>CM077154.1:158534540-159078095 GCA_039583875.1 Platanthera guangdongensis
CCATCACCAAATCTCTTATCCACTCTACTTCTTCTCCTGCTGAAGCTAGAGCGTGAGTTTCGGATTCCATAAAGACAATGCAATACAAGATTGCCTCTTGGACTTCCAGACTACAGCTGCTCCTCCTAGTGTGAATATAAATCCACTAGTGGACTTGCCGTCATTTATTCTGAGCACCATGATGCATCAGAATATCCTTCCAAAACTAGAGGATGACCATGATAACATCCATTTGATGAACAACAAAGTTCTCAATAGACGCAATAGCAAGTAGTATCCTAATGGTTACTAAGTGACACACTGATGAATATACATCAAAGTAATCCACCCCACTAACTTGTGTGAAACCTTTAGCCACCATGTGCGCTTTATATTTAGCTATGCTACCATCAGGATTTAGCTTCTTTTTCAGAACTCACTTATACCGTATAGTTTTAGCCCCTTTTGGCTTATCAACTAACATCCAGATATTGTTCTGAAGCAAAGAGTTCATCTCTTCATCAATGGCCTCTTTCCAGAGTAGTGAATCTCTTGATCTCATCGCATCCTTATAGATGGATGGATCGACCTCAACGTGATAAGTGACGAAATCACTACCGAAGGTTCTGTGAGTTCTCTCTCTCACCGAAGTCCGTCTAAACTCTAGGACACTATCGTCTACCGGAACTGAATAGGAGGTGCTCGACACTGATTCAGGTTCTTCCTCAATAATAGTTGTTTGCATACCTGGGATTGTCAGGTTCTTATCCTTAAGGAACTTATCCTCAAAGAACACAGCATCCCTAGATTCAATAATTATATTATTAGACATGTCTAAGAATCTATCTGTAGCACTATCTTCAGCACAACCTAAGTAGACACACGTGTTGGTCCTAGATCCAAGTTTAGACTGTCTAGGGTCAGAGACCCTGACATAGGTGATGCAGCCCCAGGTCTTAAGTTTAGTTAATGTTGGAGGTCTCTTAAACCAAAACTCATAGGGTGTGGCGTCTAACTTAGCATGAGGGACTTTGTTCAGAATGTTGTTTGCAGTTAAAACTGTTTCTCCCCAATAGGCAGTAGGCATGCCAGCAGTGAGCAACATAGAGTTCAACATCTCTGTTAACGTTCTATTCTTTCGCTCGGCTATATCATTCGATTGGGGTGAGTAAGGAGCAGTGGTTTCTGCTATGATCCCTTGAGAGGCAAGGAAACCCTGGAACTCACTGGACATGTATTCTCCTACTCTATCACTTTTAAACCTTTTTATTCTCATATCTAGTTGGTTTTCTACCCTCGTTTTGAAAAGACAAAACTTTTTAAACGCTTCATCTTTATTTTTAAGAAGATAGATGTGACAGAACCTACAGTAGTCATCTATAAATATGATCATATACTTCCTTCCTCCTCTGGTGACAAAATTTTTAAAGTCACATATATCGGAACGTATAAGCTCTAGGGGTGTTGTGCTCCTAGTAACCGCACTAAAAAATTTCCTAGTGATCTTAGTCTGAGCACACACGTCACATTTCTCAGGCTGTGACTTAGTGTCTAATGTGATCTGTTGAGTTCTAGCTATTTGGAACATTTTCCTATAGTTCACGTGTCCTAGTCTCTCATGTAGAGTCTTAGGACTAAGTAAGTTTGTTTGAACTTGTTGAACTAATTCATTTGCTAGACTTAGTCGATACATCCTATTTTGGACGTATGCACACCCAAATAGTGTGAGTTAACTGACAGTGTTACTCTACCGCTACAAAAAGTAAATGACATATCAGCATCATATAATAGACTAATAGACACTAAGTTAGCAGCTAATGTAGGAATAAATTTGACGTTTTTTTAAAATTAAAGACTTACTTGAGGATAGTAGCAAGATTGCGTTCCCTACCTTCAGTACGTCAGCTAACTTATTGGCTTGGTTAGCTTGGCTAACCATATTGGCTTGGTTGTCATCCTGTGGTGATTTGGTTCTTTCCCTTTCAGGGAGCCTACAATCAGATGCGATGTGTCCCCACTTGTTACAGTTAAAACATTTGCCCTTGAATTTTTTATTGCGTTTGTTAGGGCCTGCAACTTGGGAGCTACCATGGGAGGGTCTGGTCCTCTTAGGGTTCGACACGCATTTAGAACTAAAGAGCATGTTAGCTGCAGCCTTCTGCTTGCTAATAGTTTCTAAAGAGTGTCGAATCCTGTTTTCATCCTCAATGTGAATAAATCGTTTGAGGTCATTAAGACCGACCTGCATCTTCTTGCGGTACTTTTTAGTTTTAAAGTTGTACCACGTAGAGGGCAGTTTAAAAATAACCGTGCCAGCAACAAAGCTGTCTGACAAGGAAATATTCTCACTATGTAAAGAGTCTACTAAGGCTTCAAAATCCGATACCTGATGGAGAATCGTCTTCTACTCGTCGAACATGAAGGAATGAAATTTGTCCACCAGGTGCGCCTTGGACAGATCCTCCTTTTGCCTGAAGTGCTCCTCCAGTGCCTCCCAGATTTGCTTGGCGGTCTTCGTTTTGATGTACGTCTTTGCCAGGCTGGAGGACAAGCAGTTTAGCAGGTAGTCGCGGCAGAAGTTCTCATCAGCAATTCACTGAGCTTCGTCATCAGTTCCCATAACGTCAGCACGATCAGACTGAATTGTGTAGAACACATTCAGTTACTTCATTCCGAACTAGGTATTCAGCTTCCAATCATTGAACTCGGTCGCAGTGAATTTCTCCAACTTTATCATAGGAACATGAGAGGAAAAATTGTTGCCCTTCATCATCGTTTTTGGCTTCCCTTTTTCTAGGTCCAAGCTTATGAAAAAATTCTGTTATGTCGTGGACTGTAGAAGACGGAGAGGAAATTCCGATTCTAAGCACTGACTTCTCCCAGGAAAGAAAAAAAACAGAGACAAAGGTCGATCCAGTTCTCCTGTGAATAATTCTAGATAGGCCTCCTTCCTGTAAATCAGAGAAAACTCCTTGACTGCAGGAGACTAAGCACTGGCAACTATGTTCTCCTCCTTCCCGATCAAAGTTCCTCCTTGATGCCCATTTATGATCGATCAGGATCGGCGCTCCTCCGAGTCAATCACCAAACCAAGCAAAATTCCTCATTTTCTCGTTTTCATGTTGTCCTCCCGAGCCTCGGCGAAGGCAGCGAGACCGACTCCTCTATCAAGAGGCGACCCGTCCTTCTTCCTTCCTGATGCAGTCACCGGCCAGAAAACTGGAGCGGCAGAAATCTGGAGCGGCGGCCGAAATCGGAACGATTTCCTGTGACTCTGCCCCGATTCACCGGGGAAAAACCCCCGAATCTACACGAGAAGCAACGACGCCTCTTCCTCCACGATCGATCGGCGGCGGCGTTTTCCTTCTTCCGATCAACTGCAATCGCGGTGTTTTTTTTTCCGATCTACTGTAAAACGGAACGGTTGCGGGAAAACGAGAGGAAGTGAGCGGTTACGGGATGCACGAGCAATCGGGGCAAAACTTCGAGAGTGTTATGTTGCTCGAAGCATCCGAATGGGGATAAAAGTGGAATCATCTACCCGTTGCCCCTAGGTGGGTATAAATAGGCAAACCCTTAGGAATTACTACGAGTATGGGTTAACCGTGTACCCTAACTGACCCGTTAAGCCTCCGAACCCGTTATTCGTCCAAATATACACTAACAGTTGTGACCGCATGAATCGGACCTTAATTAAGGTCCGATTCATGCAGTCGTAACCGCTTGACCGGTGAAAATAAGTCCCTCCACATACAAATAAACTTTGGTTGTCCTCTTCACAAAAGTTGTGTCGAGAAAGAAAAATGAACTTTGGTTGTCCTCTTCACCTTCCTCATCGCATGATCAAAAGAATAATCCTATCTATCTAAATCTTCCCAAACAAATCGAAATCACATGAACAACAAAGAAATTGTCCTTTCTCAATTCAGTCTCTATTCGCACATCCATTTTATGAATCACAATCAGTGCGCGCATTGAAGTGCTCAGAAGGATGTCAGGGATGTTCCTTCGTTGTCGGGCCTTACTCGAATAAAGACATCGACTACTCAGGTTTAAAATTGATCTACGAATAACAATTTATAAACTTAAATAAAGTGGAAAAATTTTTGATCCGCAGATAAGGACTTATGATCTAAGAATAATAATTGCCTTAATTTTATATGCTTGATATATTACATTACAGACTTGTAATCATCAGTAACATTTGATCGTTATTAAACATTCACTATAATTTGTGCAGCAAAAATTAATTTCGCAGGGAATATTGAATTTAAAAGCTAGCACCACATACAAATAATTTTGTAGTTATTCTAAATTATTGCTTCTATAAAAGCTAGCACGGCTCTTATATTATTTTTATATTGATTTTTTAAAAATAATAATAATAATAATATACCAATCATGCATGTGATAAATAGATAGATAAATAAATAAATAGATAGATACTTCCTAAAGAGCCAGCGAGAAATACAGTCAGACCACTGGCTTGGCTGTCAATTGTTTCTATCCCTTACAAAATGTCAAAATAGGCTCACGAGCATCAGTATTTGGCTTTTTTTCCTCCTTTATATTAATGTATTTGTTTGAGGAAAAAAATAAATAAATATTTACGTAAAATTCTAGCATTATTTTACGTTTGCTCTTGATGGGATGAAGCCCATTTAAACTTGGATAATTTTATTGGCAAATCGGAAACGGATATTGGCAAATTAGGTTTATTTCAAAACTCACTTTTTATTTCCTCAGTTTTAACACCTAAAGGCAGCCCAACCTAATTTCCCGATCATGGCCCTATCGTCCGAACGCTACCGGGATCGTCCCTACCGGCGCCAATCGCACGCCGCCTTCCCAGTCCAGTTCACCGTCGCCCGTCGCTCGTTATCCTCGAGCAGAGCCACTTCCGCCGAAGAACCTCCGTTGGCAGATTCTCCGTTGTTTCCAAACAGGAGGAGCTGTCATTAACATAATGGTCTGTAATTAAATTTTTACGGTCTGCCATTAACAATAGGCTGTCATTAGCATAAATATATTTGCCAATAACACTGTCCTTAAAGTTTTAGGGGATGTATTTAACTACTCCCCCCATAATTTCTCATATTATGGAGATCATGAGTTTGACCAGTCAACCCACTCCCCATGATCTCCACCACAATAGGAAAAATGATGGGGGCCCTCCCATTAAACAACTATCGCCGCCGCCGGCCGCCGCCACGTCCGCCACTGTCATCGTCCGTTTCTCCCGCGGCCGCCTCCACCGCCGTCTCCCAACGCCGCGGCCGCGGCCGCCGCCGTCCCAACGCCGCGGCCGCGGCCGCCGCCGTCTCCCAACGCCGCGGCCGCCGCCGCCATTATTTCCCGACTCCACGACCGTTGCCGTTGTCGTCTGTTTCTCTCGTGTCCGCCGTCGACGCCGTCTCCCAACGCCGCGGATGCCGCCACCGTCGTTCGTTTCTCCCGTGGACGCCGCCGCCGCCGTCTTCAAACATCGCGGCCGTCTCCGCCATTATTTCTATACTTCACGGCCGCCGCCGCCGTCTTCAAACGTCGCGGTCACTATTTCCCGACTCCACGACCGTCGCCGTCAATGTCCGTTTCTCCACGACCGCCGCCGTTATTTCGTCGCCGCCGCCGTTATTTCGTCGCCGCCGCCGTCATTCGTTTCTCCCGTGACCGCCGTCGCCGCCGTCTCCCAACTCCGCGGCCGCAGCCGCCGTTATTTCCTGACTCCACGGCCGCCGCCACCGTCGTTCATTTGTCCAGCGGCCGCCGCCGCCGACACTCCCCTCTTCCTCAGACGTCGCCACCGTCGGCTGCTCCCCACTTTCCGCCGCCGGCATGGCCGCCGCCCGCTCTCCCTCCTCGCCGGCAAATTCGCCGGCAAGTTCGTCGGCCGTCCGAGAGAGCCCGTCTCCACCATCCGATCACGCTCCCACGATCGTCGCCGTCGGTTGTGTGGGTAACCACCTACGTAACCGCCCGCATGATCTCCCGTACTGGAGATAATGCATTGCCAAAAATAGAATGGTCTGCATATAATGAGATTAATATGCATATTAAACCATAGTCCCGTAAAAATAAATATAATATCTTGGTCTATTGATAGCAATCATGGTGGTTATGTGCTGCAGATAACCTTCATAAGCACCCATGAATCCTATAAATAGGTGCCCCGACCCCTTTAAGGGGGATTCTCTCCTTCTTGGAAAAATCCTCCTACGGATTCTCTCTCTCATTCCTCCCTCATCTTCTTCATCTTCTTCCCCCTCGAAGATCTTCAAGCATTGTTCGAAGATCTCCTTCGTCTTCGAAAATCTTCATCTTCTCCGTCCGGATTTCTCTCTCCTCCGCATATCTTCCTTGCGGGCTCCCGCGTGCGCCGCCTCCTCCTCGCGCGCTCTCGCGCACATTTCTCCCTTGCGCGCTCTCGCGCGCGTTGCCTCTTTGTGCGCTCTCGCGCTCATTTCTCCCTTGCGTGCTCCCCTGCGAGCCGCCCACTTGCGTGCTATTGCGCGCATTTATCTCTTGCACGCTCCCCGCCGCGCGCCCCTCCTCGCGCGCTCCCTCGCGAGCATTTCTCCTCCCTTACGGGCTCCCGCGTGCCGCCTCCTTGCACGCTCCCGCAAGGGCCGCCTCCTTGCGCGCTACCGCGCGCGCCGCCTCCTTGCAAGCCTCCGCAAGCGTCGTCTCCTTGCGCGCTCCGGCACGCGCCACCTCCTTCCGCTCTCCTGCGCGAGCCGCCTCGTTGCGCGCACTCGCACGCATTTCTCCCTTGTGCGCTCCCACGCGGGCCGCCTCGTTGCTCGCTCTCGCACGCATTTCTCCCTCGCACACTCTCGCGCGCCGCCTCGTTGCGCGCTCTCGCGCGCATTTCTACCTTGCGCGCTCCCGCGCGCCTTGCCTCCTTGCGCGCTCTCGCGCGCATTTCTCGCTTGCGCGCTCCCGCGCGCGCGCGCGCCTCCTTTCACGCTCCCGCGCTCATTTCTCCCTTACGGGCTCCCGCGCGAGCCGCCTCTCTCTCGCGCATTCTTGCGCCTGTCTCTCCCCTACACGCTCTTGCGTGCTATCGCACGTGTTGCTCCCTTGCTCGGGTCTCTTCCCCCAGCGCTTCACGCACCTTTCTCCAACAAGCGCCCAACGACCTCTCCTCTGGCAAGCGCCCTGCGCGTTCTCCTCCAACAATCACACTGCGCGTTCTCCTCATATAAGCGCCATACGCGCTCTCTTTACCAGTAAGCGCTCTGCGCGCCTTCTTTCATCCAGCGCTTCGCGCGCCCTCCTCCAGCAAGCGCCTAGCGTGCTCTCCTCCAGACATCAGAACGTGTTCAGCAAGCTGCTCACGTCTCCAAAAATTATTAGAAGACTCCAGAATACAACGAGCACATCGCTCTCCGCAGCACTCAAAGAAATAATTAGCCATGTGAGTGGTGGTCTGTCACCCTCAAGACTCTCTCTCTCCCCAATAATTGTAACGAGAGGCGGCATGCCGCACTCGAGTTCTTGAAAAAGCCTTGTAACATCACTCAGATCTAGTGGAGGTTTAGTCGGCAAAGATCCGACCACGTGATTTTTCACCTCTTTCCGGGGTTTTCCACGTCAAAAAATTACTTTTTCAACTTTCTATTTTCATTGACTGCGTGCGCGCTTGACCGGTCCGAGAGCTAAGACGGTCCAAGAATTCCAGCCCGACCGAGACGTCGAGTTAGTCTGCAACATAGCTTAATACCTAATCGTATTTATTTTATTCTTTTCTCAAAACCCCATTAATTATATCTAATATTTCTTTAAATGTAACAAAATAAGCTAAAATTAAACTAAGGCTCTCTTTGGAGAGACTTATTTTCACCGGTCAAGTGATTACGACAGCATGAACCGGAATAAGGTCTGGTTCATGCGGTCGTAACCACTTGACCAGTGAAAATAAGTCCGCCCAAACGGAGCCTAAATCATATTTCTTTAAAAGTTTAAATGCACATCCATGCTTTGGTTGACGGGTAGAAATGAACCCTAGGTCGTGGAAGAGGCAAATCATGCTTAAATCACGTGAGAAGTAGAGGAAATAATTTTTTAAAATTATTATGACGTCGTCAAACTCAGTCACAATAAATAAATAAATAAGGTAACTCAAAAGTTGCGCACAACTTTAGCTTCTCTGTCATAGCTCCCCCAACCTATACAGTTTTTGAAAAATCGAATAACAGATCAACATACTATTAAGCTTCATCTACATTAATCCTCATAGTTTTCGACTCTGACTTATACTGATAGCAGTATAAAGTAAATTTAAAAACTTATCTGCTACATATTAATGTTCTCTATTTTCTAACAGTTTTTGAAAAATTGCTTGTCAACTATTTTCCAACAGTTTTGCTGTTCTGGAGTCCTGTCATCGTTTAGTGTTTAGGCCGAATTGTGCATTGTTTACAATCACGCTCTATTTGTTTGGGCGTTTCGCAACTCCGTTTTGGGCAAACGCCGTCGGAAGGAGGGTGACAAATGAACCTCCGGCGGCGTTTGCTCCGTTTCTACCCGCCCGCTTTGATAAACGCCCCAAAAAGCTCCGTTTGGAGCAAACACCTCCCCCCTCCGATTCGAACTCTCCGCTTCCACCCGCCGGATCGATCCGGCACCGCTAAAACAAATGAAGCCTCAATTATACAATGTTTCCTAACCAGCTGGAAGGATGGAAAACTTTAGAGAGAAAAATTTGTGATTTTTTATGCATTCTTATTTTACGTGTAATTTAGTTTTTATGCATTCTTATTGTGATAATTTCATGTTATAGGTTATTGATATATGAAGTTTTTTCAAATTGATATTTTTATGTGTCTTTAGTTTACAACGGTGCATTTAACAAAAATGTCGTAAACCTATACAATTATTAAAATATGGGAGATAATGTGACAAAATAAATATATTTTAAATCCAAATTATTCTTATGCAAAACTAAGTATAATAACTTCGAGACAACTCAACATTTAACATCAAACTCTTCAATGAAGTGCACTTACATTTTTTTTTTTTTTTTGAAATTTCAAACTCATACTTGCAATTGTAGAAATTGTTAAAAAATAATAATAAAAGAGATAAATTAAATTATAGAGTTTACAAATAATAAGAGACTTGCAACACTCAAAATAGTGAGAATTTTGATTACAACCAACATTTTATTTTGTCACACTCCTTGCAGCTCACAGCAGCCTCACAACAGTCGTTATAGCCGGTTGCAACCTTACTGCACTCATTACAACCCGCTGCGACTTTCGCTCCGTTTGGGGGGACTTATTTTTTCCGGTCAAGCGGTTAAGGCCCGGTACATGTGGTCGCAACCGCTTGCCGGTGAAAATAAGTCCCCCCAAACGGAACCTTTGTCGCACTAACATCAACCGGCCCACTCTGGCCGACATGCTTAGTCCGTTTGTTTTATCCCAAACAACCTTTAGCCTCTTAGATCGGCTGGCCGGGGTGTATTTTCAGCGGCGTCAGTGTATTTAATTATTAGTCACTCAATGGTGTACAAGGCTCCGTCTGGGGGGGTGGGGGTGTATTTTCAGCGGTCAAGCGGTTACAACCATATGTACCCAATCTTAATTAAGCCTCGGTACATGCGATTGTAACTGCTTGACCGCTGAAAATAAGTCCCCACAAACAAAGCCAAAATAACTTGAGTGAACTAATTAAGGCTCCGTTTGATGGGACGTATTTTCACCGGTCAAACAGTTATGACCGTATCAACTGGACTGTCGTAATCATTTTACCGATAAAAATAAGTCTCATCAACCGTAGCCTAAATGAAATTTTAAAGAATAGAGTTGCAGAATATTTTGTTGTCTACAAAAAGACAAGATGCCAGCATAGAGCGCTGAGCTGTCTTGATACGAGAGAATCTTCTCAAGACTGACAAAACCCTCACAGCCGCCGGACAGTTTGCTGTCCGCACCTCCATATACTTCTGCCATTATAGTTTACCACACAATATTCACAATATTCGCAATATTCACTGGGTGTTGTAATGTGTAAATTAAGTTCAGCTATGTGTAAATCAGAGTAAGTGCAAATCAAAGTAAAAAAATCATAAATACTGGTGAATCTGTAAAGGGCTGGTCTGCACCTAACTGTTCTGATAATTTTTTTGAAAGAACGGTTTGCACATAACCGGAACTGATTTGCACTTAAAATTGGGCTATTCCATTTATACATTGTGAGTTCAGCTTCTTGTATTGATAGGGGTGGGCATGAAAATTCAAAAATCATTTAAACCCAACCAATCATCAAATTGCTCGAATTCGTGTAGGAGTGAATGTTCATTTAGGACAACTTCATTTATTTCGGGTTGATGTGATTTTCGATTTTCAAAAAACAATAAAATCACACCGTACCGAAATAAATTAATAATACATAAATGCATTATAGACTGTGCTCTAATTATATAGCACAGTCAAATTAAGTGTTTTTACGCATCATTTGTGATGGGGTTCCACTTGAAATTTTCGAGTTTGGCCAAAAAAATCTCAATCAAGGAAAAGGAGGTAAGCCGACCCGACCGGGTGAGCCGCGCTCTCCTTAAAGGTCCGGGAGCACCCCGAAAGAGGGGTCAAACCAAGCACCACATGCGCGAGGTGACGCGCAAGCGACGCACTCACGACATCCTGCGTGCAGCACCGCAGGAGCCCGCGCGCGACAGCCGGCGCACTGCACCGCGCACACTTACATCAATACGCGCGCGGCAGCCCCATGGGGGCTTCTACGCCGGCAACCCACGTGCATTGCGTGCGCAAACAGCCATAGTCGGGCACCCTACCAAGGCCGCCCGGACCGCCCGGGGGCACTTTTGTCTTTTCGCTAAATTTGGTGATCCAAGTGACCAAAATGGAGCGACACCATTCACCAACACAAATTCCGCTCCGACACAATTACCGGCGTATCCCTCCAGAAAACTATAAATAGATATGCATGCCTTCATTTAAAGACAAACAACAAAAAGAGACTAGAAAGAGTTCTAAGGTTTTTCGGCGAGATCATGGACTTCGGCCAATCCTCCGCTCAGGAATTTGCTTCGCACTTCTCTTAGTGCAAAGGATCCAACAGGCTTAAAGGCTTCGTGGATTTAGAGATTTCTCCCTACCAGAACGCTTCCAACGAGTTTCTGTGACTTAGCCAAATTTCCAGTCCGGAACGCTTCCATCAAGGTTACGTGGACTTAGCCAAATTTCCATGCTGGAACGCTTCCCTCAACATTTCGTGAACTTTACCAAATTTTCAGGGTGGAACGCTTTCATCGAGGTTCCGTTGGCTTAGCTAAATTTCTAGGCCGGGTTGCTTCCATCGAGCCTACGAGTACTTAGTTTTTTTTTCATCTTTTTTTGCATTTGTGTTTGTAACGGAGAGGTGGTCTATCACTTTTCGAGTAATCATCTCATACTCTTATAATCTCTAACGATATAGTGGATTTTGGCCCTACACAGATCCAGTCACGTGGTTTTCCATCTTTCCGTGTTTTTCACATAAAAAAAATCATTTGTCATTTGTTGTTGTTTTTCTTTAATTGTTTGCGCCCGGTCCGACTCCGAGTTATGACGGTCCGACTCTCCAGACTGGGGAAACCGGGCAACCCACAACAATTAGTATTTCCCTAAAACCCTCACAATCTAAACATGTACTTTGATTACATATGTATCTTAGTAAAGTTATCTCATTGAATTTATATATTGATTTTGTGTTTGATAAGTTGTAAAATGACTATTGAAAAATAATATAAATATCATATTTTTTTTTGCATTTTATTTTCACGAACTATTAATAATTAATACAAATATTTATCGTAAATACATTTTTTTTATTTCACAACTTTTTAAATATTCAAATTTCTCTAATATCTTCTTACTTTTATATATTCTGTTAGAAGTTTTGTCAAAAATGACATTATTAACTCCTAAATTGATTGTAACAAATTTGCATATAATAAATTAAAATAAAGAGTAGTTTATGACAATTCACATTTTTCAATTATATATATACAACTTGTAATATAAAAATAATAATATCACTTTTATGCTTTAAAACTATTCTAATAAAACTGTAAACCACATCAAACCACACCGATCAAGTTTTGTTCAATTTGAGGAAATAAATAACCGATCTTTTTTTAGTGGTTTCGGTTAGGCTCCAAACCTATCTGCTTGCACCCATTGGATTCGGCCTGAGCTGATCAGTGAAGGTTCACAACCACATCGGCAGACTATGGCTCTGTTTGGGGGGACTTATTTTCACCGGTCAAACAGTTACGACCACAGGTCCGGTTTATGCAGTCGTAACAGCTTGACCGGTGAAAATAAATCCCCCCAAACGGAGCCTATAAATGAGGTTTCTCAATGGGAGGATTTTATCATAAACAAGAATCACAGAGCGTTTTTGCTCCAGTGAGTTTAGATTAAAACATCACCATTATTGAAACCATGGTTGCTGAATTAAATATCTTGACTTTTTTATTTTCTATTTTGATTTGACTGCGAATAATAATTTTCATTTGTGTGAAATTATTTGCAAATAGCCAAATATGATGCAAGTATAACAATTCTTTAATGAAATAATTTTAGAACCAACTGCAAATGAACAATATGTCAAACCTAAATGTCTCATGAACTCCAGAGATTAGCTGGTACTGCTACCAAAATAAAATAAAAATATATCTGCAGGATGCCGTGTTGGATCGATTTAACAATAGTCAGAAGGCGGGAATAACACAAAGCTTCTGTGAATTTTTGAATCGAACCAACAAACAGAATATAGCAGCTTGTGCCTGCTACAAAAAATACATGCAATGGGACAATAAAACAGAATAGAATAGAATATATGTTTTGATTGGCATCTGCCCAGATTGCATGCTGGTGACTGGGGTTGGTGAATTGTTTGATGGAATAATGACTAAACTATGCCATACACCAGCAGCAGACTGCGGATAATCATCCCCGGTCATGCCTAGTTGTCGGCCACGACTGGGTCCCCATAAACAAACTCGTGTTGCCAAATACTGATCGAAAAAGTTAATACACAATTCATCCATTGCAGCTGTTGAAAAGGACGCCGATCAATGGGTGGCGGCTGCTGAATAGTGCTTCCGTTCACCTGTGCGGTCTTACCGTTTACCAGCTCTTGAATCGGCGTTCGACTGGCCGGGGAACAAACTCACGCTTTCTTAGTAGCTCTCAAACTTCTTGATTCCAGATGCAAAAAAAGAGTTCCTTTTAGCACAGTGCATGCATATACTACTTGGCAGCTGCTTCCGCGCAGTTCTACATGGAATATGGTGGGGATTAGAGTTATTGTCCGGCTGAATTTGATTTATAATGATGAACTCAATTCATGAACTTGTTTACAGTGCAATGAGTTCTATTTAGAGTATTACTGTTCGATAGGGGTCCAAAAGAGGGACCTCTCCGGTAAGATCGCAAAATTACAGGTCACACCACTCTATCTTTTAAAATTACAAATATTGACACGGCGATTTTGCTTCCATGTATGTTTAGCATGACAACGGTTAGGACCGCCACCAAGACAAGCAAGCTACTTTTGAGCATAAAAGGGAAAGAAGCTCCTTAGGTGAGGTCGGGCGTTCACAAACAATGGTTCATAACCACCGCATTCGTGACCGCTACAGCCGAGCTAAACAAAGCCTAAGAAAGGCAGACCGTGATCGCACTCGTGCATTCCACGGTCCGGCAGCAATGACCGTGATCGCACCCGTAATACAAGAACTAACGGGATCTTGGCACTAGAAGTTGCAGACACATAATATGATCATAAGATGATTGATAGACTCCTCCCACTAATAAAACAATAATAAAGTATGCTCTTACAAAATCTTCTGGTTGCTGCTGCATTAGTCAAGCTCCCAGCGAAAAAATGGAGAAACTCAATGCATACTTATACAGCATTTCAAAGACAAAGCAAGTTACCGTATTATTTTTGCATATTAATGCCATATGCGACACAAGTGTTAAGTGTAAACCTTAATAATACGATCTGCGGATAAAATAATATTAAAGCTAACAACCAAGTTCAACAAAAATCAAATTTACTTGCTCTGAAAATCTAGCAAAGTTTTCTATCAAAATACCTCAGAACCAATATCCCTGCTATAACAAGACCGTGGATATAAAAACGAAGCATGCCAAACTGATGAGGGTAGAGAATTCGCAGCAGATCAAAAAACATAAATTTTCTTCCATTTCCAAATCAAGGTGGAAGAAACGAGGGCATCCGTTGTAACGACGAAGAAACGATGAAAAACCAGAGCCCTGCAATTCTATTAGTTTAACATTTTATACTGCCAGGTACTTTCAGTTGATGGGCTTAGTACTTTTACCTGATGGGTTCATTTGGAGAAGGTACTCTCTTCTAACTGGGGTGTTGGCTTTGGTGACAAATCAGGACAAGGAAGAAAAGTAGTTTGTGAAGGCGTGCGAGTGCTAATCGATGATTACACCACATTGGTAGAAGATCCTCTTCGTTCCACCACGAGCGGGTCCTCGTTCGCGAAACATTAATGCTGCATTAACCGCATTCTTGGTGAAGAAAAGGAGTCATGCATCTGAGTACCCAAGTGACCAAATGTAAGCAGCATATGTGAAGCAGTTCGAAGCCTCCTCAATTGACCAAAAAATTAAGCAGCAGCAACAACAAAAATAACACTTTTTAGTGATTGTTATAAAGTCTTCAAATGTTAAGCACTCCAAGCAAGCAATAGAGTGTGATATATCAGAAATATAAAAAGAAATCAACAGGAATAACGCAAATCTGTTTCCAAACATAACAAGTTTAAAGATGCAGAGAACTCTAAAAGAGAGAATATGGTAAACTAGATAATGGCTTCAGCTTGGGATACCTAACTCCTGCTCCTGCTTCCGCGATTTCCATTACCAGTATCAGTCCTTCATATAGAGATTTTTAAAAAGGATAATATTATAAGAAATTAGCAGAACAATAGTGGAAATTACAAAGGATAGTAAAAAATTACCCATTAGGATACGGAGGCGATCTGCTGTAGCTCCGATCCCGACGCGGAGACAAGCTACGGCGACTTGGAGACTGGTTGCGCGGACTGTAGCTCCTGCTCAAAAAGTAATTGTGTGGATACAAAAAATTGTACAAAGAGGTGGTCATCTTTCAGAAGTCTGCAATGATTTTTCTTTGCATGATAAAAGGTGTTACAGAAGTATTAAATACACATGCAGCATGAATGCCGCCTGATCCTATTGGAACATCTTTATTTTGCTATTTTTATACATGTATTTTAATTTAACAATTTATATTTTGTTGAGTGCGTGCGGTGGAGCGAGGAAGTTTGTTCTGATTTCCAATGGCGGTTCGGCTCCAGCTCCACTGTTGGAAATCCTACGTAGGCTCGAGAGGTAAGAATTTCAGTGTCATTGCCTTGATCATACCTTCACCGACCTATGGATTAGCTAGCAAAAGGATATATGGCAATATACGGGGATTCACACATTATCTTCAAGCACATGGCAATAATCTGATTTAACGTCCAATGGATTTAGTTAAACAAATAAGACTACCAATGCACCAAAAATTTGAAGACAGTGTAGATGTCAATGTTAAGGCGCAATGAGTATCACATTAAATTTGTCTTCGAATATATTTCTTATAAGAAACTGTAGAGTACTTCATAGAGATGAGTCATTCCTCCTACGTGTCTCTGTCTTATCTCTCAACTCAAATGGTTTTGGGCTTAAATCCTTCCTCTCTTAGATAAGTATGATGACTAAATAAGAACAACATGCTTATGTGTCAGCATATCAAACAGACAAAAAAATGGCAAAGAAAGATTACCTCCCACCATAACTTGGACTTTTGCGGTATTTGGGGCTTGGGCTTCTGCGGCGCCCACTCCCTTGTCCTCCAGAACCTACTCTTAAACGGCACTCACGAGCAAAGTGGCCTGGCTCGCCACATTCGTAGCACTTCATATCAGAACCACCACCATAATGGTCACGACCACGACCACCACTGCCACCGCCGTCACGGCCACGGCCGCCACCGCCACTGCCACCACGACCACCACCTGCGCCTTTACGAGATTGCTCAACTCTCCATCCGTGCTTACCTATATAAGCAGGGTCACAGAATGTACAGCAGCAGTCAAGTGAATTCAAATAAAACCAAGCATACCATCCATTAATAGAAGCTTGCTTACTTAAAGAATCCACAACCATTAAATACCACTGTTAGTCTTAACCCAACTATCGGGCTCAAATTTGTGAACCCTCATTCTCCACTTATCCTTGCTTAGTGTTGCTTTATGAGTTAAACCTATTTTCACAATTTTCTTCACATTTAATACCCATGTTAGCTAGACATCATTTTCTTCCTAATCATTCAACATGGATTTTATCTACATGTCTTATTGATGGTGACCCTCCTCCTTTATCTGTCCCGCAATTTGAGGCCAGAATTATTCACCTTAGATGGAGTGGGAATCAAGAAAGGAGTAACTTACAAAATGTACACACACACACACACACACACATATATATATATATATGCAGTATTGTTATTATCAATAAACCTCATCCGACACAGACATGTGCCCAATTGACATTAACGTTTACAACCATGCGACTCCAAGAATCACATTGATGCCACCACCCAAAGCGGCAGAAATCAACTGCTATCTGACATGAATCCATCTGTAACTGGATGTCGAGGAAAAGGACACTTGTGGGGCTGAGACAACCACCCTTGATACAAGCTACCAAAATTCTACCCAGAAAAGGTGGGCATGTGTCACGGCCCGGGCCCAGCTCCTGGAGAAGGCTTAGCAGGACCAGTCTGGTACCGTGAGGGCTGCAGTCCAAGTAACCCTAACCCTTCTCCGCACCTATTTCTCAGCGCGGTAGGTTGTTGATATGGGGTCTCGAACCCACAACCCCTTGATAAGGAGTCTTCAGACCACTCCTCATCACCAACTGAGCTCAGCTCAACAACCTACCGCGCTGAGAAACAGACGCGGAGAAGGGTTGGGGTTACTTGGGTTGAAACCCTCAAGGTACCAGACTGGTCCCGGCGGTCCAGCTAAGCCTCCATCAGGAGCTGGGCCTGGGCCGTGACAGCATGCCATCCTCTACTTCCAAAGCTTCAAAATCTATCATGGTGAATTCCTTCTCATCACCTACAATGCTTGCCTGCAGCTCCATGGCGCAATTATGAACGAGGGAAGTATGTTTGTTTCAACTGAAGTAGAGCCCCTTCCTTCGTACGTCATTATAATCTTTGGTTAAAGAGGCAGTGTGTCAGCAGTGGTCGTGGTGGCTGGTTTTGGAAAGAGGGTTTTGAAAGGTTGAGGTACTGATGGTCAGTGGACAGGTCACGGGCTGGTGATTTAGAGTGGTGGTCAAAATGGCTGACAATGTGTGTAGGAGGAGCTTGGGGAGTAGTTAGTGGTAGTTGATCTTGAAGGAAAAGTCCACTTCAACCAAACAAGTAATTATTTTCTTATTTCATCCAAGTTATAGATGAATTGAAAATTTCAGTTCAAATGGAATAATTAAGTATATTCCACTTAATAGAAGTGTTGTATGTTAATGTTTTCTAGGCATGTCTAATAATATCAAGTGTTACTCATATTTTGGCATTTGACATTTCTGGAATTCGAGCCAAAATTAGGGAGCCAAAATATCGTTCTAGTTATGAATTAGGGGATGTGTGGGTACAATTCTAATTTGCTATTACTTGTTTGCTCTAGTTTCACTATTTTCCAATATCAAATTGAGATCAAACAAAGATTGCATATGTTGAAGTTAAGAACTCGACTTGAGAGTTGAAGTATGGGGAGAGGTTACTGGCCCGCCAAAGTAAGGGTCAACAACTTTGAAAGTTGAACAGGAAAAGAGATTAGACACAGTTTTAAGGTCTTGCCTCACACCTAGGAGTATGTAGGAACTCCCCCGCTCAAACTAAATGTTGTGCTAGGTTAGGGGGAGAGACAGACTTGTGAAACATACTAAGGAGCACACGAGTTCTACGCGAGGTCCCATAAGGGTTGGTGGCACTGACTCTTCCCCTAAATGATGGGTCATATTTATAGGCAACTGAAACTAGGGGGTCAGGTGTTAGTGGTCCCCCCCCCATGTGGGCTTGAACCAATTCTTAGCAAGTTGAGTTCTGGCCAGGCGAGCTGTCAGGAGTTGTCGCAGCGAGCTGGTCGCGAGTTCCTGGCGATTTGAGCTAGACAACTGTAGGGCCGTCTTTGGACAACGTTCGTCCTTTTGATGTCACGTTATATTGATCTTTGACCTAACTACCCTCGGTGAATACGGGTTGTACTTGTATACAATCTCCACTCTTTTTGGGCATGATAAGGGTACGAAAAAATTATCCAACCTGGTTCGCAGAGTTGAATAAAGCGAGGTCGGTGGCCTCTTGGGCACGTTGAGAGGTGAGTTTATTGTGAGTTCGGTTTGGTTGTCAAGATCTCAAGGTAAACAATACACACTGTAATTCTTACCAAGCAGGGTAAACATTAGACACGCAGGGCACCGCATCGTGGTCCCAAGTCGGACTTAGGAACAGCACACTCCCGATTGCCACATGTCTGTGGGGCCCATGGAGAGGTGGACCATCAGGCGAATTGAATGAAGGGTTGCAATCCCAGACCGAACTTAGGATCGACACACTCCCGGTTATCGTATGACCATGGGGCCCTAGCGAGATGGATCATCAAGAGAATTGAATGCAGGGCCATGGTCCAAGACTGGACATAGGAACAACACACTCCCGACTGCTGAATGTCCACGAGGCCCCGAGCGAGGTGGATCATCAGGCGAATTGAATGCAGGGTCGCGATCCCAGACCGAACTTAGGATCGACACTCCCAGCTGTCATATATCCACGAGGCCCCTGACAAGATGAATCATCGGAAGAATTGAATGCAGGGACGCGGTCTGAGACCAAACTTAGGATTGACACTCCCAGCTGTCGCACATCCGTTTAGCCCCCGGCGAGGTGGATCATCAGGCAAATTGAATGCAGAGTCACGGTCCCAGACCCGACTTAAAATCGACACACTCCATGGCTACCACATGCTCGTGGGGGTCCCTGGTGAGGTGGATCATATGGTGAATTGAATGCATGGTCTCAATCCCATACTGAACTTAGGATCAACACACTCCTAGTTGTCATGTCCACGCGGCCCCTGACATGGTGGATCATCAAGCAAATTGAATGCAAGGTCATGGTCCCAGGCCGAATTTAGGATCGACGCACTCCCAGGTGCCACATGTCCACAGGGCACCTAGCAAGGTGGATCATCAACTGAATTGAATGTAGGGTCGTAGTCTGAGACCGGACTTAGGAACGACGCAATTCCGACTGCGGCATGTCTGCGGGGCTCTTGGCAAGGTGGATCACCATACAAATTGAATGCAGAGTCGCGATCCCAGGTCAGACTTTGGATTGACACACTCTGGCTTCCACATGTCCACGGAGCCCCCTGGCGAGGTGAATCATCAAGCTAATTGAATGCAGGGTCGCGGTCCCAGATAGGACTTAGGATCGACACACTCCCGTCTCTCACATGTCTGCAAGGCCCCTGGCTAGGTGGATCATCATCAGGAGAATTGAATGTAGGGTCGCAGTCCGAGACCAGACTTAGGATCGGCACATTCCCAGCTGCCACATGTCTACGGCGCCCCTAGCGAGGTGGATCATCAAGCGAATTGAATGTAGGGTCGCGGTCCCAGGACGGACTTAGGATTGACACACTCCAAGCTTTTGCATGCTCGCGAAGTCCCAGGCGAGGTGGATCATCAGGAAAATTTAATGCAATGTCGCAATCCTAGACTTAGGATCAACACACTCTCGGCAGACGCATGTCTACGGGATCCCTGGCAAGGTGGATCATCAGGCAAATTGAATGCAAGGTCGCGGTTCCAAACCGGATTTACGCTGGGACCCTAGAAAGATGTATCATCGGGCCAATTGAATGTAGGGTCGCGGTAAGAGACCGAACTTAGGATCGACACACTCCCGACTGCACCATGTCCAAGGAGCTTCAGACGAGGTGGATAATCGGACGAATTGAATGCAGGATCGCGATTTCGGGCCAAAATTAGGATTAACACACTCCCGGTTGTTGCATGTCCACGGAGCCCTTGACGAGGTGGATCATTAAGCGAGCGGAACATCGTGCGAGCTGTGCGCGAGATGCCTCATGTGTTAGTCATATTTGAAACTTAGGTGACTCCGGCTCGACAGAGCTCGCTAGGATGCTCTCCTCATCCCGTCTCTCGGTGAACTGTCAACGCTCATAAAGACACGAGCATCCAAGGGGAATGCAACAAACGTGCAATGGGGGAGTTGATCCGGTCCGTCAATGTAGAGGATTGGATTTAGAGACATGCACCTTACGATGCCAGTTATTCGCATGGTTGAACGATCGCTACGAGAATCGTAGAAGGGTCTGCACCCCTAGAAGAGGCTATGGGGAGAATTCTCTTGATTCTTTGAAGATGTCAAGCAGTGTGTCACCATGCAGGGATGGACAACCAATGTGAAAAGGGGGAGTTGATCTCGACTGTCGATGCAGAGGCCTGAATTTATAGTCATGTCTCCCACTGGCTTGACCGACTGCTTGCAACATCGAGGGGTGTCAGTTTGTTATAGTTTTGTCAAGGAAGAGACGGAGATTACATATCGTAGAAGTTGTCAGAGTTAGGTTAGCTGAATGATATTTTTGAACTGATGAAGAATGCATACTACAACATTCATACCTCAGACGCTCCCAAGGCGAGGCCTTACAAGTATACCTTTTCAGGTCATTGTCGCTGCACATGTTCTCGAGACCCCCTCCTTCGTGTGTTGACATTTAGTAGCCTCCAGTTTGGAGCGCCTCCCGGACAAAGAAAGGTCCTTCCTAGTTAGGACTGAGCTTTTTGACAGAGGTGGATCATCTGATGAATTCACATTCTTCAGCACCAAGTCCTTTTTCGGAATTGCTTTATTCTGACGTATATGTTGAAGTGCTTTGTCATCCTTCTTTTGATTTTTTTCTTTCCTAGCCACGACAAGGTCTCTGAGTTCTTCCACGAGGTCCAAGCCGACCTTTTGCTCGTCTTCATTTTTCCAATCGTCATTCTTCTTCCTCTTTTTGGAAGCCATGACCCGAGGGATTAACACTTCGAACTCCATCAGAATAAGAGCCTCGAACCCGTGTGACAACTTAGAAGGAGTCTCCTCAATGGATGAGTTAAGAGTAGTTCTCAAGGCCCAAAGGACGGAAGAAAGCTACTTTGACAGTTCCCCTTCAGGTTCTCAACCTTCTTCAACAAGTTCAAAACCAACTTGCTGGCCGCTTTAATTTACCCGTTGCTGTGAGAGTGGTGCATAGAAGCAACGCGTAGGTCATTCCCGATCGCTTCGCAGAACTCTACCAATCTGAGACATACGAATTGAGGGTCGTTATCAGTAATAATAGTGAGTGGCACTCCGCACATGCATGTTATTTCTCCCCAAAGGAAGTTCTTTACGACTTGAGTCGTGGTTTTGGCAAGAGCTTTAACCTCAACCCACATAGAGAAGTAGTTGATCATAACTAGGATAACCCTATGCCGACCGCTGGCCTGCGAAAATAGCTCGAGCAGATCCATTCCCCCCATATTACAAACGGCCAAGGGGCGGTGATAGACCTCAAACGACGTGTCAACTATTGCTGGAGAGGTACAGATAGTTGACATTTTTGGCAGCTCCGAGCGAACTCTTCTGCGTGCTTCTGAATGGTCGGTCAGAAGTAGTCTTTTCTCAAACCCTTTTCTCGAACATATGGCTCTTAAATGGCTTCCACATTCTCTTGAATGGATCTCCTTCAACAATCGCAACACCTCTTCCTCCATGACACACCTTGTCAATGGTGCATAGATGGTCTTTCAGTACAAGCCACCTTTATGCAGGAGATAGTATGTTGACTTGTATCAGCAAAGTCTTTTGTCTTCCACTGCCCCTGGATATTTCCCGGTGGTAGAGAACTCAACGTATGGGTCGATTCAAGAAGATTGATGATCGATCTCCATCAGTTCCCCTTCTTCAATTGATGACCTAAAGATCTCTGTCAGGATCCCTCCGACCTTCAGTCCATATTTTGCAAGTACGTTTGCCGCGTCGTTTTCACTTCTTGGCAAATGTTGGATGCCAAAGGATCGAGAAGTCCCAATTAGCTAATTTACCTTCCTCAGCATTGTCGCAGGGTTGGCTCCTGAGCCTCATACTCTCCATGACTTTGAGAGGCAATTACCAATGAATCAGCATATGTCTAGATGTCTTGTATCCTCAACTCCTTCACCATCCACAACCCGATGAGCAAGGCTTCATACTCCGCATGGTTTTTGGTGACCACATCAAACTCTCTAAGTTACAATCACTACTTGGCTAGCCTTCCCGAGTGCTCCACCCTTTCCAAAACGTTGCGGAAAGGTTGATCTGTTTCTCCACCTTGATGATGTGAGCCTAGAAATACAACTTAAGCCTCCTTGTTAACACAATTAACGCATATGCCAACTTCTCAAGGATAAGGTACCTTGTATCGGCGTTCTTTAGAAGAACCTGACTTACGTAATAGACATGCATCTGTTTGGATCCTTCTTCGCAAATCAGAACAGAGCTCATTGCTTCTGCTCCAACTCCCAGGTGCAGGAGGAGGTCTTCTCCTTCTCAGCAACTTTGTAGTAGGGGGCTCTGATCAGCTGTTGCTTCAAGTTGAGGAAAGATTCCTCGCATTGCGGACTCCATTCGAAGTTCTAGTTGGTTCAAAGAGCCTTGAAAAAATGGAGAACACTTTCCCTGACTTGGAAATGAAACGGTTGAGCCTGGCTACCCTCCCGGTCAATCTTTGAAGTTCTTTGAGATCCCTTGGTGTCGTCATCTCTAGGATCACCTTGACCTTACAGGATTCGGCTCAACTCCTCTTGGTGTAAGAAGATGTTCAAGAAATTTCCCCTTTCCTGACCTAAAGACGCATTTGGTCGAGTTGAACCTCACCTAGTACTTTCGCAGAGTCGAGAAGGTCTCTGCGAGGTCTCTCTGGTGATCCATTGTGCTATTGCTTTTTACCAATAGATCATCAATGCACACCTACAGGTTTCACTCTCTCTAATCCTTGAAGACCCGATCAATCATTCATTGATACATTGCTCCGGCATTATTCAGCCTGAACGACATCTTGTAGCAATAACATGCATCATTGGTGACAAAAGAAGTGTTTGGGATATCTGGAGGTGCATCCAGATCTGATGGTAACCTGAAAAAGCATCAAGCAAGCTCATGACAGAAAAACCGACCTCTGAATCAACCAAATTGTTGAATCGAGGCAGAGGATAACACTTTTGGGGCAGACTTTACTCAAAAGAGAGAAATCGATACACATACGCCGCTTGCCCCAAGATTTTTTTAAACATTATAGCATTGGACACCCAACCCGAAAATTGAATCTTGGAAATAAATCTGACCTTCAAGAACTTCTGAACTTCCTCTCGGATGGGTTCTGCCAAGTTCGTCGCAATGGCTCTCTTATTTTGTTGAATAAGGACATTGGGGTCCTGGTTGAGGCGGCGGAAGACAACGTCGACGTCGATGTCTGGCACGTCTGTTCAGCTCTAGGCGAAGACGTTGGAATTATCTTGGAGACAAGCCACCAACTCATCATTTTCTTCCTCCGACAGCTCCTGGCTGATCCGCAGGCTCACGGGTTCCTCTTTGCTGGTCACCAGCTCGATCTCCATCATTTCCTCAACAGCCTCGAGATGCGCTGCTTACTCCAAGGCCTTGTCAACCGCCTAAGCCTCCTCCTTCCAGGTGATGACATTGATGGTGCTTAGGTAGCATTCCCGGGCCACTTCGAGGTCACTGCGGACCCTAATCTGCCAGAAGTTTTTCCGTCCAGATTCCGGGGCAAGCAGAATTGCTCGCGCGTGAGCACTCACACTGCTTTGTTTTTCATTTCTTAAGTTGTGTGGTTTGCTTTTTATCTCACTCATTCATCTATCCACGCGGCCACTCCTCTCACCCAGACGGTGATTTCCAAACGGAGCCCGGTCCTAATAACTCCCTCTAATCTGCACCCCTCTGATGTTGTACTTCAGGCACTGGCAGCAGGAGGCTACAGATTGGAATGCGTGGCCAAAGATAGCTTTATAAATGCTCAGAGCATCAACAATAATGAATCGGTAGGTCTTTGTGGTGCCACCCAAGGTGACCATCAATTCTACTCCCTCAACCTCCTTCCACACGCCGGTAAATCCAAAGGGATGGCCATCCGAAGATTTAATCCTTGTGGAATCCACAATCATGACCTCAAAGACCTTCTTGAAAACTACGTTCACGAAACTCCCGTTGTCAGCAAAGATTCGCGAGACCGTGAAGTTCTTGATCGCCTCCTTGATCACTGAGGTATCATGAAAAGGGTTGTCATGTGCCAACATATCGTCGGTCGAGAAGACAATCTCGTTGATTGGGGAGGATCTAGCGAGGTGGAGGCTGAATTTATGTGAGGCCTTGTGAATTTCCCCTCCATGAATCACGCAGAAGTCTCCTCGTGTGTCGACGTCCTCACGCTCTTTGAAACGAGGTCGCTCGGGTGCTCCTCCCAGAATTCAAACTTCGAATAGTGTGAGATTAGGATCAAATCATTCTAGATCCCTCCTTGGCAGTCTTCCTTCTCTAGTCATCCATTCTACTAGGTCATGGATCCCCTGACAGGTCAACGTGTCATGACCTTCTTCCTTGTGGAAGTCACAATAAGGGGACCGAACCTCCGTGTTGTTGTTGTTGGGCTTACCCACCCTGGCGACCTCACCTACCGATTGCCAAAACCTCACGAGGTAGGGAGGGGTGTTGCTCCATTAGATCGTCAACTCGCCACCTTTCCGACGAATTGAAACTTTCTCGCCCGAAAGGATGACGTCAACCTGGCGGTCTCCGCAGTGGTCTTGAGATCGGCGTGCGATCTCGTCTTTATGCACGCATCGGCCCCTGTTGAGGCGGCTGGGAGAAATTATCCTCTTCTCGTTTCTCTAGCCACATGACCACTTCAGGTCGTTGATCCCAGACCGGCTATGGAGGGTTCTTGCGGGTCAATCTGCACAACAAGACCAAGGAGTTATTTGCGGCCTCGACTTCGATATACTGGTTCGCTCGGTCAATAAGTTTTTTGAAGGAGACCTGGGGTCGCGGTTGACTTCGAGCTTGAACAGTCCCTCAGGCACCTCGCACATCAGGGTGAGCTGCAGTGTGTACCCATCGACCTCTTGGATCTCCAAGACCTCCTCCTGAAAACGGTCGATGTAATGGCCCAAAGTCTCCTGAGCTCCCTTCCGGATGGTGAAGAGTGTCACTGGTTCCTTCTTCCTCTTATTAAAGCTGGTGAATCTCAACATCAGCATGCGGCGAAGGTTGTTAAAGCAGTAAATATAGCTCGTCAAAAGCTGATGGAACCAGTCACGGGCCTTCCCTTTGAAGGTGATCGCAAAGAGCCGACACTTGAAAGTGTCGTTCACGTCACAGATCGAGACCACTTTTGCGAAACATTGAAAGTGGTCGAAGAGGTCGTCCTGCAGGGAGTAATAGTTCAATGTCGGCTCGCAAAATCTGGCGGTGACGAGAGCCATCAAAATCTCCTCGCAAAAGGGTTGGACGTACGCATTGGCGAAGTGGGTGGAGACGGTCTTTCGACTCAAAATCATGTCCCCGCATAGCAGCAACGGCCACGGTGTGTATTTGGCCAAGTCTCTCGCGATCCTCAACAGTGGGATCATTCTCGGGGCGTAGAGGAGGTTCAAGGGTTACAGAGGGGCGACCATGAGCGAGGGCATCATCGATGTCTCTACTTGGGGTTCGAGGTGTCCCCGAAGAGCTCTTTTATGATCCTAGGAAAGTCAACAAAATCCACCCAAGTGACGAACTCACCCTGGCCCCACGAGGTCTAGCGATCTCCTTCTAATTCGCTTTCTCGTGCCATGAGCGTCTGCTTAAGAGTTTCTTCCTCTCCCCAAAGTACACACTCACCGCACGAAGATGTTGAAGCCAAAAACTCAGCTTAAGAGTTTAAACATGAGGTAAGGGGAGAGGTTACTGATCCATCAAAGTAAGGATGAACGACGAAAAAGGTCGAATGGGGAAAGAGATTAGACACGACTTGGAGGTCCTGCTTCACACAATGAGTATGTAGGAAGTCCCCCTCTCAAACAAAATGATGTGTTAGGTTAGGGGGGAGAGACAAGTTTGCGATAAGCACTAGAGAGATCGCGAGTTCTAGACCAGGTTCCATGTGGGTTGGTGGGTCATGGGTCATATTTATAAGCAACTGAAAGTAAGAGAGGTGGTTAGGTATCAGTGGTCAACTCCCTCCCCCCCCCCCCCCCCGTGTGGGCTTAAGTTTAATCTTAGCGAGTTGGTATGAGTTGAGTTATGCCTACGCGATTTGCAAGGGTGTTCACTGAGAGCTGGTCACGACTTCCTGGCGATTTGAGCTATACCTGTAGGCTCGTCTCTAGTCCACGTTCATCTTTTTGACATCACGATATATTAATCTTTGACATCCGCGTTCATCCTTTTGACATCACGATATATTGATCTTTGACACGGATGTTGACTGACTTCGGTGAATACGGGTTGTGCATAGTTCCAATATTTATTACTATTCAAAAATAAAACATAACGGAATTTATATTTATACTAGTACTATATTATCACATTGGAGGGCATCAAAAAAAATTGATAAAAAAGGATATATGCACGTGTCAGTAGAAAACAAAAGAAATATATCCTCTCCTTTCGCAAAAGTAAATAGAGAACTTTGTGCCACATTTGATTCACGTATGACGTATCACAAATGGATTGTCAATTAAATTCCTTTTCTTTTGTTCAACATCGATATGATATTTCTACTTGTATTTTACATATCACGGGGATGAAATTAGGGATATAAAATCTCTGACATTAAGAATCTTACTATAATAATAATGATATACATTGTAATTGGTAATGTTGATGAATGAAAAGAAACAGGGATAGATAGAGAGGGTTTTGAATCCTTGATAAACAAAAGTCAACATGACTTTTGTCCCAGTTCCCATGTCTTTGGGTCACCAACTTCCTTTCCCTTCCGGCACACGGCAATCATCAGCCCCCATACATGGTCTTACAACTGCGTGGAGAACTTTGTTTTTGGTAAACAGTTGCCTAATCTCTCCCGTAGTTACAGGGATATTTGGTCATATTCCTTAGAGAGAGTTATTTCGCTCCCCTAAGTATTCTATACCTACTCATCTGGATTAGTTTTGGGTACATGTACCTTTGTCTTAGGTCATTCGAGCTTTTCCTGGGAGTACAACAAGGGTTACTCAAGTATTATAGAGCATTGTATGGACCAGAGGCTAATCCATGATGGCCCAACAGTGCCAGGGAAAAGTATAGAAGGATCCGACTCTTTCATGCATGCTTCACTCAGCTCAGAGGATATAACTCGCTAGAGCTTTGCACTTGTAATTCAATTGTTGTGATTACAGGTAGGCTGTCTAATTGTCCAGACGATAATGATAGTAACTTGTGCCTAAATTTGGTGGCTCATTTTTTTCCAAAGAATGGGGAAGAAGGCCAAAACATGTCCAAGCCATAGGAAGCAACAAGCTAGGAAGTCGTTGTTGATGATGTTAGATAAAGAACACTCAGTTACAAATCTAAAGGCCAAGCAAAATCAACGTCAACGACAGAATACGGTGAAGAAAGCTAGAGAAGTAGGAAGAGAGTCAAGAGTTGGAGCACAAAACAACATAGACAATGAAACAATTTCATTTTGTTGTCTACTAAACCATAGACACTAAATTAAATATAGTCAGTTGATATACCGCCAGGATATATTTGTCGATATATTCCAAAAGAATATTTTGAATGAAAAAAAATTGTTGACCATAAAACATTTATATCGACCGACAGTATCGGCCATGTCGACCGATATCGACAACACTGATAACAAATTAGCCCAAACCAGTCAACAACAAGCAAAGGCTAGTGAGAGCAAAGATGGTAATAGCAATGGCTTCAGTCTCTCTCTTTTACAAAGCACCATACTATATGACTTCTCATTGCTAGATTGAATCAAGTCCATCTAACCTATTATTTTTTACAAATGAATTAACCTACAGAGCAATAACAATTTGGAAGGAAAACTCGCTCGAATAGATGAGGATAGAGATGGAAACAACAGAGAAAGAAAACATAGAGCATTTTGACAACAACAATAATCTTCTAGCGTTTGACATAAGATAGCCTAAATAAGTTGTTTTAGTAGAATGACTCCCTCTCTTTAATCTTTTCTTTGTAATTAGGGTAAGGGCATCCAAACGAATCTAAGATCCGGTAGGTCATTGGTCAGTCTTCCGTAACATCTCAAAGGCTTCACTTGTGATAGAGACTGATATTTTGGGAATACATCAAACCCTTGTCATGACAGTGATTGTTGGAGGCAGAGAGCTCAAGGGAGAGTTACCAAACCCCTAATCCTGAGAGAGAACTAAAGAGGAGATGATGTGATGCAGAGCAGAGACCGAGGACCTACAGTGGAGGACGAGTTTTTGTCTCATTCAGGGCCAATTGGCAACTTTCCATATATGAGTGCCCGGATCGACGATCGGACTCCACAGATCTGTCCGGATTCGCGCTGTGAATCGATTTCATATATTACTTTAGTATTTTTGGGTTATTATCATTATATGTGAATGGTCCCACCTCCGGCCAATCATAATCGTCGAATGTGAGATGCTCTAGCTTTTGTTTTATTATAAATAGATAAGTAGTGGGCTGATTTGAGTCATTGCAGAATTTGGAGAAATTATTCTCATATTCCCGCGATCCCGCCACGGTGCCGACTCCGTGGAACCTTAGGTGACGATTTATAGGCTTGTATCTTCTTCCCCAAGGTAACCCCAAACCCTAAGCCGTCTTTTCCCTCCTCCAAACCCCCCTATCAGTCGCCCAAACAGCCCCCAAATCAGCCTCCTAACTGATGTCCGGAACTCCCATTTTCCATTCACTGTTACTATTCAAAAATGAAATTTATTGTTCCTTTATAAAGTTTTTCTCAACCTCTATCCACAGCCGGCCACCCCATCCCTCACCTCCACCGCCTGAGGCATTCCCTGTCTTCTGCCTCCCCCTTCGCCTAATCCCCCTCACAAGCCGACCCCTCCTCTCCCGCTAACCCACTGTTACCGCCTCCCCATCAGATCCAGATCACCACCGCCCCTCAAACACCCCTCCCTGCACCCGGCAAGCATCCAGCAGTCGGCCCCAATTTCCCCTACCCCCTGTTTTCGTGGATCCACCTCCTCACAGCCCCAATTCTCTAGATTAGCCCAGATCTGAGAATTTCAGCCCTCAATCTGTCACTTCCCCCACCCATACGTCATCCGGTCGCCCGGATCTACCCCTACGTGGCCAGATCTATCTATTTACGGTCTGATTCCGTCATCCACCACCGAGGATAGCCACCGCCATCACTTCCCCACTGCCGGTTCCACATTGGATCGTCGTCCACACGCATTCGGCTCTGAAATCTTCATTGTCTTGATCAGCCCACTACTTGGTGAGTGCTTGTTGTATTGAATTATTATTTTCAGCATATTTATATTGGATTGCATCTTGTACATGTTTTGAATATCTTGCATGGTAGTCGTTTGTTTCTAAGGCCCCCTTTAAATAAAACTTACAAGGGGATCCTTTTGCACTTTAGTCCACACACCCATTTTAATTATAAAAATACACTTACATGGAATAAAGATGCCCTTAGGCTAGGAAATTATGGGAGGGACTTGTTTTGGGCCTATTTTAGCATGTAGTTGAAGGTAGTGGTGGAGGCGAAGATACAAGGGGCTAACCCTAGAATGGGGGATAAAGGAAAGAAGAAGAATTGGAGGGATGGAAAAAGCGACTTGAGAGAGAATGGAAGAATTAGAAAGAGAAAACTGATTTCATCCTTTCATAACTCATACATGCCCCAAGGGTCCCTATATAAAGGACTCGCAATGGCATAAGCATAAATAACCTCAACAAAAGAGATGCGTAAATAACTCATAACTACGACTCGATATGACTCGACTGCAATCCAACTCATGCAACTCGACTCTCATATCTAAAGACTCATAATAATATAACCATCAATAGATAACTGGCGGTGTAGGATTCATAACATACCACCCGTCCTTCAAATTGAGTCTGTCCTCAAGCTCGAACGAGGGTGGCATGACGTGGTCATCTGACACTTTGATTTCCCACCAGAATAACTCCTGATAGCACGTTGTTGTAGCGGAGGTTGCATCAAGCGACAAGTCATTAGCGTGCTCCCCGATGATATAAAAGACTAAAGGGAGCGGGCATGGTAGCTGTACGTGCGGAGGAGAGACTACCATACATATCTTGAGGAAGTAATGCTAGTGAGCTTGGCTAAATGTTAAAATCTATATTATTTAATAATATACATATTATTATTATTTATAAGAAAGTAATGCACACAAATTACACTAAATAACAAAATTATTATTTAGGGAAAAAAATATCGTGAGCTTATGAACAAGCCATAATAGGCTCGAGCTAGGCTCAGAAGAAAGCTCGAGCTCAAGTCGAGTTTCTTTCGAGCCAACTCGTTGAGCTCTCGAGCTGACTCAACTCAACTTGTACCCCTTGGCAAGGTGAGTGACAAGTGAAAGGTTGAGGGCAATGAAAGAACGAGTTGTCGGTGAGTTGCGGTGTGGATAAGCAGCGGCGTCGACTGGGGAACGGTCGACGGAAGGAATGGATCTAGAGGGGTCGCCAGAGCAGGTGACTAAAGCAAAGGCTGCAAGATGGCGACCGCAAGAACTGACGATGGCGACAAAATGAGGCAGAGGCCCCGCTGGGCTGGGAGGCGACAGTGTCGTTGGTGTAAACAGTGGAGAGGGAACCACTTGAGGTGGTGGAGTGACAAGAACCGTGGAAAGCAGTGGAGCATCTTCGGACGTCAGTGCGAGCAGCGATTGCTTTGGTGGAATGAGCGGTTGGGGAGGTGGAAGCTACGTCTGAAGGCGTCTTGCAGGATTCGGCAGTGACAGAGCATGCAACAACGAAGTCGGCAACCTCGATGGAGCAATCATATGCAGTGGTGGGGCTAGGCGAGCTGGGACGGAAGGGGCGGCAGCATGAGCTGGCTAGGATGACGGTTGCACTAGTGGAAACGGAACCCCCATTGTTTCCTGACATCACCAATCGGTCGATGTAGGCGTTGAGTCACTTATCTTCATGCGGACAGTAAGTATGTTTGGTGGGCTCGAGGATGGAAAGGGCGGGCCGCTCGAGAGAACATGCGGTTGAATTTAGTCGTTCATAGACGGGAACGTTAAGAAATAGCAGGCGGGTTAACCTCGAGGAATATGGGTGGGTGGCTCGACGGAGGAGGTTGGTGCAAGTGTGGGACAGGACACATATGGGCTCGTCGAGGACGAAGGCGTTGTTGTTGACGGGAGCTGTTGTCGCCATGATTCAGATGGAGCCCTAGACGTTATGGACTCGTCGAGGACAAAGGCGTTGTTGTTGACTGGGGCAACTGCCGACTATATTAAAGCAAATCCCTAGACGTTACGGGCTCGTAGAGGAAAGATCGGCAACAGAGAAGACATAGCGACATGTAAGATTCGACGAAGAAGGGAGGATTCGTACCCTTGTGGCTGTCGTGGCAAAACAAGGGGGTGTCGGGTCTGGTTACTGCCGCAATGGCGGTTCCCATTGCGGGGGCGTGCCCTTGCAACTCCCGTTACGAAACGACGAGGGATTTTTGCCTGCTTAGAGTCAATTGTTGATTGCAATAGGGAAAAGGGAGGATCGGAAAGCCCTAATAGAAAATTTGTTATGAGCCTGTTTTGCGATGTCGTCGAAGATAGCGATGGAGGCAGATATATAAGGGGCTAACCTTAGAATGGGGGATGAAAAGGAGAAGAACTAGTGGGAGAAAATAAGAGACTTGAGAGAGAAGGAGAAGAATTAGAGAAAGAGAAAAAAGTGATTTCATTCTTTCATAACTCATACATGACCCAAGGGTTCTGATATATAAGACCCACAATGACATAAGCGTAAATAACCCCAACATAAGATTTGCATAAATAACTCGTAACAATGACTCGATTAGATGTGACTTGACTCGTGCAACCGAACTCATACAACTAGACTCACATACCTAAAGACTCATAATAATATAACCATTAATAGATAACTGATGGTGTGGGATCCATAATCTCAACACCCAAAGCTCGCTCAGATACCAATTTGTTATGGCCCTATTTCAGGATGTCGTCAAAGGTAGTGGTGGAAGTGGAAGTACAAGGGGTTAACCCTAGAATGGGGGATGAAGAGGAGAAGAAGAACTAGAGGGAGAGAAGATGAGACTTGAGAAAAAAGGAGAAGAATTAGAGAGAGAAAAACGGATTTCATTCTTTCATAACTCATACATGACCCAAGGTTAACCTCAACATAAGAGATGAGTAAATAACTCGTAACTATGACTCGATTCATGCAACCTAACTCACACAACTCGACTCGACTCGACTCGCATACCTAAAGACTCATAATAACATAACCACTAAGGCTCTGTTCGTTACGTCAGAATTGGGGGGTCGGAATTGGCATTCAATTGACAATTCCGATTGATGGTGTTCGGTAGCACAAAATGAAAGCTGGAATCGGAATAGAATTGAAATTCCATCGGAAATGGTTATAGGGCTCACGGGCGATCCTGAATTCAGACCCCGCGAGGTCTGAAAGCGTGATTCTGATCTTCCTCTTGCGAAGCTTCCACGGCCGACTCTCCCCCGACGCATCTCCCTCCTGCGACGCTCCCCCCCTGCAGCTCCTTCTTCCCCGACGTAGTCTCCTCGAGCGCATCTCCCTCCTGCGTAGCCTCCCCCGACGCAGCCTCCCCCGGCGATAGTTATCTTCGGCGCCTCCTCTGCGCAGCCTCCCCCGACGATAGCTATCTTCGGCGCCTCCTCTGCGCAACTTCCCCCGATGCATCTCCCTCCTCTGCGCAGCCTCTCCCGACGCAACCTCCCCCGACGTAGCAGGTATAATTCTTTTGCCTTGATTTAAGCCCTAGGACTTGCGATTTGGGAAGATGTAGGATTTTGTTTTTCTCCCTTCGTATTGTGATGCAGATCTAGGTTTGTTCTTCTCCCTTCGTATTGTGATGCACTAGAATGTTTGGCTATTGTGCCTGATCAATCAACTGTGTTTGACAACCTGTGTTTAAGATAGTCTTTTCTTTTTATTGTGCCCGATCAATCAACTCCCCTATAGGAGTATGTTGTCCCTCAAGAATATGTACATATTATGAGAACCTCCATGTTTGTGTGTGTGTATTTTTTGAGTGTGTATTGTGTATGTATGTTTGTGCAATTATGTATGTTTGTGTGTATGTTTGTCTATATGTATTTTTGTATATTTGTTTACGTCTGTGTATGTGTGTGTATTTGTCTATGTGTATGTGTTGATGTATGTTTGTGTTTGTGTAATTATGCTTGTTCGTTTATATGTAGATGAATGAATTACAGAGACGTCGTAGACGTAGGAGAGCAGCAGTGGCAGCAGCTCTTGATGCGTCCTGAATTTTGTTAATTTTAATGTTATAAAATTAAAATTTCAATTCCAACCATTGAAATCTGACATACAGCTGAACATCAGAATTATCAATTCCAATTGATGACAGAATTCTTGCAGTTAGCCGAAAAGCAGAATTGGAATTGACTTGAATTCTCATTCCTGCGGGAATCGGAATTGACTAAAATTGAAATCAATTCCAATTCTTGTGAAACGAACGAAGCCTAATAGATAATTGATGGTGTGGGATCCATAACAGGACATCTCGACTGCAAACATAACTGACTCTAAATCCTCTAGCTCGTCGCTCGCACCAAGACAAAATCAACACCAAAATAGCTCTTGTCCTCAAGCTTGGAAGAGGACTCAGACTATAAATCCACTAGCTCTTTTATTTCACACTAGAATAGCTCTTTATAATGCATTTCCAAGGTAGGGGCATCGTCTCAAAGTGAGCCCAACTTGTGCGCACTGATGGATTGCAAAGATGGCCATTTTGTAAGGTGCTCGTCGCTCGTACCAAGACGAAATCAACAAGACTTAAAGTGGTGTCGGCGAGATTGGCTCTTGGGTGACTGACGTTAAAGAAGAGGGAGCCTCTAGATGCGAACATCATGATTTGACAGTAGGCCTGCTAGATGACCATAGCGGCATTCTTCAATGATAATGCATGTAGGGATGGGCCTATGGAAAACACTGGCGAGGAAATGGTCGGTTGGATAAAAATAATTTGGGCTAATAATGGTATGGTAATAGCTGTTGTAATTGGTGGCTTGAGGTGTAGGTGATTGACGTAGCCCTCGACGTTGTCTATTTGCCTATCGGGTAACACTTCCTTATGCGTGAGGGGAAGTTGATTGACCTTTGTCGATGTCATCCTGCTTAAGTGTCGAGTCCATATCCGACACATGACATTGCGCCTTGGGTGGTTACCCCAATTTTTTAGCTCCATTAGTTGTGCTCGACACAATTGCAAGTTGGTGTGGCTGCACATGGTGGTTAGTCTGGATAAGAGAACCCAATGGTATGTTAAGACTGTAATGGGTAGTTATGAAAGTTTGCGCGATCTAGGTAACGTAGGAGAAATGATCCAATGGAATTTAGGGTTTCTGTGTTCTGCTGCATTAACGAGAAGAAAATTCACTTGACTTGAAGTGCACCTGGCTGAGAGATTGAGAGTTGGAATTTGTGGTTTAGAAATCCTAAGGTGGAGAACGAATGAGAACAGTTTCGGTTTTTAAGGGACTCAAGGCTAATGGGGGAATCAATGCCCGGGTTGCTCAGGAAGAGCTTTTGCAATCGACGTCATCAATCGTTTTGCAATTTGCTCGTGGTAGTTCCATCAAAAATGGCTGGCACAGGGCCTTTGATTGCAATAAATGATCAACATGGAAACGACGTGAAAGATCTACAAAGTTATGACCATGTCAGATTCGTCGAGTGTGAGAGCGTTGTGATTGGTCCAAACATAGGAGGGTAAGTATCCCCTGCAGGTTTAGTTGGTGAGCATGAATTTGAGGAAGAAATACTTTGATATCAAGCTGCTACAGGTCACGTTGTAACAATCCTAAGAGAGAGCTAAAGAGGAGAAGACGAGATAACTCCTTGCTTGATTTTCCATGCCTCAAGGGCCCCTTAAAATAAAGCTTACAAGGGGACCCTTTTGCACTTTAGTCCACATTTAAATTAATTAAAAAAATACTCATACATGGAACAAAATTACAAGACATGCATATTTAAAATATTTACGACACATAGGAATGATACTAAACACGACACAATATCTGATCATGAGGGCAAGTCGTACCCATGGCGATCACAACATGTTCTTTAGGTGTATTTGCTTTAGCTTGCCGGATGAGATAAGGGTAAATCCAATCCCCTTCATCAAGGTTGCAGATGTCAGATTCACATGTCGGTTTGCATTTGAAATATCGGATGTCATATTGTGGAGGATATATCGGGGATATTTTAATTTAATATTTAAATAAATTTATTTATATATATACATTTTTTGTAAATATGTAGAACTGTGCACATAATTCATGCTTATAAATTGCACAATAAACATATATACATATAATGTAAGTTTATAAATTACACAAGAAAAAGACGTCGACGGTAGTAAATGACATAAAGAGCATCAAATGAGAGCAAGACAAGAAAGTTGTCAAAACTAGGTGCAGAGAGATGTACAAAATGAAGCACAAAACAAAATATTGTCGCTCAGTTGCTTAAATGAAAAGAAAAATATATTCTTAATACTTGCCAATATATCGGCCTCGAAATATCGCCTGATATATCAGGCAACATTTTCAAAAAATGACAGTTTTGTCTAAAATGTCAATGTTGTGGTATTTTTTCCCCAAAACTTTTGTGTCGGGCAACATCTACAACATCGCCCTTGATAAACTCTAGTGAAATCTTCTAAAACAAAGAAAAATACATTTTTATAAACATGAACATTAGTTGATCTTGAAATCTATCCAGTGCACCCAACATTTCATTCCTAACGCATGTCTCTTAGTTGATTATTTTTTAAGACAGAGGGGGGTTTGGGGTTTTTCCGGTGAATCGTCGTTGTTGTATCATATCGATTAGCAATGGAAGTTATACGAACCCGTTTTCCTTTTTCCTCCCATTCTTCAATGATGTTTTCTAGTTTTTTTAATCATTGGTATTTGTTAGATGATATAGGGAAAAATGATGTAAAGGTCCATTTATAGGCACATTTCTCTTTTCTCCTTTAGTCCCACATCCTTTGTATATGATTCTTTTTCCTTCTGTTCCCCTATATATTTGTATTCTCTCTTGTATTTTACACATGAAGAAGTATCTATAAGGTTTGTCTATTTCTTTCTACAAGATATCAGAGGCAACGGTCCGACCTTTTTTTTCTAACCGCCTGCTTCTCCGGCTTACCGGACAGCTTGTTCTCTTGCTTAGTCGTCGTGTGTTGCGGCCTGCTCCCTTTATAACCGCGGCTTCCTGCGCGGTTAAGGCTGTTCTAACCGCTTCTTCGTAGTTAAGGCTTGTTCTCTTGCTTAGCCGTCGTGTGTTGCGGCCTGCTCCCTTTCTAACCGCGGCTTCCTGCGCGGTTAAGGCTGTTCTAACCGCTTCTTCTGTTGTCCCTCAATCTCTCTCGTGGCTTCCACCTCTTCTTCTCCTTCTCCTCCCTTTTTATACCCTTCCTATCAGGTGGGGTTTTTACTCTGACCGCGCGGCTTTTTCCCGTTTACCCGCTTCCTCTCTGCTCGGTGCGGTCTCCCTGTCTACCCGCCGAGATCTTCCCTTCTCTCAGCTCGAAGTGACTTCTCTTAGCCGTCGAGTTCTTGCGTTTTTCATCCCGGCTACTCGCTGTGGTCTCCTTGGCTACTCGCTGCAGTCTCCTTCTCTACCCGCCGAGTTCTTTCCTTCTCGTTGCTCTGCTGCTTGCTCGCCGCGGCTTGTCTTAGTCGCCGCGGCTTCTCTTCTCGCTACGATTTGTTCTTCTAGTTGTTGTGGCTTCTCTCTTCCCGGCGAGCTCCGCATCTAGGTCGTGGCATATTCTCTTGCCGCTTGTGTACTCATCGAGACCGTGTGGCCTTCTCGACTGGCTTGTGCCCTACTTAGTCGCTGCGACTTGTCTCCTTGAAGGCGACTTCTCTTCTCTACTAGCCGCGAGTTGTTCTTTATCCGTTGCGAGCTCCGCATCTAGGTCGCGGTCGCATCCTTTGCCGCTGGTGTGCTCACCGTGACCATGCGGACTTCTCGTGCAGCTTCTTCCCTTAATTAGTCATTGCGGCTTCCCGCCCGGACTTCTCTTAGCTGTTACGGCTTCTCTACCCGCTGCGGGCTCCACCTCTTGGTCGCAGGATCTTGATCGCTGGTGTGTTGACACCGAGACCGGGCAACTTCCCTTCTCCGCTCCGCTTTCTTCAGGTTGCGGTTTGTCTCTTCTCGAGCGGCTTGTTCTCTCCACTACTTGTTCTCACGCGGCTGCATATTCTCGCGGTTCTCAGTACTTCCTCCGTAGTAGCCGCTGGATCTGTCTGGCAAGCCGCGTGCCTTCTTGCCATCCGTTTTTTGTGGCTAGTCACTGATCAGGATTATGGCTTCTGCCTGCACCACTGCTGATGATATTGATGCGTTGCGTGCTCAACTCCATCAGCTTCAAGAGGTGGTTCGTCGCTCCTCTGGCTCTGTGGCCTCGATCTTCCAGGAAGGTATATCGTGCCTCTCACACAGCTCCCACTGGATTGTGGACTCGGGCGCTACAAACCATCTCTCTCGGCAGCAGCCGCCCAAATACTTAGATATTGCTTACCCCCCGCACATCACCGTGGCCAATGGTGACAGGATCCTGGTTTCTAGCGCTGCTCATTTGCCTCTTAATCTTTCTTTCTCCTTATCCTCGGTTCTTCATGTTTCGGGTTTTTCTTTTAATCTCCTTTCTGTTAGACGTCTTACGCAAGGCCTTGATTGTTGTGTTATTTTCTCACGCTCTTCCTTTGCGGTGCAGGATCGACTAACGCAGAATATACTTGGTAGAGGGCGACTATCTAACGGGCTATATCTTCGTGATGTTCCTCCCACTGCTCTCACTACTGTCTCCACCACTGATTGACATCGTCGTTTTGGGCATGCCCCTCTTCCAATTCTCAAGAAAGCTCTTCCTACTGTCTCACTTCAAAAGTTCTTTTGTGAATTTTCGACAAACAATCATGTATTTTTGGCAAACAACATCGTGTCTCTTGTTCTCCTTCCTGTACCTGGAGCGATGCTCATTTATCCTTAGTTCACTCTGATATCTGGGGGCCCTATAAGGTCCCTAGTATTTTTGGGCATCGATACTTTATTACCTTTATCGATGATTACTCACGAGTAACCTGATTGTATTTACTTCGTGATCGCACCGAACTCCCAACTACGTTCCGTACATTTCTTATGGAAACTCTCACTCAGTTCTCTACATGTGTCAAAACTCTTCGTACAGACAATGCTCGAGAATATACTGGTCGCACCTTCTCCAATTTATGCGCTGAATTCGGTATTATACATCAGACTTCATGTGCCTACGCCCCTCAACAAAATGACAGAGCGGAAAGAAAAAATCGCCACCTCCTTGATGTGGCTCGATCTCTTATGATCCAAATGTAGATTCCTCCCCTCTATTGGAGTTTTGCAGTCTTTACTGCGTGCCACCTCATCAAACGCATGCCTTCGTCTGTCATCAACTTTGTGACACCCATTACTCTTCTTTATCCATCCACGAATCTCTTCTCTCTCACACCTCGTGTTTTTGGGTGTACCTGTTATGTCCATCATCTTGGTCCTTCCAATGACAAGCTAGCCCCTCGTATTACCAAAGCTATGTTTGTTGGGTACTCCCACACTCAGAAGGGGTATGTCTGTTTTAATCCTATCACTGGAAAGGTGGTTGTGTCTGCTGATGTCTCCTTTCATGAAGATCAACCATATAATGCCAGTCCTTCTGATTCTCTTCTTCCTCCGCCGCTACCTCGACCCATCATTCTCGTCACGTCTCTGATTCCAACACATCTCCCTACTCCTCTGCTTCTGATTCCTACACGGCTACACCACCAATAACGTCTCCTCTGCTTCTGATTCCTACTCTGTTTCTGATTCCTACTCCTCTGGTTCTGGTTCCTACACCACCAGTACCCTCCAAACCCGTCCCCTCCAAATCTCCTATCATTGAAGTTTACACTCGTCATCCTCCTCGACCAGCTGCCCCGCGACAGCTTCCCTCTGCCAGTGTGATCTCGCGGACTGTTGATCCGGCCTCCTCCTCGATGGCCCGTCCCTTGGCCATTTTTGTGTCTCTACATCGGCTCTCTCCACCTTTTCTTACCTTTGCTCTCTCTCTCTCTTCTATCTCTATACCTAACTCTGTGCAGGAAGCTCTCCAGCATCCGGCGTGGCGTGCCGTCCATGGATCACAAAATGACTGCTTTGTGGGGTAACCACACTTCGGATCTTGTGTCTCCTCCTCCTGGCCATAATTGTGTTAGATGCAAGTGGATCTTTACAATCAAACATGTCGCGGATGGGGCAGTTGATCGCTTAAAGGCTCGGCTTGTGACACGGGATTTTACTCAACAGTACGGGCTTGATTATGAGAAAACATTATCCCCAGTCGCGAAATTAAATACGGTTCGGGTCTTGCTCTCCTTAGTTGTTCATCGTCACTGTCCCCTCCACCAGCTGGATGTCAAGAATGCCTTTTTAAAAGCCGACCTTCTTGAAACTTTCTATATGCAACAACCACCCGGGTTTGAGACCAAGGAGGACTCTCGTGTTTGTTTACTTTGCAAATCCATTTATGGTCTCAAACAGTCTCCACGGGCATGGTTTGGCAAATTCAGCAAGGTTGTTTGTGAGGTTGGCTTCAAACAAAGCTTGGCAGATTTCTCTCTTCACTTGTCACCAATCAACGGGGACTATAATACTTCTGGTTTATGTGCATGATATTCTGATCACGGGTGATGACTGTTGAAACCGAGAATTCGGTCTCTGTGGAGTTCACCCTTGAGTAAGGGGTGATCGCATACTTCTCTTCTGCGAGCCAAACAACAAAGGAAAAAGAACAGGGGACTGACCCAAGGGCTGGGCGTGGAGATCCAACCACACACCCAGAAGATTTTAGAGTGTTTCCCCTCTTTAGCCAAATGTCGAGATAAGGATATCTCAGAAAGCGCTAGAAGACCGGGGCACAAGAAAGTAGTGCCTTCTGAGAACCCCCTTGGGTCTATTTATAGTTTTCTGGAATCGGCCTGCAAATAGCCAACCTCCGCTGTTTTGAACTGCTATGTGCAACCAAAAGTGGTCTGCCAACGGCGTGACTCCGTTGTTCTAGTAGGCTATTTGCACCCCCTACAAGGGCGTCCAGATAATTTTGCCTCTAGGCCCCACTGGGCAGGTTCCAAGGATCTGGGGATCGGCTCGCCACTCTAATGGGCGGACGTGACCTGGCTCCCGCAGCTCGTCTTCCATCCTTAGGCGAGCGTGAGCCGGGCCGTGATTGCTCGCCTACCCTACTCGGAGGCGGGTTGACGACGAGGTCGCCTAGGCGGGCGCGGACTGGATGAGCTGGCTCGCGCAGCTTGCCCGCCCAGCTTTGGCGAGAGCGAGCTGATCGTCCGGGTTCGCCCGCCTGTTGTTCTGTCGCGGGTCGGTTGCTCCGGCCCACTCGCCTGGCCTGGTAGACCCACTCGGCGAACACGGGGTTATACACAATCTCCGCTTTTTTTGAGCTTGGCAAAGCTCGGAAAGAATCATCCAACCCCGCGTGTTCGGTGAGCGATTTGCTGAGGTGGAGAGAATCTTTTGGTGGGTCCCACCAGTATGCTATAAATATGTCACTGGTCCTTTGGGTGAAATCCTGCCTTCCTTTAACCCCCCTTGTGAACTGTAGCTGGACGATGCCGGTGTCTGAAGAGATGCGAGCGCGCCTAGCGGCCGCGAGGGAGGGGACAAGGGAGCAAGTTCTTGACGCCGCCCCATGGTTGGCACGCGGATCGCCCGGCCCCCTCTTCAGGCCGAAGAAAGGGAAGATCGTCAGGCGGTCTCCTGCGAATGACCTCCCGGGGTCCAGCTCGGCGGCCGATGCCGAGGTCGCCCATGAGGTATGTGAACCTTCTGTCTGATTCGTTATTCTGCTTCTAATTCCTTTTTCTGCAGGAGACGCCTCGCGAAGATGGAGGCGATGGAGGGGAGCGGGGTTATTCCCTTCCACCGATAACCGCGCGGGCCGTCCGGCCCTTCGGCCCAGGGGCATGCTCCTCCGGCGATTTCCCAGTCGCTAGTTCCCCCTGGGCTGGGGAAATCATTCGCAGTCTTTGAAGGAGGGCCCTTTCAGGGTCGATCGGGCACCTCCAGGCCATTTACCGGCGCGGGCGTCGTGCCGACTCCCGGTGAGTTTGTACTCTTGCATGTTTATTACTGTTTGCTTTTTCTGACCTTTTCCTCTGTAGGCTTTAACGTGATTTCATCCTTCGACGTTGACATCAGCGAGGGGTATTCACCTCCCCCGACACGGATCATATCTTGGAATACCTGGGCGACCCGCTAGATGCTGAGGGGATGAAGAAACGGATGACGCGACTTTTTCAAAAGCAATCTCTGTTGCTACAGGAGGTCTGCAACAGGGTAGATGAGGACAAGGCCGAGGCGGAGGAGCGGTTCGCCGTCCTGTAGGGCATGACGCACCCAGCAGACGAGGATGGAACTACCTCTCCGGGGGTGCACATCACGCGAGCGGAGGAGCGGCTTAGGGAAGCCACGAAGCAGGTCGACCTGGCCCAGCGGGAATTAACGACGGTTCGTGAATACTTCTATCCTCGCGTGTCGCCTCGATCCGAGACGCGGGGGCAGGGCAGGTGGAAGTGGATCCAGTACTGAGCCACCCGCCCTCTCCCCGCTAATGATCGTCAGGCCCGGGCCGCAAACCCGCATCCTAGACCAACTAGTGTAGTAGGTCCACGAAGCTTCTCTTTCCTCAGGACATTGAATTTCTGTTTGTAATAATTTGAGACTTCTCGCCCGCCAACGGGCTCATGTTTGCCGCATATTTCTTATGATTACGCCGCTTTTCTTTTTGGACGAGCGCGAACAGGATGCTTTGCTCGCCTACCCCTTCTCTAAGCGGGCGCAAGATTATTAAACTGGCTCGCTCCATCCCGCCTATCTAGTATTGGCGGGAGCGAGCCGGACATCTGCCGAACGCGAGCCTAAGCGGCCCGCCTACTGATTTTGGCGGGTGCGAGTCGCGGCTCGCCCGTCTTTTGGGCGGACGCGGGTGAGCGCAGCTCGCTGCCGAATAGTCTTTGCGGCACAGCAGCGAGCTAGGAGGCTGCGACGGGCCCGACATTCGAAGCGTCCGGGCGCATTTTGCTATCCGCACTTTTCCCGCCGGCGGGACATTTTCCCGCCTTTTTTTCTTCCTATAAATAGGCCTTGCCGACCCTTTCTTACCTACCGCATTTAAGATTTCTCCTTCTCCACTTCATGCGACTCCCGACTCGCCCGCTCCCTGCGAGAACTACTGAGTCCCGCTTAGCAACCTTCCTGCGAGATGGGCGGTGGTGGTGGCGATGATGATGGGCGGAGCAAGTGCGCGTGGACTTTCTCTGAGCACAACTTCTCTTACGCCGCCATTTCCGAAGGCGAGTTCTTTGATGCTATCGGCGACGACCTCCCGTCGGGCTTTGTGGCGAGGCGACCTGGGGAGGGGGAAAGATCAACGACCTCTCAGGAGAGGAGCTCGCCATCCCCACGACGCACTTCGAGGTGGGCCTCCGGCTTCCCCTATGGCCGGAGGTCCGCTAAATACTGAAATACTTCGGGTCGTCCCCGGCCAGATGACCCCTAACTCTATTGTGATGGTGGTCGGGTTCGCCTGTTTCCTGCGGGAAGTGCGGATCGAGTTCAGCCTCGCGGTCTTCCGCAAGCTGTTCTCCTTCCGGGCGAACAAAGACGGGACGGCCTATTTTTCCAGCAACCACGTCAAAGTGCGGGAGACCGTCAACAAGAGCCACAACTGGCTAAAGAAGTTTGTTTTTGTTAAGGGAGACTTTGGCAACGTCCCCTTCTCTCCAGTCCATCTCAGCGAGGCGAGCTACCGCCCCCCTAGCCTGGAGGGCCATGAAGCAGAGTTGTGTGGGTTCTTCGCTGGGAAGAACTTCAAAGTCGCATTTCTGCGCAGGAATCTGGACAACCTCGCCCCCGTCCCGCCTGGTGGAGGTAAGCTACTCGCGCTTCTTTCTTTTTTACTTCATTATTTTCTGTCATAATTCCCTTTCTGCAGGCGAGCGGGACATTCCCTTGCACCCTCCCTATGAGAGTGCGCGAGTCGCTTCCAGCGAGCTCGCCCGCGTCGAGGTCGCAGCTGTCGCGCATCGCGAGACCCCGGCCTCTGTCGTCCTAAAGCGGTCTGGCCGCGAACAACCCCCACCGTCGTCGCCTAAGAAGCCGAAGACCGCGGGCGGCGTACCTCCCGCAGCTCGGGAGAAAGGTAAGGCCCTGGCGGTCCAGCCAACCAAAGATCCCGCCCCCGCGGCTGCCTCGACCGGCGGCTCCCCCGGCGAGGCGGTCGGCACCTCCAGGTCGCAAGGAGAGGAGCAGCCCGCCGTCAAGCCGGTGCCAAGAGGGCACCACAACTTTGGCTTTGGCGAGCGGCCCTTGGATGAGCTCGGCGTTCCGCTCCTTCAGTGGGACAAGGAGACAAACCGGGCCTTCATCTCTACCCTGCTGCCGAGCTGGCTAGAGCAGGAAACCATCAGCGGGGAAACCTACAACTTCTCGTTCGGCCTCTACGCGCGGGAAGACGTCGCGATCTACGACGAGGAGGTCACGCGGGTGCTCATTCATGAGAGTGCGCGGGCCCAGCTCCGCAGCCTGGAGCTGGCCCACATGGTAGGCCGGCGGTGGACCGAGATGGAGAAAAACACCACCTCGCTCAAGAAACTGGTCGACGAGAAGGAAGAAGCCCGTCGTCTCGCCCAGGAGGAAGCGGAGCACCAGAAGGAGCGGGAGGACGCAGCTGATGTCATCCTTGCCACCTACCTGGGAGGGGTGGTAAGTCCCGTGACTCGCACTCATTGTTCTAAGGTTGCTCCTTTTTCTCAAGTTCATTTTATCCCTCCTCGCAGGATGCGACGACGGCCAAACGCCTGGGCTTCCAGATCGGCTCCCTTCAGAAGGAAAAAGAGGTTGTGCAGGGGCGGGGGCGGGAGCTAGAAGCCGCGGCAGCCGCTCCGCCGCCCTCCAGTAGCAGATGTCAGCTCGCGCACTACACCGAGTACGAGCTGAAGGAAATGATGCAGAAGAATTCCACTAAGGCTGCCAAGTATACCCTCCAGACGCAGCAGCGAGCCGGCCTCATTACGAGCGAGGGCGCGGGCCTTTCCGCGAGCGAGGTGGTACCGCAACTATTCCTTCTGGTACCAAAACCGGGCGACGAGTCCTACCAACCTCTCTAGGGGGGCTCTCCGCTCGAGAGCTCGCGTCGCTGAATCTTCGCGCCTCGCCTCTATTGTATTTTTGCCTTAATGTAAACGCGGGCTGAGCCCTAAACTTGTGATTTTTGTAATTAATGAAATATGCTTTTGAAACTGTTGTTTGTAATGTCGTTGCTCTGAATTGTGGATGCCCTCATGTTCTCTGTATTCGCGGCCAGTTTCGATCCCCCTGCTCGCTGCCCCCCGGACCCGTGTCCTGTTAGCGAGGTCGCGCGTCCATTATGGACTTAGCTCAGGAAATATAGGGTCTCAGTTAGCCGAACCGCGAGTGGCGACCCGTCTCCTTAATCCAGATTCTCTACGCTGCTCGCGAGATAGAGGAGGTGAGTTAACCCGGCTCGCACCCGAGTCGCCTAACTTCGTGCGAGTTGGGTCCCATGAGGTCGCGACGCCGTATGAGTTCTCGCAGCCTTAGTCGCTTTTAGGGTGCTGGGCGATTACGTTGGGTCCCGAGAGTTCGCCTTATCGAGCCATAGTCTCGGCTCGGCACTTCCGGCTCGCCGACCTGCCGAGCTCATCCTGGCAATCCTGTGTTTTTCGCCTCCGTAATTCGAGTGTCTTGGTCCCAGCTTTTAGTTATCATCACGTTCACCGAGACCCCTTGTTTTGTCAGCCAGTTAGGGATCTGAGTAGACCTTCTTGAGTGACATCCAGCCCTGTCAGCTAGATGGGAGCCTAGCAGCGGGATCTGCTCGGGGTCTGGGTAGACTCTGCCGAGTGACATCCAGCCCTGCCAGCTAGGTGAGAGCCTGGCAGCGGGATCTGCTCGGGGTCTGGGTAGCCTCTCTCGAGTGACATCCAGCCCTGCCAGCTAGGTGAGAGCTTGGCAGCGGGATCTGCTCAGGGTCTAGATAGACTCTCCTGAGTGACATCCAGCCCTGCCAGCTAGGTGAGAGTCTGGCAGCGGGATCTGCTCGGGGTCTGGGTAGACTCTCTCGAGTGACATCCAGCTCTGTCAGCTAGGTGAGAGTCTGGCAGCGGGATCTGCTCGGGGTCAGGGTAGACTCTCGCGAGTGACATTCAGCCCAGCCAGCTAGGTGAGAGCCTGACAGCGGGATCTGCTCGGGGTCTGGATAGACTCTCTCGAGTGACATCCAGCCCTGCCAGCTAGGTGAGAGCCTGGCAGCGGGATCTGCTCGGGGTCTGGGTAGACTCTCGCGAGTGACATTCAGCCCTGCCAGCTAGGTGAGAGCCTGACAGCGGGATCTGCTCGGGGTCTGGATAGACTCTCTCGAGTGACATCCAGCCCTGCCAGCTAGGTGAGAGCCTCACAACGGGATCTGCTCGGGGTCTGGATAGACTCTCTCGAGTAACATCCAGCCCTGTCAGCTAGGTGAGTGCCTGACAGCGGGATCTGCTCGGGGTCTGGGTAGACTCTCTCGAGTGACATTCAGCCCTGCCAGCTAGGTGAGAGCCTGATAGCAGGATCTGCTCGGGGTTTGGGTAGACTCTCTCGAGTGATATCCAGCCCTGCCAGCTAGGTGAGAGCCTAGCAGCGGGATTTGCTCGGGGTCTGGGTAGACGCTCTCGAGTGACATCCAGCCCCGCCAGGTAGATGAGAGTCTGGCAGCGGGATCTGCTCGGGGTCTGGATAGACTCTCTCGAGTGACATCCAGCCTGCTAGCTAGGTGAGAACCTGGCAACGGGATCTGCTCGGGGTCTGGGTAGACTTTCTCGAGTGACATCCAGCCCTGCCAGCTAGGTGAGAGTCTGGCAGCGGGATCTGCTCGGGGTCTGGGTAGACTCTCTCGAGTGACATTCAGCCCTGCCAGCTAGGTGAGAGTCTGACAGCGGGATTTGCTCGGGGTCTGGGTAGACTCTCTGCCTACTCACATGAATCATTGCAGGGGAGCTGGCACATCAAGAAGCTTTATTAGAAAAGAGACATTACTTACATGCCTTAAGGGTAAAAGCGCTTCAGGTCATCACCGCTCCAGGTGAGACTTAGGGTCTTTGCCCTCCACAATCCGGAGGCGATACCCTCCTGATTTTAATGTTTCTTTTATAATGTACGGACCCTCCCAGTTAGGGTTGAGTTTTCACACAGCAGCTGATCTTCCCGTTGCATCCACTTTTTTCAGGAACAAGTCCCCTTTCGCGAACTGTTTGACTCTGACGTGCTTGTCAAAGTACTTAGTCATTCTTCTCTTCACTTTTTCCTGTCGGATGGCGCAGAGGTCACGCAGCTCCTCCACCATGTCTAGGGAGAGTCGTAGCTCATCCTCGTTCTCGGCTCTTCATTCCTCTCCGCCTTCCCGAGCCTCCTCCACCCGAGGTATCTGGACTTCAAACTCTATGGGAAGTACTGCTTCGCAACCATGGGAGAGCTTGAAGGGGGTCTCCCCTGTGGGCCTGTGGCTGTGTTGGGGGTGGTCCTCAGAGCCCAGAGGACCGAGGGAAGCTGCTCCACCCAGCTCCCCTTCAAATTTTCCACCTTCTTCTTTAGGAGGTTCACGATGATCATGTTTGCCGCCTTCACCTGCATGTTTCTCCTGGGTGGTGGACTGAGGCAAACCTGAGGTCGACCCCGAGCTGTCCGCAGAAACTAATGAACTCGGCGCTGGCAAAATGAGGCTCATTGTCTGTGACGATGGCCTGCGGCAACCCGTGTTGGCAGATGATCTCCCCCCAAACAAAGTTCCTGATAACCTGGGAGGTCACCTTGGCCAGCGCCTTCACTTGCAACCACTTAGAAAAATAATCTATCATGACGAGCAAGAACCTTCTCTGCCCGCTGGCCTGGGGGAAAGACCCTACCAAATCCATCTCCCAGATGGCAAAGGGTCAGGGGGCCGTGATGCTTCTGAGGCATTGGGCTGCTTGTAGTTGGAGGGGGCAAACAACTGACATTTGTGGCACTTCCTCGTGAATTCTGCAGCGTCGTGGCTCAGGGTGGGCCAGAAGTACACTTGTCTGATAATCCTTCCTTCCAGGGTCCGACTCCTGGAGTGACTCTCACACTCCCTGCAGTGGACTTCCTCCAAGATTCTTTGGACCTCCCTTTCGGCCACGCAACATGCCAACATCCCCGAGAGGGTCTTTCTGTACAACTGCCCAACGCGGATGAGATAGTACGTTGACTTGTACTTGAACTTCTTTTTGTCTATCCCCTCCGGATACTCCCTCGTGGAAAGGAATGTTGTGAAAGGGTCCATCCACGAGTGGCGTTGATCCACCTTCATCAGTTCTCCCTCTTCAATGGAAGGGCAGAATAGATCAGTGATGGTACCCCCCACCTGGGGACCATGCTTTGTCAGTTGATCAACCTGCTCGTTTCCTCCCTGGGCATGTGTCGGATGGAGAAGGTCTGGAACATGCCGATAACCCCCTTCACCTTTGCTAAGTATAACTGGAGGGTAGGCTCCCTTGCCTCGAACTCCCCGTTGATCTGAGAAGTTACCACCATGGAGTCAGTGAGGACCTCCACATCAAGCACTCTCAATTCCCTGGCCAGATGCAGCCCTGCGATCACCGCCTCGTACTCGGCTTGAAGGTTAGTGATGGGAAAGTGCACCACTACCGTTTGTTCGATTCTCGTTCCCTGGGGGCTCTCCAAGATTACCCCCACCCCCAGAGAATGCCTCCCCGAAGCGTCATCTACCATCACCCTCCAAGGAACCGGTCGAGTGAGTTCTGCCTCCGCCACCTCGACCACGTAGTCAGCCAGAAAGTCGGTCATTGCTTGGGCCTTGATCGAGAGGCGGGGGATAAAGGAGATATCGAACTCACTCAGCTCTACCGACCACTTGGCTAACCTGCCTGAATGCTCCACCCCCTCGAAGATATTGCGGAAGGGGTGGTCGGTCACCACTCGGATTGAGTGTTCCTGGAAGTAGGGTCGGAGCCTCCGAGCCGAGATGACCAAAGCGAAGGCTAGCTTCTCTAAGATGGATAACGAAGCTCTGCCTTCCTCAGGACCCGACTTACATAGTATATGGGCAGCTGCCTCTTCCCCTCTTCCTGAACCAGGACAGAGCTCAAGGCCTCTGCTCCGACCCCAAGATACAAAGACAGGTCCTCTTCAGGCCTGGAACGCCTCCTCGCATTACCCAGTCCACTCGAACTTCTTGCCTTCCATCAATGCTTTGAAAAAGGGAGAGCACTTTTCCCCAGCCCGGGAAAGGAACCTGCTTAGCCCTGCCAATTTTCCTGTCAGCCGGTGCACCTCCATGGCATTCCGAGGCGACCCCAACTCCATGATCGCCTTAACCTTGTCTGGATTCGGCTCCACCCCCGCGGGGATGAGAAGGTGGCCCAAGAACTTGCCCCTGCTGGCCCCGAATATCATCCACATACGCCTCCAGGTTCCTTTCCTTTTGTTCCCGAAAGATCTTGTCCATCATTTTTTGGTATGTCGCCCCTGTATTATTCAGCCCAAAGGGCATCATTTTGTAGCAGTAGCACTCATCTCCCGTGATGAAGGAGACATCTTTGATGTCGGGGGCGTGCATCCTGATTTGGTGGTAACCTGAAAATGCATCTAAAAAGCTCATTACAGGAAAACCGACGGCTGAGTCAACCAGCGCGTCGATCCGAGGCAAGCGATAACAGTCCTTAGGGCATGATTTATTAAGTAAAGAAAAATTGACACACATACGTCACCGACCGTCTCCTTTTTTAACCATACCTACATTGGAGACCCAGACGGGGTATTGTATTTCGGATACAAAGCGGCTTTGAGGAGTTTGGCCACCTCCTCCCTGATGGGCTCAGCCAGCTTGTCTGCAACGGACCTCTTCTTCTGTTGGATGGGGCGGGCTTCCGGGTCCAGGTTGAGGCGGTGGCAGGCAACGTCCGCATCGATCCATGGCATCTCCGATGCGTTTCAGGCGAAGATGTCCACATTCTTCTGGATGCAAGCCAGCATCCTCTCCTGGTCCACCGGGGTTAGCCCCCCGCTGATGCACACCTTCTCCACCCTGCCCCCCTGGGTGAGAACTTCCATCTCCACGACCTCTTCCGCAGTCTCCAGCTTGGAATGCTCCCCCCATTCTCTAGCGTCCCCCTCTCCCAAGACAAGTACCTCCTCCTCAGCCTCTTCCACGACCATTGCCTCGGCCGGCTCCTCCCGGACTCCGACCACTTCCACCTGGGTGCAGCTCTCCTCCACTTCCATCTCTCCTCCACCGGCCTCCTGCTCCGCCTCCTCCATCCTCCGCTCCATCTCCTTGGTTCCCTCCTATCAAGAGATGGAGTTCACGGCGGTGACGTAGCACACCCTTGCCACCATGGGGTCTCCCCGGACCCTGACCTGGATCCCCTCGGCACTGAACTTCAGGCATTGGTGTAAGGACGAGGGGACACAGCGGAAGACGCTGATGAGGGGCCGCCCAAAGATGGCGTTGTAGCTGTTGGGGGCGTCCACGATGACGAACCTGCAAGTACGGGACTGCCCCCGCCACCAGAGTAACATGGAGTCTCACTCCTTCCACCTCCTTCCTCTCCCCGGAAAATCCGAACAGAGGCCCGCCCGAGGCCAGCACCCTCTTAGCCTCCACCTTCATCGCGTCAAACGTCTTCTTAAAGATGACGTTGACCGAGCTCCCGTTGTCGATGAGGATTCGGGAGACGGTGAAGTTCTCGATGGCCGTCTGGATGACCAGCGCATCGTAAAAGGGATCCTCATGATCTGGCATGTCACTTCTGGAGAAGGTGATCCTCTCCTCCGGGGGTGGGGTCTGGGATGTGGAGCCGACGCTCCTTTGGTACATGGTGTGGAGGCTCGCCTTCCGGGAAGCCTCAATCCCCACCCCACCCCCCCATAGATCACTCTGATCCCTCCCCGGGGTTTCAACGTCCGTCCGGTCTTCGCACCTATCCTCCTTTGCCCGAGGCAGGACCTCCTCAATCCGCACTTCCTGGCGGCCTTGTTGTTGCTGCTGCTACTTGTTTCCTCTCATCTCGAGGAACTCCGAGCACGTGGCTGTAGCGTGCCCCTCCTCTTGGTGGAAGTCGCAGTAGGGTAACTCCATCCTGACTTCCCTTCTCCTCCGTGTAATTTTCCTCCTCTCCCCCAGGGATATAGTCATAGCTTGATTTTGATCGGGGAGAGGGGGTCTTTGGGTCTGCCTCCAACCCGGAGGATGGAACTGACCCTGGCCCTCCTGGCGGTTGTCTCCTCCAAGGAAACCTCACCGCGGCCCTTGGTCCTGCCACTCTGGCCTTCATCCTAGCCGATGGTTCGGCTCCTGGCGCCCCATCTGGGTTGTTGTTGTTGTTGTTCCCTCTACCGGGGTTCAACTCTCCTCTCCTCCCGACCTCTGTCACCTCTTGGCTCCAACTCCGTGACCCACCTGGACAGCTTCCGGGAAAACTCCGGGTTCGACGGCTCCCCGTCGACTTCTCTTACTGCCCTCTCCATCAGTTCCTCGTAGGAGAGGGGTGGCACCCTCTTCATCTCCATCCTGAAGAAACCCTGCTGCAGCCCCAGGATGAAGGCCATCATCAGGGTGTGCCCTGGCATCTCTTGGACCTGGGTGACCTCCTCCTGGAACCGGTCTACATAACTCCCCAAGGTCTTGTTCACCCCTGTTTGATATGGAACAGGAACTCCGACTCCTTCTTTCTCTTTTTGGAGGTGGTGAATCTCAACATGAACCCTCGGCGCAGGTCCTCGAAGCAGTAGATAGAGTTGGCCGGTAGCTGGTGGAACCACTCTCTCGCCTTCTCCTTGAGGGTGATGGCGAAGAGTCTGCATTTGAACCCATCCGACATCTGTCGGATCGAGACCACGTCCTCAAACCACTGGACGAGGTGGACTAAGTAGCCCTTCCCGGTATAGTAAGACATCTTCGACTCCCTGAACCCCTCTGGATCTGGGGCAGAAGTGATCAACTCGCTGAAGGGGCTGCCTCCCCCTGCTGGGCGAGTTGGAGGGTTTCGTACCCCCATCTCGCCGAACCCCCCCCCCGATCGCCGAGCCCGGGAAGAGCACTCGCCCGGGGAGCTCGCATCCTCTCCCTTCTTCTGCAACTTCCTTCCCAACTCGCCTGCCGGGAGCATCCTCGCCCAGGGTCGGGGCGGCTATGATTGGAACCGTCGGAGTCGAGCATTCGGCTCACGCGTCAAGTGCGAACCTGACGAGGTCGAGCACCTCCAGTCTGAAATCTTCGAACATCCCCACCGTGGCGAGAGGGGGAGGGGGTGGCGAGTCGGACGAGTCCGAGCTTTGCCCTGATCCTCAAGTCATCGAGCTTGCCAAAGATTTTCTGTGTTGACCACTCTTCACGCTCACCGTACCAAAAATGTTGAAACCGAGAATTCGGTCTCTGTGAAGTTCACCCTTGGGAAAGGGGTGATTGCACACTTATTTCTCTCCTGCGAGCCAAACAACAAAGGAAAAAGAACAGGGGATTGACCCAAGGGCTCGACGTGGAGGTCTCACCACACACCCGGAAGATCTTAGAGCGCTTCCCCTCCTTAACCAAATGTCGAGCTAAGGATATCTCAGAAAGTGCTAGATGACCGGGGCATAAGAAAGTAGTGCCTTCAGAGATAGCCCCTTGGGTCTATTTATAGTTTTCTGGAATCGGCCTGCAAATAGCCAACATCCGCTGTTTTGAACCGCTATGTGCAGCCAAAAGTGGCCTGCCAACAGCGTGACTCCGCTGTTCTAGTAGGCAATTTGCACCCCCTACAAGGGCGTCCAGGTAATTTTGCCTCTGGGCCCCACTGGGCAGGTTCCAAGGATCTGGAGGTCGGCTCGCCACTCTAATTGGCGGACGCGACCTGGCTCCCGCAGCTCGCCTTCCATCCTTAGGCGAGCGCGAGCTGGACCGCGTTGGCTTGCCTACCCTACTCGGAGGTGGGCTGGCGACGAGGTCGCCTAGGCGGGCGCGGGCTGGATGAGCTGGCTCGCGCAGCTCGCCGGCCCGGCTTTGGCGAGAGCGAGTTGATCGTCCGGGTTCGCCCGCCTGTTGTTCTTTCGCGGGTTGGTTGCTTCGGCCCGCTCGCCTGGCCTGGTGGACCCACTCGGCGAACACGGGGTTGTACAATGACTCCGCTGGGATACAACATGTTAAGCAGCATTTAAATTCTATCTTTCAAATCAAAGATCTGGGAAATCTTCGATTTTTTCTTGGACTAGAGGTAGCACGGCGACCTGATGGTCTTGTCTTATCCTAGCGTAAGTATTGCATTGACCTTCTGAAAGATGCTGGTCTCTCGGGTTGCAAACCAGCGGAAACCCCGATGGAAGTCAACCATAAGTTGTGTGCTCAAGGATTTGAGGCTGACTCCCTACTTCCAAATCCAGAATACTATCGTCGTCTTGTGGGAAAACTGATATACCTAACTGTTACGAGACCAGATATATCATTTGCGGTTGGAGTGGTTAGTAGGTTTATGCATACCCCACGGGTTTCTCACCTTCAGGAAGTAGAACGGATTCTCAGATATCTGAAGACTGCTCCTGGGAAAGGACTTGTGTATAAGTCATCTTCCTCTCTTTCTATTATTGCATACTCTGATGGGGACTATGCGGGCTCGTTGGATGATCGTCGTTCAACTACTGGTTTTTGTACTTACTTTGGAGGAAATCTCATCACATGGCGGAGTAACAAACAGACGGTGGTTGCTCGCTCGTCTGCTGAGGCTGAGTACCGTGCGATGGCAGCCGTTACATCAGAACTAAACTGGCTGGAAAGTCTTCTAATGGATTTGGGAGTTAAATTGTCCTCACCATCGACGTTGTTTTGTGACAGTCGAGCTGCTATACACATTGCAAAAAATCATGCGTTTCATGAGAGGACTAAACATATTGAGATCGATTGTCACTCCGTTCGAGAAAAGGTTCAATCAAAGGAGCTAAGGCTTAAACATGTTCCTGCCTCTGGGCAAGTTGTTGATATCCTTACCAAGTCGTTGCCTCGCAAGTTGTATTACCAGTTCTTGTCCAAGCTTGGTGCCTACGACTTGTACGCTTCAGCTTGTGGGGGAGTGTTAGATGATATAGGGAAAAATGATGTAAAGGCTCATTTCTCTTTTCTCCTTTAGTCCCACATCCTTTGTATAGGATTCTTTCTCCTTCTATTCCCCTATATATTTGTATTTTCTCTTGTATTTTACACATGAAGAAGTATCTACAAGGTTTGCCCATTTCTTTCTACAGTATGGAGTTTTGTTACCTCTCAATTTATTTCATAGGCGGGTGAGTTGAAATTAAGTTGAGGGGCAATTTAGCACTCCACTCCTCAACCCTAAAACACTCTCCTATCTCCTTCAAAGGGTATGTTTCAGTCGATTTATTCATCCCATCCTAAGCCGTGAATGATACAGCCACTCCTTTCCTCTCACAGTTCTCAAGCTCTACCAATCGGTCCATCAGTTCCTTACATCATTCGATCGCACACAACGATTCAACTCCTTCCTTTTTTCAATCGATCAATTTATGGTTCCTTCACGTTGATTCCAAACTACAGGCGTGAGCAGGAAATCATTCCTTCTAGGTCGGTGTTAGGGATTCACTCATTCTGAGAGCAGGCATTCATTCAAGGTAAACAGAAGTTCTGTTTTGTTTGTGAACACCTAACCGCGGGAAAGAGCAGAATCATCCATGGTGTTTTCGTTCACTTGGCCACATAAATCTCACATGATTTTGACAGTGAAAATTAAACAGCAAAGATAAAGAATCCAACTTGCATTCAGTCAACTTAACTTCGCCCTTCCCTGGATTGGCAAGATAATTTGTATTAGCATAATCATTCAGATTTAGCCTCTCATTTTATTGGACGGTTTGTGATCTAAAAGAAGGGTTTTGAGAACACCCGAAGGTGGTTGATCATCACTCATGTGTATTCTTATTTTCATCCAAGCTAACCATTACTATCAATTGTTTTTACTTTGTAAAAGCAAAGTAAAAAAAAATGAGAGAAGTGTTAGTGAATGCAATCTGTGCCTAGACATGATCAATGTCTTCACGCCAACACTTGCACGCTCCTAAGGATGGCAGTGATTGCAAGGCATGAAAGCGATGTGAAGAACGCTATGCAAATTTAATATTTTTCGCATTTCATTTCATTGCGTACTTATCCTATTCATGTCAATTTAATGTGTTTGCATTAATTATTTTTGTGAATAGTGGATTTATATTTACATTATATTTCATGTGTAGAAGCTAATTAATTTTGTTCATGACCATCTTGCTAGCATAGATCACACACATTGCTTGCACCTAGTCGGTTCCCAAACATCGCAGCAGGTGACCATAAGTTAAATTATTTAATTCTGTAAGAAGAGAGAAACAGGAGAGAGAAAATCGCCCGAAATTACATATATTATCAAAGTATAGTAATACATACACTTATATAGAGGTAGATAGAGAGAGATATCTACATTTATAATGTGGGATTAAGGTAGTATTCATGGGCCAATACACATGGGCCTCCCAAATGGGCTAATTCTATTTTATCTTTAACACTGTCGCAAGCTGGAGCGTACAAGTCATAAGCGCCAAGCTTGGATAAAAACTGATAGTACAAAGTCCGTGAGAGAGCCTTGGTGAAAATATCAGCAATTTGACTGGAGGTCGAGACATGTTCCAATACTATCTTCTTGGACTGAACCTTTTCTCGAACAAAGTGACAGTCAACTTCAATATGCTTTGTGCGCTCATGGAACACTGGATTCTTGGCAATATGTATGGCAGCTTGACTATCACAGAGCAGGGTAGCAGGAGGTGAGACCTATATCACTGAGGAGGCCCTCTAGCCAGGTGACCTCAGATACGACCGCTGCCATAGCGCGATATTCAGCCTCAGCAGACGAGCGAGCAATAACAGTATGTTTCTTGCTGCGCCAGGTAATAAATGTCCACCAAGATAGGTGCAAAAACCAGTGGTGGAATGTCTATCATCAAGAGACCATGTGTAGTCCGCATCAGACAAGAGATAAAGAAGACGATGACTTATAAACAAGCCCTTGTCCAGGAGCCTTCTTTAAATATCTGAGGATCCGCTCGACGGCTCGGAGATGAGAAGTCTGAGGAGTATGCATGAATCGGCTTACCACTCCAACAGCGAATGAGATGTCAAGTCGCGTAACTGTGAGGTAGATTAATTTCCCCACCAAGCGTCGATAGTACTCTGGATTGGTCAGAACAGGGTCATTCTCAGAGTCTTGATTCGACAGCTGATGATTCATGTCCATCGGAGTATCTGTAGGTTGGCATCCCGAGTAGCCCGCACTTTGTAGAAGATCTATGCAGTACTTCCGCTGAGATAAGACTAGTCCATCAGGTCTCCTTGCAACCTCAAGTCCAAGGAAGTATCGCAGATTGCCCAGATCTTTTGTCTGAAAGACGGAGTTCAGATGTTGTTTGATTTTTTGTATCCCGATGGTTTCGTTTCCCGTAATCAGAATGTCATCAACATAGACAAGAAAAAGAACTGTCTATGTTGCTTGATGACGAGTAAAGAGAGAAATCTGCAAAACTCCGAGTGAATCCCATCTCACGAACCACCTTACTGAACTTATCAAACCAAGCGTGAGGGGATTGTTTGAGACCATATATAGACTTCCGGAGAAGACATACACGAAACTCCCCCGTGATCTCAAACCCAGGTGGCTGGTGCATATACACAGTTTCCTGAAGATCGTCATTGAGAAAGACATTTTTGATATCCATTGATGAAGGGGTCATTGGTGGTGCACAGTAAGAGAGATCATAACCCATACAGTACTCAGTTTTGTCACCGGAGAGAACGTTTCGTCGTAATCGAGGTCATGTTGTTGAGTGAAGCCTCGAGCCACCAGACGGGCTTTGAGACGATCAACTGTTCAATCAGGAGCATGTTTGATTGTAAAGACCCATTTGCAGCTAACACAAGATTGACCAGTAGGGATAGGAACAAGGTCCCAAGTCTGGTTAGCCCAGAGAGTTTTCATCTCGTTGTCCATGGCCGCACGCCAGCCCAGATGTTGTAGAGCATCCTGCAAGGAGTTAGGAAGGGAAATAGTGGAAAGAGAGGGAAAAAGTGCGAAGAGGTGGAAAGAGGCGATGTAGGGATACATAGTTTCCCATGGGATGAGTCGTAGAGGGTGGTGCTTGATCGTCAAGGTGCAGAAGAGCATCCGTAGTAGGGGTTGTTGGCAAGCTGCAATCCTGGACGAGCGGGGAGTGTAGACACGGGTAGGTGGAGGAGGAGGGAGAGGTGGTGAAGTTGGTACTGGAGGAGCGGAAGAAGTGGGAGGCAGAGATGTGACGGGAACAGTCGGACGAGGAATTATGGGCTGAGGTGGTAGAGTGGAGGTGTGAGAGAAGAAGCTTTCATCTTCAGCAAAGGCAACATCCGCGGAGACGAGCACCTTGTTGATTGTGGGAGAGTAACAAACATACCCCTTTTGGGTACGAAAGTAGCCTACAAATACACATTTGGTGGCGTGGGCGGCAAGTTTGTCACTTGATGGTCCTAGGGAGTGAACATAACATGCACATCCAAATGTCCGAGGCGTGAGAGAAAATGGGGACTTGGAAGGAAACAGGAGACTGAGGGAGGAGCAAAGTTAAGAACGGATGAGGGCATACGGTTAATGAGATAGCAAACGGTAGAGACAGCATGAGTGACCGAGTGACATCAAGGAGATGGCGATTCTTCCGCTCGGCCACACTATTCTGCTAGGGTGCGTACGCACACGATGTTTGATGAAGTACCCCAAAGTCGGTGCATAAGTTAGAGAAGCTGCGACTAGTGTATTCACGGGCGTTGTCAGTGCGAAGCGTTTGTACGGTAGTAGAAAATTGCGTACGTATTTCAATAACAAACGCACGGAAAACAGAAGTTAGCTCAGTACGATTACGAATTAAATAAAGTCATGTGATGCGTGAATAGTCATCAATGAAGATTACAAATCAGCGATAACCAAAAATACTTTGAAGTTTATAAGGACCCAAAATATTGGAATGAACTAAAGAAAACGGAGTACTACTCCGGTCACATACAGGAGGGAAAGAAGTACGATGTTGTTTGCCAAAGATACATGACTCACAAGAAAATTCAGGTAAAGAGACATCAGGAAGTGCCTTCTTGAGAATTTGAAGAGGAGCATGGCCAAGACGACGATGTCAGTTGACGGAGGGAACAACGGAGAGTGAAGTGGGAAGAGAGTCCATGAGATAAAGCCTGTTTGACAGCCTTCCTCTACCAATGATAGTCTGTGTTCGACGATCCTGCATGACAAAAGAAGAGGGAGAAAAAATCAAATAGCAATCAAGATCTTGAGCAAGCCTACTAACAGACAGTAGGTTGAAGGGAGATCCTGGAACATGAAGGACCGAGGTTAAGGAGAGAGTAGGAGTAAGTTGCAGATCAGCAACGCCAGACACAGGAGTAGTATCGTCATTGGGCACAGTGATAAACTTGGGATACTCAGTGTGCATGTACTGAGGAGGTTTTTGAGAGGTAATATGATGGGTGGCCCCAGAGTCCAGAATCCACTGAGAGCTGTAAGAGAGACAGGAGATATCTTCAGTAGAGAATGAAGCAACCGAGTCAGAGGAACGGTTTACCTTGCCTTGAAGCTGCAGTATTTGTAGGCGGTGGTCATTGATATCCTTCTGAGCAGTAGAAGAGGGGTCGTGGGAGAGGGGCCCGCAGGAGCAGGAGCAGCAGCAGGAGGAGCGAAAAGATGAGGGGGCAAACCATGTTTGCGATAGCAGGTAGCTTCAAGGTGGCCATCACGACCGCAGTAAGTACACTTGAGAGTAGAATGACCACCACGTCCCCGACCACGAGACGTGAAGCGGCCTCCCCGAGTAGAAGATCCTCGGCCAGACGGAGCAGGAGTAGGGAGTAAGGGCTGCTGGAGCAAAGTCGTAGAAAAAGTGGTTGGAGTCTCGGGAGGAGGTGTAACCTTAAGCACCATTGAGCAAACATCAGACAGAGAGGGTGTTGTAGGAGAAGAGAGAATTTGGGCCCGGATGCTATGAAGATGACTAGGAACACGAGCCATCATCATAGCGATCCCAACAACCTCCTTTTGTGGTCGTTGAGTGGCAAGGTCTACAGAGGGAGGTTGGTGTTGTATCCAGACTACCAGGGTTCTAGTCATGGCAACAAAGGAAGTTAAGTCGCCAGTGGTGCCAGGGTCCAGTGACTGAAGAGCAGAGATGATGTCGAAGAGGTGTTGTAAGCTATCCCGGCCAAAGTAGAGGGAGTGCAGCACAACCCACATTTCCTTAACTGTTTTGTAATACATTGTCAACCGGTAAAACTCTGTGTCCATAGAGTTGAGCAAACAAGATTGGACTGGGTCGTCATCGCGGAGCCAGTCATCAGAGGCATCAGCAGGTTTGACTCGAGTAAGATGATGGAGTAAACCCTTAGTTTGCAGAACACGTCGAACGGAATGAGCTCATTCGACATAGTTAGCCTTCCCGCTGAGAGAGATAATGGTGATGCGAAGTTCATCACGAACCTCGGAAGGCAAGGTAGCAGCACGAGCGGGCAGAGAGGAGGTTGTTGTAGTTGAGTCACTGGAGGCCATGGCGGATAGCGGCAGCGGACGGAAGCAGTGGACTGAAGCAGACGGCAGCGGACTGAAACAGCTGGAAACGGACTGAAGCAGAGCCCGCAAGAAAGAGAGGCGGCAGCGAACTGAAGCAGACCGCAAGAAGGAAAGGGCGAGCAAGAACCCGGATTATTGGAGCAGGTCGTGGCGACTAGGGCAGGTCGCGGCGACAAGGAGAAGAGATCGGCAAGGCGCGAGTTGATATAGGCCGTAGCGGACTGGAGCAGTCTGTAAGAAGAGAAGGTTCGCAGCGGACTGGAGGAGGAACCCGCAACAAACAGGCGCAAGAGCTCGCAGCGAACTGGAGCTCGCGAAGAAGAGAAGGGTCGTCGGCGGGCTAAGAAGAAGGGTCGTCGGCGGACTAAGAAGAAGGTCCGCGAGTAGAGAGCTCGCAGCGGTTAGGGCAGTCTGCGACAGGCTATAGCAGGAGGGCGCGAGCGAGGAGAGAGCTCGGACCGGACCGGAGTAGAAGCATGCAGTGGACTGCAGCAAGAGCTGGCAGTGGACTGCAGCAAGAGCTGGCAGTGGACTGCAACAAGAGCTGGCAGTGGACTGCAGCAAGAGCTGGCAGCGGACTGGGGAGGAGTAGCGGGCAGCGGACTGGGGAGAGGGAGCGAGAAGGAGCTCGCAGCAGCGGAATAAGAGGACAGTCCCCGAGAAGAGAGCTCACAGCGGACTGAAGAAGAAGAGTTAGTAGGCAGGGAATAAGTGGACCCCACGCGACAGAGAAAGGAGGCTATCAGAAGCCCGAGAAGGAGGGTGGAACCACGGAGAGAAGAGGAAGCGAACCCAGAAAGGACAGGCCGCAGGAGCCATGCGGCTAAGGGAACGGATAGAGAACGCAGGCCGCGGACAGAATCACAAGCCACGGGCAAGTAGGGATAGGCGGATATAAGTCGGAGTCCGCAGGCCGCTGGCGATCAGGGTAGGCGGATAGAAGGTTGGAGTCCGCAGGAGGGGACGAATTCCTCTGATGTCATGTAAGAAGAGAGAAACAGGAGAGAGAAAATCGCCCGAAATTGTATATATTATCAAAGTATAGGAATACATACACTTATATAGATGTAGATAGAGAGAGATATCTACATTTACAATGTGGGACTAAAGTAGATATACATAGGCCAATACACATGGGTCTCCCAAATGGGCTAATTCTATTTTATCTTTAACAAATTCAATAAAGCATACATCTTAGGCTAGGTTTGTTTAAACTTAATTTATCTGGTGGTGGTTTTCCACTAAGGCTCTGTTTGACTCAACTGCAGCGATGGGAGAATCAGTGGTGGGAAGCAGTGGTGAGAAAATCTGCTATTTTGCAGAATGGTGGGAAAATCTGTGAAACTGTTTGCAAGTACAGATTTCTCAGTGTTATTCAGAAATAGAAAATTGTTTCAACTGTTTGGAAGAAACAGTTGTGGGAAAAGCTGTTTGGAATTTTTTTCATAAAGTTAATTAAAAGAAATTAAAATTGATAATATGGAATTGTTATACATACAAAATTAAAAACACCTTTGATAACCAAAATACATTTGTCCTCCAATATAACCAAAATACATTTGTACATCACAACCTTCTACGAATTTTGAATTTGAAATCTCGTAACGCTGTCATAGCAGTTGACCCAGACCCTTCGGTGTTAATAGGATCTATGTTAGGATCAGCATTACTTAGGTTTTCACATGTTCTATGCTCGTAAGCTTCTGGATATACCAAGTTTTCATCTTCATCACATGGACCAAACTCTAGATCAACGCGTGAAGGATGTCGTCGTATGTAGTTGTGTAGAGCCATTATTGCCACCACAATTACACATTACTTTGAGAATTTGTACGGTGGCATCCCTCGTAGGATACTCCATCTTTTTTCACACCCCAAATGTTCTTTCAATTACGCTTCGAAGCGAAGAATGAGTTTTATTGAACATTTCATGCCGTCCTTCAATCAGTCTTTCACCCTTTGCAAAGTCCGACAAGTGATATCTCGTTTCGGGATATGACTTCAGTAATCCATTTTGTAATGGATAACCCGCATCTACTAGATAATATTTTCCTACATTAAACAAATAGATTGCAGTTCGTATATTTTTTTTACATAACAGTTCGCAAATTAGAAAATTGATGAAGTCTCACCTAGAGGTGTATATGGGAAGTTACATCGTAGATCCCTATATGAGCGTTGAAATATGCGACTATCATGAGCAGAGCCTTCTCATCCAGGTTCCACATAGGTGAAACACATGTTGAAATCACAGATAGCCATTACATTATGAGTTGGAGTACCATGTCGACCAATATATGACACTTGTTGGCGCACAGGAATACATGCATCAACATGTGTACCATCGATCGCTCCAATACGGTCGCGAAAAAATGGCATATAACGTTCATCATGCAAAATATGAGATGGAATCGCTCTAAATAATCTGTCTTCCGGAGCAATAACTTTCAAAGATAAACTAGTAATTGCTTTAAGACCCATAGAGAAAAACCTACTAATAGTTTCAGTTGAGTGTTGAAACCTCTCTGTTGTCATTCGAATCGGCTCATTGTGTGTCAAAATATATAAAGTAACTGTCAACACCTCCTGTGACGGTGTTCATTGTGAGCCTTTAAATCCATGTGATTGCTCCAATACTTCTAGCAAGTCAAAAAAAATCTCTTTTGACATACAAAACATGTTATGAAATTGCACTGGATGACCATAAATTAGCTCACATAACCATTTATGGTCTGTTTGTTTTGATGTCATGCACGGTATCTTGTCGCAACATAATGAAACATATTCGCGAATCAAACAAACCGACGAAGCAAGTATATTGGCATGACATACATAATGATTCTGCCTATCCAACTGATGAGTCAACATCAACTCATATTCTTCATCTTCAGATAACTTTGGCTCTGTTGACGCAGATATTTTCACCAAACTGGGTATAGAAAAGTTCTAAAATAAGCAATATCAATAAGCAACATATATATAGTTCTAATATATGGAAAGATCCAAAATGATGACAAACTAAATACAATATAATGAACACAAAAACATCCAAAATAAGTAACACATAGTTCTGAAATAAGATCCAAATCAGTGTTCCAAAATAAAATGCCTCATAACATATGTCTAAAATACATCCCAACAAAGTTCTAAATCCGAGTACTCTCAATGCTTTGAGTGTGCTGATTCTTCAACCAAGTTATTCTTTTATGTGCTGCTAGTTTTAAAAATATGTCTCGGTTCACAGTTGACAAGAAATACACGGTGGTAAAGTCGTACAATTCTGGATCACCCGAAATCTCCTCATGCCTTTCTAACTCTTCAACTACCTCATCGAGGAGAAAAACACTAGGAGGAAGAATTGGTGCAGACATTCTACTACCAACTAAACGTGATGATTCAACTAGATCATCCATGCGTGATAGTATTTCCTTTTTCAAGCCAGTATCTTTCTTTTTTCGTTTACCTATTTTTTTGGTATGTTATCCTTTATGCCACTAGGGGCAATGTCATAAAGGTTAGGCACAAAAGATCTACTATTTTCAGCACCATTATCTTCATTTCCGACCACTCCTTCCTCATCCAAAAAATAGAAAGCATTGACCCAGTTGCAGGAATCCAAACATTATCCCCTAAAGCAACAACCTAGCTAAACATCCTATCGAGCTTCTCCTCTAACTCAGGAGCAATTCCTGAATATCGAAATTTTTTCGCCATAGGAATCATCTACATAGCAACAATATTATATATTATTATAAGCAATCATCAGAATTGGACAAACAAAATGAGAGATGAAATATAACCTGTATTCGCTCTTGCCACCATTCATCAGAAGCATCTATTGTTTTTTAATAGGATCCCAACCCAAGCCAGTCTCTCCTTTTTTCAGTTCCCTCCATAATTTCCACTCGTTTTAAGTGATCTCATTTGTTTTTCAGCTGAGCACGATCATATAATAGGCTGGTACGTTCTTTGAATTTAGTTACCAAATTCTTCCACCCATCTTTGCTGAAGTGGGTTGTCAGTCTATTACCTAACTCAATCTCACGAATACACAGGTCACAATACAAAAGGACATGAGAGGATTCCCAGTTGGCGGAAATTCCTCCTTCCTTAGGTTTACCCATAATCTTGCACATACAAAAAAACTGACGATATACATTAGTGGACAAACACCAATGGATCTACCACCATGGATCAACAAAAATATGTGAAGAGTTTGCAAATTACATATTGTATAAAAAAATTTGGTTCACATATCATGTAAACCTAACGCACTTGTTTTCCAATATATGGCACTTGTTTTACCACCAATCATGTAAACCTAATCAGGTATTTTTCAAAAGATTTCCGAAAAACCATTATGGATCTACACAATATGTGAAGTTTGAATCTTTTTTACCACCAAACTAGATAATTCCTCCTACACAAACAATGTCATGAATCCGGTATTTTCCAAAAAAAATCATTCAAAAATGTCATGGATCTACAAGAAAATGCGTCGGGCAAAACAAGCATAGGAAGGATGATCTATAGAAAACTAAACAGCAGGAAGATCTTCCGAAATGAACAAAAATGGGAAGGGGAAGGAAATACCAGGGAGAAGGAGAAGCTATCCGCTGCATAGAGCCGTTGACGAGCACCGTACACTAGCCGAGCGTGAGGACAGTGCGTCGAGCTCTATCGAGGTGGGAGCACAACACAGCAGCCGCGAGATCGTCGGCGATAGCGGAGAAGCCCGCCAGGGGGAATGACGCGCGCCGGGAGGCAGAAATCGCGGAAACCCTAACAGGCGGAGCGGGAGGAGGAAAGTTGCGAACAAGCGCTATCGGGAAAGAGATTTCTAATCGCGCGTGGGGAGGCACGACAAAAATAGAGGTAAAAATCGTGCATAAATTGAAAATTCATTTAGCCACTGCTCCTTTCAAATACCTGTTTGGCGCAACTTTTCAGAAATCTCCAGCAGGAAGCACCAAAAACGTGGAGCCAAACAGAGCCTAATGGCGATTGTTAGGTCCTCGATAAATAACTAGCTGAAAATGCATCTAATAAAAAAATTGATTCTTTATCAGATCAGTTGGTTATTTAGCAATCACCTAACAATTGAAAATGGTGTTTTTTGAAAACTGCCACCAGAGAAATTAAGCTTAAGCAAATGGACTCTTAGTCATGAATAGTTCAATAAGACAAACCTACCCCTGTTGATATCTTCGCTTAGGAACAAAACAATCAGAACGATTCATTAATTTTGCGGCATGACAACCTATGAGGGGGACCGAGGATTTGTGAGGATCAGTGTACGCACAAGTAAAGACTGGTTCCTGACGGCGAGGAACGTGCTGACGGAAGATGTGGGCCAAACCAACGCAATTTCTAGTGTAATGCATGAGAGGAGAAGATAGGGAGGGAAATCCAAGGAATCACGTCTTGGCCGGCCCTAGGGTCAATTTTACATCACCAAAGCATAACAAGTTTTAAAGGAATACAAGAGTATTCAAGTCTTTAAGCCTTAACATCCAAGAAAAACCCATAATTATTTGCAAAAATAAATAACTAGTGTGAACAGAAAATTGAGATGGTTTTTCTTAGTGTTTGCCGCGTTCGTCATCATTGGGTTCTTCCGTGCCACACGTGTGTAAACCCTCCATGTACTCTTTCCCGCTTCTCTGTCGTCGGGGCTCTGCTCTATAACACAAATGCATAGATATAAACATCATAAATATAAAAAACAAGCGCAAAGCCATATAAAAAGCAAGACATGCATATCAATACATTTTTATTAAGGTAGTGGATGTCGGATATCGGGGACACGTCAGTTTAGGTTTTTCATGTCGGTTTTAATATGTCGGGGGATATATCGGAGATATTTCATATATCGGGTTTTAATATTTAATTATTTATGTGTAATTATTTATAAATTTAATCTTCTTTAATTTATATATATATTAATATATTAATAATTTGATATTTATTGAACTCCTAAATTTATCAAACTAATATAAATATTTTGTGTTACACATATAATAATGATATAATGTGTGAAATAAAACAGGAGCAAGCAGAATGACGCGACGTTGTCGATGACAATGAAAGATAAGAAACTTTTAGTCCATAATTCATAGAGCATGCATAATTGAAGTCGATGAAGGACTTGAGCAAGGAAGAAAGTCAGAGAAAGGGAAAAAATAACATAAACAATAAAACAATATTGGTCTATTATCTATTGGATCATAGACACTAATTAAGATAACTTGAAAAAAATCAGTCAATAAAATGTCAGGATATATCGGCGAATATATCGTTCAATAGCAGACATATCAGTTGATATATTCAAAAAGGATATTTTGCAAAAAAAAAATCGGAAACGCGTCGTTTTGTCCATAAAACTTTTATGTCGGCCGACATGTCGACCATGTCGAAAGATATTCACAACAGTAGTTTTTATCGCAAAAGAATTACTAAATATATAAATAGTACTTTACCAAGCTTCAAGTAATGTCATCATCAAATATTTAAACCACAAAGTTCAATGTAATGATTTCACATAGCACCGCCTATAGTTGCACAATGTGGAGCTTTTTGTCAAGTAAACGCCAGGTCATAATACAAATTTCACTAAAACAACAAAGTATCTCAAAAATTAGAGCAAGGAAAAACTTAGTCATTATTCGTCAATCATCATTTATAAGCTTTTGCAATATTAAAAAAGACGTTCAAGGTCTTCGCAATGTAATTTTATCACAAAACCCTTTGTCATCTTCACATTGACATGCCCCTAGTTCCCTAGATTTCACAACCAAACCATCCTCCTGGAATTTTCAGAGATATGTCCAATGAGCCCGCGAAGTCGGGCTCCATAACAATACGAGGGCGATGCCCTACACAGTGTATAGGGGGGCTGCAAAGGGTTGGCGGACAGACAAATGAAGATTGGTTCCGGACAGCGAGGAACTTGATGTCAGAAGAGGCGGCCAAACCAATGTTACAACTGTACAACTAGGGTATCCATGGGGTTAACTGTGGATACAAGAGGGAAGAGAGGAGAAGATAGAGAGAAATCCAAGGAATGACCATTTGGCTAGCCCTAAGCTCAATTTCACATCACCAAAATATGAAATATTTTAAATAAATACAAGAATGCTTGTGCCCAAACATCCACAAGAAAAGCTGTAAGTGATTGCAAAAATAAATAACTAGTATGGAGACAATATATAAAGGTTCTGCTAGCTGTCAGTCACTCCCATTATTATTGGGTCGTTCATCACCGTACGCATATTGTGCAAACCCTTCACTCTTGTTCGCTTCTACACCGTTGGGGTAATACTCCGTAACACATATGCATAGATATACACATGATAAACGTCACAAGAATGCATAAAGATGTATAAAGAGTAAGCTGTGCAAATCAAATTATCCATACATATCTACAGAAAAAGAAACAATAAATATATAAATAGGTATATTATCAAACTTCAAGTAAAATCATCTTCTAAGTATGTATACCCCAAACTCCACTATAATGATTCGAATAGCACTGCCTATATTTGTTCAATGTGAAGCTTTCTGGCAAGTAAACGTCATAGCAGAATACAAAGTTACTAAAACAATAAGGCATCTCAAAAATGATCTCAAGGAAAAACTTATTCTCATTATTCGTCAATAATCATTTCGCAGCACTAACAAAAGAAGTTCAAGGTCCGTGTCATCGTAATTTCATTACAAAAAAATCTTAACAAAAACGGCAAGTTAAAAATATACCATCCATTCCCCGAATGGCATCATTTGCATCCCTGTGATCCTCAAAATCTATGAAAGCATAACCTGGTGGTCTTCTAGCAACCCAAATACTGCATTTCAAATAATCACATTGTAAAACTATTAAAAATATATGATCCAAAAGAATGGATAATGATATTTTAAATTTGCCTAAAAGCATTCTTTTAATAGCTGGCGGATAAGAAATGCTCAAGTAAATTGATTATTGTTGTTAATAGAAGGTCAATATATATCCAGTTAAGCACCCAAGTAATGTTGTACATAAAGTTGAAACTAAGAAAATATAGTGAGGTCTATGTTTGGTTGACTCTAATTGTGTAAACTTTCTCCAGTCTCTAGCTACTCCAATAATTGTGTAAACTTTCTCCAGTCTCTAGCTACTCCAATAATAAGCTAAGAATTTGGGCCAAACCCAAAATTCAGGCCGGCCTAGCAAAATGCAGCTATTATCCATGTTGAGGTGGATCAAAGAAGGTAATATAGCATAGTCGAAGAAAACAATGCTCCAATTAGCTCGAGACAATCGTAACATTTGGTAGAAATTGCTATTTACGCCCTTTTCTAAATATATATGTTGTGTTGAGTCGGGTGGGTCACTAATCTCATGCCCAAGCCAAACCATGAAGTTGAGGGTTGATAATTCCTCGTCCTGCACAATGTTGCATGGCAGAATAACATTCCATACAGCACGTGACAACATAATTTCATCAATTTCTTACAATTTGCAGAAAAATCAATACTTCATCTACACCATACCATTGCTATCTCCAAGCTCATAAATAAAGATTTAATTGAAAATTGCATACAGATTTCAAAAGAGTGTACAAAATGGTTATTATTGATGCGTGCGAACCCCATGTGCACTCCAAATTAATCATTATATTGGACAAAATGATCAAAATCACCATTATATTAATCCAATAATCCCTAACTTAAGAAGACAACTAATTTTTCACCGTACAAGAAGCCCAAGTGATTCCATCACGCTCCAATCAAATTAATGCAGTTTTGCATTTAGTTTAAAGACTATCAAAGCACCAAACAAATTTTCAGATAATTCTATATATGAGTATCAACAAAATCCCCAAATGTTGATGTTGGAATAAAAGATAGAACATTCATATAAAGTAAAACCTATAAAAAAAAGGTCCACGCGGTAGATGAGACTTCCGCCAACATGTTCTAAGGACGGATTCTTCTACAAATCCTCGCCCACATAACAAAGAAGACATTTTCATGTTCTAAACCCTGACTTCAATGTCAAATTGAAGCAACTTAAACATTGCTACACCTACAAGGATGAAACCTAATTTCATCAACTTAAACATTGCTACTCCAATTCCAAATTTAAGACATTCCAAAATAATCTGCCAAGGAAGTAGATAAGCTAGATTAAGAATAAGAATGTCTATAGCATGGCTTGGGCTAGAACAATGCAAGAATAAGAACGCACACACGCACACAGAAAACACTGTAGGAGTAATTCTATAGAAAGATTGCAAGAAAATGTCATGAAGCTCAAACAACAGGTATGATTTTTACTGAAATTTTACCTTCTGATCACTCCATAAACCCTGAAGTCATCCTCAAGGTCTCTTTCTGAAACTCGAGGTTCCAAATTACCAACATAAACACGCGACATTGTAGTAACAAACTCAGTCTGAAAATGTAGGAATATTTCAGAATTTGAAGTGAATTTACAATAAAAAGAACAAGAACAACTGTAGACCACCCAGATGAGGTGACAGGTTCAATAACCTTTCATGAACACGAAACAGTCCCTGCATAAATTTTTTTCAGTATTTCAGCAATTAAGCAATATAGAAAAACTATATAAGCTGTTGGAAGAGCCCAAAGCTTGTATATATTATTTCAGTATGTAAATACAAGGAGAGAATACAAATATATAGGAGAGAAAAGAGAAGAATAAATCTTATACATGATGTGGGACTAAAGAAGGAGAGGAAAAAAGGGCCATCAAATGGGCCTTTTACATGAGCTTTTCTAATACTCCCCCGCAAGCTGGAGCGTACAAGTCGTATGCGCCAAGCTTGGATAGGCACTGATAGAAGAGGGTACTAGGTAGAGCTTTGGTGAGGATGTCAGCAACCTGTTCAGTACCCGGAACATGCTTGAGCTCGATCTTCTTCATGTGGACTTTCTCTCGGATGAAATGACAATCTACCTCAATATGCTTCGTTCTTTCATGGAAGACCGGGTTTTTAGCAATATGTATGGCAGCTTGACTGTCACAAAGGAGGAGAGCTGGTGAAGGTAGTTTAACTCCAAGGTCGGTAAGGAGACTCTCAATCCATGTGAGTTCAGAGACCACAGCAGCCATTGCCCGATATTCTGCTTCTGCTGAGGATCGAGCAACCACCGCTTGTTTCTTGCTTCGCCAAGTAATCAGATGTCCTCCAAAATAAGTGCAAAACCCGCTAGTAGATCGTCGATCGTCGAGGGAGCCAGCGTAGTCGGCATCAGAGTATGTCACTAGTGTAGGAATGGAAGATGAGGTTTTGTATACAAGTCCTTGGCCAGGAGCTGTCTTAAGATATCTGAGAATGCGTTCCACAGCCTGGAGATGAGAGCTTCGAGGAGAGTGCATATAGCGACTCACAAGTCCCACAGCGAAAGATATATCAGGTCTTGTAACTGTTAGGTAGATAAGCTTCCCAACTAGACGACGGTAATATTCTGGATTTGGTAGAAGCGAATCAGAATCTGAGCCCTGAGCACATATTTTGTGATTTGCATCCATGGGAGTGTTAATAGGTTTGCAACCAGAGTAGCCTGCATCATGAAGAAGATCCAGGCAATATTTGCGCTGAGAGAGAACCAACCCATCTGACCGTCTGGCCACTTCCAGACCGAGGAAGTACCGAAGAGGACCCAGATCTTTAGTTTGGAAGACGGAGCTCAGATGTAGCTTAACGGTCTGTATGCCGTCCAAGTCACTGCCAGTAATAATGATGTCGTCGACATATACCAACAGGAGAACCGTACCAGTGGCTTGGTGACGAGTAAACAATGAGAAGTCAGCCGAGCTGCGAGTGAAGCCAATGTCCCGAAGAGCTTTGCTGAACTTGTCGAACCATGCCCGAGGGGATTGTTTGAGACCATATAGAGATTTGAGAAGATGACAAACCCGTGACTCCCCCGTGGTCTCAAACCCGGGAGGTTGTTGCATGTAAACCGTTTCCTGAAGGTCGCCGTTCAGGAAAGCGTTCTTGACGTCGAGTTGAAATAAGGGCCACTGGCGATGGACAGCCACAGAGAGGAGAATGCGGACCGTGTTGAGCTTAGCGACCGGAGAGAAGGTCTCGTCATAGTCCAGCCCTGGTTGCTGGGTGAAGCCACGAGCAACCAACCGAGCTTTGAGGCGATCAATGGTCCCATCAGGAGCATGTTTAATGACGAAAACCCATTTGCACCCAACGGGTTTCTGGCCGGGAGGAAGGGGCACCAGGGTCCAAGTCTGGTTGGCCCAAAGAGCAGCCATCTCTTCTTCCATGGCCGCACGCCACCCAGGATGTTGAAGAGCGTCCTGGACAGAAGTAGGAATAGAGACCGAGGAGAGCGAAGTAGCCAAGGCCTGAAGAGGTGGAGAGAGGCGATGGAGAGAAACATAATCCGCCATTGGATGAGCGGTAGAGGCCGACACCGGAGCAGCAGAACACGGAGAAGCCGAGGTCGAAGCCGACTGCAGAGGAGCAACGGGAGGAAGAGGGCGACGAGCATAGACCCGAATAACTGGGGGTCGAGGAGGGTCAACGGTGGGAGGAGGCGGAGGGATGGTGGGAGGTGAGTGGACGTGGATCACCGGCCGGGGAAGGAAGGGTGTTGTAGGAGGTGGTGGTAGAAGTGGTGGCAAAGGAGGAGGGAAGAAGGGTTGATCCTCCCGGAAAGTAACATCAGCCGAAACAGAGACCTTCCGGGTGACCGGAGAGTAGCAAACATAGCCCTTTTGGGTACGGGAGTAGCCGACAAAAATGTGTTTGGCCGCACGGGGATCCAGTTTGTCAAGAGTGGGGCCCAGGTTATGGACAAAGCAGGTACATCCAAAAACCCGGGGGGTGAGGGGGAAGGCGGGTGTGGAGGGAAAAAGAAGGCTGAAGGGGGTAGCGTTCTGGAGAACGGGAGAGGGGAGACGGTTGATAAGAAAACATGTTGTGGACACCGCAAAGTTCCAGAAGACTTTGGGAACGTGCATGTGAAGCATGAGAGAGCGAGCCACATCGAGCAAGTGGCGGTTCTTGCGTTCGGCGACCCCGTTTTGTTGAGGGGTGTATGGACAAGAGGTCTGGTGAACAATACCGAAGTTTGCGCAGAGAGTGGCAAACTCGTGGCTAGTATATTCCCGTGCATTATCAGAGCGGAAAGTTTTAATGGTGGTAGAGAATTGCGTACGAGTTTCTAACACAAACGCCTGAAAGACACGAGGAAGCTCAGAGCGATCATGCAGGAGATACAACCAAGTAGTACGAGAGTAATCATCAATAAATGTTAGAAAATAACGATAACCAGAAATGCTAGTAACTTTATAGGGTCCCCAAATATCAGAATGTATTAAATCAAATGGAGCAGAGCTCCTAGTACAATGAGCTGGATGAGAAGAGCGAGGCTGTTTGCCAATAATACAAGAATCACATTTAAAAACAGGAAGAGAAAGGTCGGGAAGCGCCTTCTGCAGGATAGGTAGAGGGGCATGCCCAAGCCGACAATGCCAATCAGACGAGGAAACGGAGGAAAGGGATGTGGGAGAGACATCGAGGAGGTAAAGCCCGTTCTGCAGCCGACCCCTACCAATGGTAATCCGCGTCTGCCGATCCTGTATCAAAAAACCAGAAGAGGTGAAGGTGATAAAGCAATTCATATCATTAGTAAGACGACCAACAGAGAGTAAATTAAAAGGCGAGGCTGGCACATAAAGAACGGAGCGAAGAGAGAGAGAGGGAGGAAGGAGGAGATCCGCGCAGCCGGAGACCGGGACAAGCGCACCATTGGCCACAGTAATAGACGGGGGGTGAGCAGCAGCAGAGAACTGGGGCGGCCGCATGGAAGTGATGTGGTGGGTGGCTCCCGAGTCCAGGATCCAGCGAGAGCTGGAAGAGAGACAGGCAGTACCTGCAGCGGATGTGGAGACAATACCTGCATGGGAGGTGGAGGCATGGGAAGCAGAAGGAGGGTTGAGGAGCCCCTGGAGTTGTTGCAGCTGAAGGCGAAGAGCCTCAAGATCCGTACCAGTCGTAGGAGAGCTATCGGTAACAGCAGCAGTAGGCGGGCGAGGGGGGTAGCCATGTTTCTTGTGACAAACGGCTTCAGTATGGCCATCCCGGCCGCAGTAGGTGCACTTGGGCCGTCCGCGGCCACCACGGCCCCGCCCACGGGAGCCCGTACGGCCACCCCGAGGAAAAGAGGGTTGTGGGAGTAGAGGAGGAAGGTCCTGCTGAAGAAGGGCCGGCGAGGGTGGTGCAGGAGCCTCCGGTGGAGGTGGTACACGAAGTAACATCGAGCAGACATCAGAGAAGGAAGGGGTAGTGGGTGAAGCCAGAACCTGGGCCCGAATACTGTGCAGGTGTGGCGGGACGCGAGCCATAATCATAGCAATACAAACAGCCTCCTTCTGGGCGCGTTGGGCAGCGAGATCAGTAGTCGCGGGCTGGTGCTGAATCCAGGCTTCCGTGAGAGTTTTAGCACGGGCCACGAAGGAGGTCATGTCCAGAGCTTTGCCAACATCCAAGGCTTGAAGATCAGTGAGGATGTCAAAAAGGTGTTAAAGGCTGTCCTTCCCGGAGTACAACGAATGAAGTTCATCCCACATGGCTTTAGCAGTCTCATGATACATGATCATCTGGTACGGCTCACCCTCGACCGAGTTCAGGATCCAGGTCTGGACACGACCGTCATTGCGGAGCCAATCATCAGTAGAAGGAGTTGGTGGGCCCTGGGTAAGGTGACGGGCAAGACCCTTGGCATGTAAGACCCGGCGGACAGAGTGGACCCAGGGAATGAAGTTGGCCTTGCCAGAGAGAGAAATAGTAGTAATTTGAAGCTCATCGCGGAGTTCGAGAGGAGCCATGTGGTCGGCAGGGGGTTGAGCGGTAGTGGAGTCGCTGGAGGACATGGCGACTGAAGAGCAGCAGACAGCAGGGCTCGGAGAGAACAACCCGCGCGGCAAGCAGTGGGAGAAAGGAGAGCCCGCAGCGGTCTGGAGGTCGCGGCGGTCTGGAGGTCGCGGCGGTCTGGAGGTCGCGGCGGTCTGGAGGTCGCGGCGAGTTGAGTGAGGCCGCGGCGAACAGGAGCAGTCCGCGAGAGGAGGGCGCGGCGAGTTGGAAGAGGCCGCAGCTCAGTGGAGCAGATCGCAGCTGGTGAGAGCAGAGCTGGAGCAGTTCGCGACAGAGGCCGCGGCGAACTGGGGGCAGGTCGCGGCAGCGGACAGGAACAGTCCGCAAGAGGTCGCGGCGAACTGGGGGCAGGTCGCGGCAGAGGTCGCGGCGAACAGTGGGCAGGTCGCTGGAAGAGAAGAGCACAGTGGATACAAGAAGAGCCCGCAGCGGACAGGAGCAGTCCGCAAGAGAAGGCGGAGAGAGTCCGCGAGCGGACAGGAGCAGTCCGCAAGAGACTGCGGAGAGAGAGAGTCCGCGAGCACAGAGGCTCGAGCGGACAGAAATAGAGCGAGCTAGAGGGAGCAGTCCGCGAGCAAAGAGGCTCGAGCGGACACAAACAAAGTGCAGCGGACAGGACTGATCGTCCGGAGCGGATAGAGAGAGGTGGGCCCCACGAGTCAGAGCAGAAGATGGCTATAAGAAGCCTGAGGAGGGTGGAACCACGGAGGGAGAGAAGAGGAGCGGAATCAGAAGGGCAGTCCGCACGAGACCGGAGCGGATGCAGGAAGGCAGTCCGCACGAGATCGGAGCGGGCAGGAATGCAGTCCGCAGGGTAGCCGAGCGGACAGAAGCAGAGGGGCAGTCCGCAGGAGACCGGGCGGACAGAAAAGGGGCAGTCCGCAGCTAGACGCAACCTGGCTCTGATACCATGTTGGAAGAGCCCAAAGCTTGCATATATTATTTCAGTATGTAAATACAAGGAGAGAATACAAATATATAGGAGAGAAAAGAGAAGAATAAATCCTATACATGATGTGGGACTAAAGAAGGAGAGGAAAAAAGGGCCATCAAATGGGCCTTTTACATGGGCTTTTCTAATATAAGCAAAATAACTCTTGCCAACATACAGTCTAAGAAGAGATTGATTCACGTATTGCATCTTTGTAATGCATACAGGTTGCTTTTGAATTTCAAATGACTACCATAATATGATAAAGACATAGTAATTGCTCTGTCTTGCTTACAGGTGCGAGATTCTGTAACGATCCCGCGGGGAAGAATGGGTAAAACGTAACCGGAGGAAGGCCGGGGAGGGGTTGGCCGGAGGGGAAGAAGAAGACAGAGGAGGGGGAAGAAGAAGAACAATAACTTAATATTTCATTCCTTCATAATCTCAGCAACTACAGTAGGCTAATTTATATAACCCGGTAACTTGACCGTTACAAAAGTATGGGTGGTATTTACCCAAAGGACCGTTGCTCAATACTGCCAGCTATTACATTAAAGACATACATATAATATAAATATTAATTCCCATCCTTAGTGATGGGGATGGTTGCTGGGGAGAAGGGCTCCATCGTGGTTGTTGATATATTGGAGGGCTGTGATTCCAGGAACGGGCCGATGATGATTGTGGACCCTGCGATACAAACTGTGTCGGTAACTTTGTCTTCCTTGATTACATTGGGGATTGCGGTGGCCATTGCTTCATTCCGCCAGCTGTCCAGGCGGCGTTCGTTGGATTTGATACTTCTGTCTGAGGCCGTAGGATGAGCCCCTGTGATTGCCCTAACAATTGCCGTCTCTTTTAAGACGCTGTCCTCAGCGTCAATTTTTTTTTCATTCTGCTCTGCGCGCCGCTTTGACGGAGGGATGACCGGCATCTTCGCTTCGGGAAGCAGGGGAGAGGTTGGCGCTGTGTCCTTGGGGATCTTGGTGGGAACTCCAGAGAGGGCAGTCTTGATGGCCAGGCGTGGTGAACCTGCTTGAAGGTAACAGCAACTCGCTGTTCGTGCCATGGTTCTAGGATTGCAGGGTAAATTGTCTCTCCGGGGTGCTGCTGCGTTGGGGCTGGTGACAGGGCGAGTTTTCTCCTTGTGTGTCGTTCTTTGTTGTTTTCTTCCCCAAGCTTCGGGTAGCATTAGATCTGTGGTTTGTGTGCGTCGCCTGAGAGACCGTCGTTGTTTTCTGGACCAGTTAGGTTCTTGACTATTGTTGGTATTTTTTTCTGGTGTCGTAGTGTGCTGTATGAAGTCCTCTAGAGCTATGACATCTTCCCAGGTGCTGTCGGATGGTGAAAGTCCTGCCCACTGGATTAATGCTTGCTTTACTGTCTTCCCCTTCCGGAGGATATTCCGGGTGTTGATGACGGCGAGTGGTTGATATAGGGGGCTATTTTTCTAAATGTCGGTCGGCAAGTCCACGATATGTATTTTGGGGTCACCTGTGTAAGGCTTCAACATGGACGCGTGAAAGACAGGATGAATCCTGGATTCTGGTGGGAGGAGAAGTTTGTACGCTATAATCCCAATGATTTCCGTAACCTGGAAAGGTTCATAGTACTTTAGGTTCAATTTCCTCCCCCTTGCACGCGTCATGGTAAGTTGACGGTATGGGTGAAGCTTGAGTAGGACCCAGTCCCCTTTCTCTAGTTTTAATTCCTTTCTTTTCTTATCGGCCTGCGTCTTCATTCGGTGTTGCGATTTTTGTAGATTCTGCTTTAGGCAGTGAAGCAGTTCATCCCTGGATTGGATTGTTTCTTCCACGGCTTCATTGTTGGTGGTTCCTGCATTATACGGAAGTAGACCCGGTGGTGGCCGACCATACATGACCTCATAAGGAGTCATGTTGGTCGACGTGTTAAAAGTGGTATTATAATGATATTCTGCTGAATTAAGATAATCTGACCATTTCTGAGGGTGCTCGTGTGAAAAAATTCTAAGGTATTGTTCCAGGCAGCGGTTGATTCTCTCGGTTAGGCCGTCTGTTTGCGGGTGGTATGACGAACTGTACTTAAGGTGAGTCCCTTGTAGCCTAAATAGTTCAACCCAGAAATCGCTTAGAAATATCGCATCACGGTCGGAAATTATTGACTCTGGTATGCCATGTAGTTTACCTACGCTTCCCCAAAAGGCATTGGCTACGTTGGGTCCGGAGATTGGGTGTTTTAGGGGTGCGAAATGGGCGGCTTTAGAGAACCTATCAACCACAACTAAGATTACGGTGTAACCATGTGAATTTGGGAGTTGGGTAATAAAATCCATAGTAAGGTCGGTCCATAGCCGGCTGGGGGTTGGAAGGGGCTGCAATAACCCATATGGTGAATGGTTGCTTGATTTAGCCTTTTGGCATATGTCACACTGATTTATATATGTCGCGATTTCTTTCTTCATGTGCTTCCAAAAAAATTGTGTTTGGATTCTGTGCAGGGTGCCCTTGATTCTCGAGTGACCACCTAGCAAGCTTGAGTGAGCTTCAATGAGTATTTTGTGTTTGATGTTGGAATGCTCTGGAATGTAAATTCTGTTATGGTGCATGATGTACTTTCCTCTTTTTGCCCAATTAGGGAAATTGTGTGGTTACTTTATTATTTGCTAGGCTAGGACATCTTTGTTGTAGTCAAGCTCCAGCCCTTCCAGGAGTGAGGAGGAGGGGGCGGTGAGAACATTGAGGCTTGCTGAGGTTGGGTTAGTTGGAATCTCGGGCATCCTGGACAATGTGTCGGCCGTCTGGTTGCTTTTTCCTGTTTTATATTTAATTATGAAGTCGTAGCCCAACAATTTAGACAAGAATATTTCTTGCTCCGGAGTTTGGATTTGTTGTGTTAGCAAGTGGTGCAAACTTTGGTGGTCAGTTAGAATGGTAAATTGATGCCCTAGTAGGTATTGGCGTCATTTGCTAACTGCGGCCGTAACGGCATACATTTCTCGTGTATACGTTGATTTTTTTTGCATGGCTGGGGACAATTGTTTGCTAAAATAAGCTATGGTTTTGCGGCCCTGTTTAGGCACTGCCCCGATACCGGTTCCTGATGCATCGGTCTCCACAATAAAGGGCTCTCGGAAGTCTGGTAGGGCTAAAATTGGGTAGGATATTAAGTTAACTTTGAGTTGGTTGAAGGCCTCCTAGGCCTTGTTATGCCATGAGAATGTGTTGCGTTTGAGCATTTCCGTAAGAGGGAACGCAATCTTAGCGTAATCCTGGATGAATTTTCGATAATACCCGGTGAGACCCAAAAAGGCTCTTATGTCTTTTTGATTTTTGGGTTGTGGAAATCCTTCTACACTTTTAATGTTGTGCCTGGTAGGAAGGACCTTTCCTTCCCTAATGGTGTGGCCTAAAAATTCGATTTCCGGAGAAGCGAAGTAACATTTTGACAATTTGATGTATAAGTTATTTTCTCTTAGAATTTCTAATGTTTTTCTTAGGTGCTCCAAGTGGTCGGCTTCTGTTGGGCTGAAAACTAGTATATCGTCGAAAAAAAATACAATGAATTTTCTTATATAGGGTTGGAAGATGGTGTTCATGAGGGCCTGAAAGGTGGATGGTGCGTTGGTTAAGCCGAAAGGCATTACGACGAACTCGTAGTGCCCCTGATGGGTCCGAAAGGCTGTCTTTTTAATATCCTCCGTAGCCACCCTGATTTGATGATACCCGGACCTAAGATCAACTTTGGAAAAATACCGTGCGGTATTGAGTTCGTCTAGGAGATCCTCTATAGTCGGGATTGGGAATTTGTCTTTGATAGTTATTTTATTCAGGGCTCTATAGTCGACACAAAAACGCCACGTCCCATCTTTTTTTTACTAATATGACGGGGGAGCTAAAGGCTGAGGTGGAAGGTCGGATTTGCCCCTGCATGAGCATTTCTGCTACCATGTTCTCGATTTCGTTCTTTTGGTGGTAAGGATAACGGAAAGGACGTAAATTGGGGGTGGTGGCATTTGGTAGGAGCGTGATTTTGTGGTCTATCTCTCTTGCGGGTGGGAGTCCATCTGGTTCGTCAAACATGGTGCGGTAGGTCTTAAGTAAACGGAAGAAGGGAAGTGATACGGTGTTTTTAAAGTCTTCTAGCGTCGGGTTCTTAAGGGATGGCAAAGCTCTGGCTAGAAGTAGGCATATTGCTGCGGGTTTGATGGCTATCATTCTAAGTAGTTGCGATGATGAGGCCGGGCCAGCCTGGGTTCCTTGTTGGTGCCCTACTAATGTCACCTGTCCTCTATTTCCTCTGTAAGTACGGGTGAGCTTTTTATAGTCCGTTGTGACCGGGCCCAGCGTCCTGAGCCACCTTTGCCCCAAGATAAGATCTGTGTCTTCTATCTCGAGGACATATAAGTGAACTTTATATAGGTTGGTCTGGATGAGCAACTGGGTGTCCTTGCATTTGCCTTTGCATGTTTCGGTCGAGCCATTGCCCATGAATACTGGAAATTCCGGGATCTTGAGGATTGGTAGCTTGAGGAACTCGACCATCCGAAGGGAGATAAAGTTCTGGGTACTTCCCCCATCTACAAACAATTCTAGAGGTTGATTGTTGATGTGTCCCGTCATTCGCAACCCGTGGTTAGGAATGGCTCTGGTGAGGACCTGAAGACAAATTGGGGTGGTAGGGTCGCCTTCCTCTCCTGGTTCATCCGGGGGTTCTTCTAACTCGTCGTCAGATTCTTTTGTGCCACCTAAGTAGAGGAGGGCTCCTCGCCCTTTACATCTATGTCCCGCGTGGTATCGTTCGTCGCAGTTGTAGCACAACCCCTTATCCCTACGGGCCTGAAGCTCGGCGGGGGCCAACCGTTTAATTGGTGGAAGTTTTGGTTTGTTGATGTACGTATGGGTCGTTCTATTTGTCTCATAGTGGGTTGGGGGAGTGAATTGTTGGCGATTTTTGTAATTTGAATTCTGCTGGTCTTCATGCATTCGTGCAAAGGCAAAGGCGTCGTGGATCTCGATCGGTCGGGCCAGCATTATCGGTCCTTTAATGTTTTCCCTGAGTCCCGAAACAAACATGTCCGATACGAATTCGGGTGACAGGTCTGGTACCTTAGTAATGAGTTCCTCGAATGCCTGTTTGTATGCTAATATTGTGGTAGTTTGTTGTAATTTGGTAAGCAGTCCAGCAGGATTTACATATAGTGAGGGTCTGAATCTTTTCTAGATTGCGTCAACAAACATTTGGAATGTTAATGCGGGGTGGTCTTTAAGGGTTGCTTGATACCATTTTGATGCGAGCTTATCTAGGTGAAAAGAGGCAATTAAAAGGTAGTATTGTGGCCTAATATCGTTATACTCAAAATATTGTTTTAGTTCGTAGAGTCAATCAGTTGGGTCTCCCTCAGAATAACGTGGACAAGATATCTCTAAATTACCAGGGCGGTTAGAATTGACCTGATTTTTATGGAGGCCTGGGCTGGACCCCAAGATGTTGTTTGCTGACTGAGCTGGGAAGAATTCCGGCTGCTTCGGTGGGTTGCTCATCGCCTCCTCTATAATTATCGGCCTTGGATCTGGTTGAGCTCCCCTTTTAAGTAAGCCTTCAAACTGTAATAATATTTCCTTGCGCAGCATATTAATCTGATCGGCGAATTGGTCCACCGAGTGTTCATTTGTTTCCAGAATTTGTCGTGCGAGGAGGTTCTCCTTCGTCTGTAGTTCAGTCGTGAATGCTTGTCGTATCTGCTGCGTCTGCTGCGTGATCTCTGTTAACATCCGTTGGTGGATTTCCTCCATTTGTGTTGCTCTGGTTGCCTGCTCGGTTTGAAGAGCAGATTTGAGATCTGCCATGGAACGAAGGCCTTCTCCCATATTTCTGTGCGGAATCGGATTATCTCAACGAGAGCATCAAATCGTAACGATCCCGCAGGGAAGAATGGGTAAAACGTAACCGGAGGAAGGCCGGGGAGGGGTTGGCCGGAGAGGAAGAAGAAGACAGAGGAGGGGGAAGAAGAAGAACAGTAACTTAATATTTCATTCCTTCATAATCTCAGCAACTACAGTAGGCTAATTTATATAACCCGGTCACTTGACCGTTACAAAAGTATGGGTGGTATTTACCCAAAGGACCGTTGCTCGATACTGCCAGCTATTACATTAAAGACATACATATAATATAAATATTAATTCTCATCCTTAGGGATGGGGATGGTTGCTGGGGAGAAGGGCTCCATCGTGGTTGTTGATATATTGGAGGGTTGTGATTCCAGGAACGGGCCGATGATGACTGTGGGCCCTGCGACACAAACTGTGTCGGTAACTTTGTCTTCCTTGATTACATCGGGGATTGCGGTGGCCATTGCTTCATTCCGCCAGCTGTCCAGGCGGCGTTCGTTGGATTTGATACTTTTATCTGAGGCCGTAGGATGAGCCCCTGTGATTGCCCTAACAGATTCCCACTTATTCACTTTCATTTGAATAAAACTAAAAATAACTCAAGGTAGAATGAAGACGTATGAATCGTTGTATATCAATAAGAAGCTAATCCAGGCTCCCGCCTCCTCCCTCTCATTTCTTCTCCAGTCATCATTCTCGTCCCCCCACCCCCGTCAAGTCCTTTCTAGGTATTTGTTGGGAGTTTAGGGCAGTAATTACCTGGTTATTCGGAACCCTCGATGTCTCCGGTGCTGAAACCTTTTCCTTGGTTCGCCGGCGTCGCTAAGCCTTTGCCCTGTCTCACCGCCGTCGACGTCTTCGCCCAGCTCAGTCGTCTCTGCCTCTCCCGCTCCTCTCTTCTTTTTCAGGCTTTAGCTCTCTAGCTCTTGCTCGCTGTGGCAATCTACTTTTTCTCAATATTGACAGCTTTTCGTGTGTGATGTTTGTTGATTTTCGGATATTAAACTACGAGATAATAATAAGGTTGATTTCCGGAGCCCGTCCCTAAATCTTCGTCTGGAGCCATACCAGTTTGCCGCGTGAAAGAGGTGACGGTGCTGATCAAAAACTAAAAGAACTTGGGACTTGGTGAACCCGTTTCCTTACCCCGGAAAGAAGGAACCCGGAGTCCGGACTCCGGATGCAAAAATTTCGCCCGCCCATCAGAGCTAGAACAAGTGACCTACCAATCAAATGAAATGCACAAAAAAATAGAAATTTGTAGGGCCCGCAGTGCCAATGATAATTTTATGCGTATAACACATACAAAAGATTTTGCGGAACTGCATTTTCGATGTAAAATACAATTGCAATGTAAAATGTAGTTGTAAATGTACTGCATTTTCAGTATAAAATGCATTTGTAAAAATAGTAAAATGCAGTTATAAAATTATTTTTTCATATGTATTTTCAAATCGAAATATATACATATGACTACTAAAATAATCATAAAAACACAAAGATCAATATTCCATAATTTTTTTTGGGTGACCCAAAAAATCAATATGAAGACAATTCTATTTTACGCATGATTCTTACAAGCGTTTAATGTATTAAAAAATTAGTCACGCAGTGCACAACGAATCTGTCGTGACGACCTCCCCAGCCCACGACTCGCAAGGACGGCCGCTGGCACCCCCAGCACCACGCTCAAAAGGGTTCAGCCTAACCAGGTCTGCAGACCATGCACCCCAACCCCTCTCCGCGCTTGTTTATCGGCACGGTAGGTTGCAGCTCAGTTGGTGATGAGGGAGTGACGTAAAGCTCTCTTATCAAGGTCTTGGGTTCGAAACCCAATGGCAACAACCTACCGTGCTGATAAACAGGCGCGGAGAGGGGTTGGGGTGCATGGTCTGCAGACCTGGTTAGGCTAAACCCTTTCGAGCGTGGTGCTGGGCGTGTCGGCAGCCGTCCTTGCGTGTCGTGGGCTGGGGAGGCCGTTACAAAAAGTGCACTTTTTATAACGGTCCAGGTGTTGTAAAATCCGGTACAAAACGCAGTCACAACTATAGAATATTGCAGGTTAACAAGAACACAGAAAATGGCCACTGAATTTATAAAACAAAAATATAAATTCAAATACAAGGAAAAATAGGAGAAAAATGACCGTCCGGTGAATACGCCGAGGGTGCACCGAACACGCACGATCCGCGGCGAGAATCTGAGATCTGGACTACAATCCGTCTTGCGGACACACAAGGTTCACCGAACCTTCAACGTCGAAGTCTGACGTTCAGCCGCACCACCACCGGAGAACAACGCTGCCACCGGAGAACGCCACCACCGGAGTGAAACCTCCGTCGAGGCTAACTGCACACGTGCACGCCGTCGACACCACGTCTCTCCACTCCAAAGAACGTTCGTTGCAACGCCGGCGACAACCTCTAACAAGCCCGGTGGCAACTCCCTCTCTCAACGCCGGCGGCTACTTCCTCCAAGACCAGCGACAACACTCAAGGCCAACGGCCTCTCCGAGTGCACGAGCGAGCGAGAGAGAGAGAGAGAAGAGAGAGTGCGGCTTCCTCAAAAAAAATCTTCAGGCGACTCTCCACTTAATTGATACAGGCGGCACTTCTCCCAAAAGGCTTCACACGGCTATTTAATATCTTCACACAGTGGGGATGATATAAATCATGTCATTGATTCAAAGTTAAAACAAGGAAATAAATTATTCCTTATCTTCAATTTTGTCTACCCACCGAAATCCCAAACAGGAAAGATATTTTTCCATTTAACCACTGATTTTGGTAACTCCATAGAAGGAAAAAACTACAATCCAAAACCGGATCCCGCACGACCGGATCTGAAACAAACCAACAATCACCACCTTCGTTCAGGATCCGGAGCCACCACCCGCACAAAGCACTCCTTGCACAAAGCACCATCTGCAATAGGCATCAACTGCGCGAAGCAACACTGCACGTAGCACGATCTGCACGAAGCACCACCTCAAGGACCTGAGGCGTCAGCCGACCTGCTCTAGTCGACCCATCCCTACTCGGGCTCAACCTCTGAATGTCGACTCAACTGGATCGCTGAATCTGACTCTCCTAGTCAGACTACCAGAAGGGCGATCTCCTGCACCACCTCGACCATCAACTCTGTCAGCCGTAGAAATCATGGGCGCACCACCTCGCATCGTGGTCCCCATCAGCCGGTAAAGACTACCGCACTGCATAGCTCGCATGAGCACGGTGCGTCCTCGTGTCACCGTCAGAACTCCACCTCTCGTTGCAAAACTGCATCCTCTGGAGTCTAGTATGCCCAGCGATATGAAATTCCTGCGCAACTTGGGTACTAAGTGTACCCGCTCAAGCCTACGCACTGCTCCATCATGCATCATGATGTCCACTGTCCCTGTCCCCGTGACCTCACATGCTGAGCCGTCACCCAAAAAGACTGACCCAGTCGCCACCTCCAGTGAACTGAACATCCCAGCATCTGAGCAAATGTGCTGCGAAGCACCAGAATCCAATACCCAGCTATCAGAGTCACATGGACTCTCAGTGATGAGGAGAGACACATCGCTATCATCTGTTATAGCTACCGCCGCCTTGCCCGCACCCTGGACGTCCCCAGAAATCTGCGCACGTCGCGGACAATCTCTCCTGATATGGCCACTCTGCCTACAATGGTAGCACGTCACTGCCTTTCTCGATGCGGATCTGGCTCGTGCACTTCCAGATCCCTTCTCGAACTGCCTCCCTCGTCGTCCTCCTACTGCCAAAGCATGCTCACCCACATGAGTGGGGTCTGACAGCATCTGACTGGACAGTAACGCAGACGTGATCTGCTCCACGTCTACTGTATCCTTCCCATACAGCAGGGTGGTCTGCATGTGCTTATACGACGCCGGGAGCGAGGTAAGAAGTAATAAGGCCTTGTCTTCTTCCTCCACCTTCACACCAACCACATGCAGTTGGCTCAGAAGTCCATTGAACACGTTGAAGTGTTCATGCGGGTTACCACCTTCCTGCATCTTCAGGCCGTACAATCTCTTCTTCAGTAACAACCTCGTGGTCAACGACTTGCTCATGTAGAGTCCCTGCAGCTTCTCCAACAACGTGACAGCTGACTCTTCTATACCGATGTTGAACAACACCTTGTCGTCGACGCACATCCGAATAGCGCTAGTGGCACGCTCATCCATCTCCATCCACTCAGAATCCTTCATCGGAGCGGGCAAAGTATCACGCCCCCGTAGAACTTAGATCAACTCCTACTCAACTAGCATATCCTTGACCCGAATTTGCCACAGGCGAAAGTTCCCGCTAGCATCAAATTTCTCCACCGAATACCTGGCCAACATGGTGTTCTTCGCTGCCATAGCTGCCTGCAGTACCTCTACATGATCTGATTAATTCACGGATCAGATCTGGGAAGATAGGGAGCGGACCGATGTCGTCACCTACCGTTGACCCAAACCCAAAACTGGAACGTCCAATCAATCACCTACACGGGACCTCCCTCTGATACTACTTGTTGTAAAATCCGGTATAAAACGCAGACACAATTATAGAATATTGCCGGTTAACAAGAACACAGAAAATGACCACTAAATTTATAAAATAAAAATATAAATTCAAATACAAGGAAAAATAGGAGAAAAATGAACGTCCGATGAATACGCTGAGGGTGCACCGAACACGCACGATCCGCGGCGAGAATCTGAGAGACTGAGACTGGACTGCAATCCGTCTTGCGGACGCACAAGGTTCACCGAACCTTCAACGTCGAAGTATGACGTTCAGCCGCACCACCACCGGAGAACAACGCCGCCACCGGAGAACGCCACCACCGGAGAGAAGCCTCCGTCGAGGCTAACTGCACACGCGCACGGCGTCGACACCACGTCTCTCCACTCCAAAGAACGTTCACTGCAACGCCGGTGACAACCTCTAACAAGCCCGGTGGCAACACCCTCTCTCAACGCCGGCGGCTACTTCCTCCAAGACCGGCGACAACACCCAAGGCCAACGGCCTCTCCGAGTGCACGAGCGAGCGAGAGAGAGAGAGAGGGGAGAGTGCGGCTTCCTCCAAAAAAAATTTCAGGCGGCTCTCCACTTAATTGCTACAGGCGGCACTTCTCCCAAAAGGCTTCACACGGCTATTTAATATCTTCACATGGTGGGGATGATATAAATCATACCATGGATGCAAAGTTAAAACAAAGAAATAAATTATTCCTTATCTTCAATTTTGGCTACCCACCGAAATCCCAAACAGGAAAGATATTTTTCCATTTAACCACTGATTTTGGTAACTCCGTAGAAGGGAAAAACTACAATCCAAAACCGGATCCAGCACGACCGGATCCGAAACAAACCAACACCAGGCCCATCAACATGGGACCCAGCTGGAACCCCCGGCCTACTAGAGTCCAGACCCGGGCCCACTGCTGGTATTCAGCCTATCACATTCAAGCCTACAGGCCATGCACCACAACCCCTCTCCGCGCCTGTTTATTAGCAACGGCGGGTTGTTGCCACTGGGATCGAACTCGGGACCTTGATAAGAAAGCTTTACGCCACTCCCTCATCACCAACTGAGTTGCAGCTCGGTTGGTGATGAGGGAGTGGCGGAAAGCTCTCTTATCAAGGTCCTGGGTTCGAGACCCAGTGACAACAACCTACCGTGCTGATAAACATGTCGGAGAGGGGTTGGGGTGCATGACCTACAGGCTTGAGTGTGAAAGGCGGACTACCAGTGGTGGGCCCGGGTCTGGACCCTGGTAGGCCGGCGGTGCCAGCCGGTTCCCATGGGATGGGCCTGGACCGTTATATCTGTGCACCGTGGGCTTCACTAATTTTTGGTTTTTCATTGGTTCTGCGTACCCTCCTTCAGGTCTGATAGGCAGAAAAAAAAATTTTTCCCTTGTAAGATGGAATACAGCTGTATGTTAGCGCGTCAAAAAATGTGCTGAAAAGGAGATATGTTTAGTATAAAAAAAATGTGCCCGCATGGTGATCCTCGTTGGTGAAATGACCGAACTGTTGAAAGAACTCCATAGTTAAGCGTGCTCGGTCTGGAGAAATTTACTGGGATGGGTGACCTCCTGGGAAGTCCCCGTAGTGCAGGCTTGACTATCGAGTTTACCTCATCAAAGGGAGGTTGCGGCCACCAACAACCCGCCGGTGGGCTGGAGAGGGGTTGGGGTGCATGGCCTGCAGGCTTGAATGTGATAGGCTGACCATACCAGGAGTGGGCCCGGGTCTGGATGCAATCTGGTAGGCAACGGCGGTCCATCTGGGTTACCCATGTTGATGGGCCTGGACTTCGTTATAAAAAGTGCACGGTTTTTGGGTCCAACCCGGTCCAGGTGTAACAACCCCACTACGTTCCCATATGATATAACTTCTAGAAGGTCCGGCCTCGGGCTGCCCCACAGGAGGCTATACGAGTTTACACAAAACAACAACCCGTCGGTGAAGGTACAGGATGATACCAGAGCAGCGCATCGCACCTATCCCAAGCATTCTAGCGGAAGCCTAAGCTACTTGAACCCAGGACCTCCTCATGAATGTCCAAATATAAACTCCAGTGGTGGGCATTTTATATATAGATAGGAATGTCTTACAACATGTATAAGCCTGCAGTATTGGCCTTATGGCCTTACAGGGCTTTCATGCAGTGGCCTAAACAAACAACCCGCCGGTTGGCTCGCAGGCCGGCCACAAAAAGAAAACACTCAAAAGAACATTAGCCTTCGAGGGCTAGCAGCAGCCTCCCTTTGAGAGGTAAACTCGAAGTCAAGCCTGCAGGGGACTTCCCAGGAGGTCACCCATCAAATTTCCCAGCCCGAGCACGCTCTATGCTTTCAACTCTCATCACTAATTGACCCGCTCGGCTCTTTTTATAACTAGCACCTGTGCAAGGACAATCCACCCAACGATGGCAAACAAAAGCAACGGTCAGCGTTCAGCCGAGCACGCTGACCAAATTATGCTCACGACGTGCCTGGACCCCTCCTCTCGGGGCAGCGGTATTTTGGCCTGCTGCTGAGGCATATCCATATCACATAGTGCATGGGTCAAGTTCTATATCATCAAGGAGTCGTGCTGATTCGCACGCATTCACGGAAGCCATCACAACCGTTGTCGCCGCCCGGGCCCAACGGTCCGTGCACTCAGGGCACATTCTTGGTGTTCTGGTGCAACCTCTTGCCCACGACACCGTATCAGGGTTATCATCCCAACGGTAACACTCTTGAGCCCATATTTATCTAACACATGGCGTGCAGCCGGAGTTAGTCCTCGGACACCGGGATGGCCCGTAGCCCCCCTTTGTGTCATGGCGCGCAGGCCGAAGACTCTTGCTATGCGCTCCAACAGACCGCACTTTTTGGTCTCACGTCAGACGGACATAGCGCAGGTCGGATCCTCCACCCCCCGTTGCTCAAATCGCCTTGCCTTCTCCAAGTACAGCGTACTCACGGCTATATCAAAGGCGCGGGTCGGTCTCACCAATCCTGTTCCTGGCATTCAAGCCTGGGTATTTCACTATACCCATTTCCTCACAGCAACAGCGGGTCTTTCCTGGGCGCACCAGTACTTCCTGTGATTCTCTCCACAGGTGGACACCGCATAAGCACAAATGTCAGGAGTCTTTCCTGGGCACACCAGTACTTCCTGTGACTCGCTTCACAGGTGGACACCCTATGACATCAAGCATCACAAAAAGGGCCTTTCCTGGTCCCACCAGTACTTCCTGTGCCTCAACCACAGGTTGGACCCAAAACCACCACAAGGCTATTTTCCTGGACTACCACCCCAGTACTTCCTGCTACTCCTTTTCGCAGGCATAACCCATAGACTCCTTACACTACACGTTTATCATGGAGTCTTCTCCGGTTCGTATGCAACATCACCAATCCAGACCAACCTGTCCAGATGGGCTTCACACAGCATGCCTATTCCGTACTCATTTCCGGATCTATATGCAATACCAAGGGGATTTCAAGCATCCACCCAAATGACTCCCAAAAGCAGCCACCTCTTGGTGGGGGAATCAAAAGATATGCCAAAACAGAAGCCTTCACATGGCTAGGAAGAACAGTCGTTACCCTTGACGATCGCTTCGGTGCCATGGCTTGCAAGCTTGCTTGCAAGACTCGCAAGAGCGTTTCCTCCGCAACGCTGGCTTCGGATCTCTCGCCGGTAAACCGCAGCACCACCAACAGCAGCCCCCTTCCCTTCTTCCTCCTCCTTTCTCTCTCTCTTTCTCTCTCTCTTGAAGAAAGATGAAGGCCAATTCAAAGTGAGGATTCTTTTCTGATTTCGGCCCTTAAGGAAAAAGAAGAAGAGCTTTCAGCCCTTGGATCCAGACTGAAGAAATGGACGACCACGATTCTGCCAAAAACACACATTTTGACCCGACACGGCCTCGAACACGGCCGTGTGCCTGGCCGTGTGCCTCAAGCGGTGGTCAACCGACTTATCCAAACCAGTGACACGCCCACGGGACACGCCCGTGTCATTGGCCGTGTCACCAACACGCCTTCAGACACGCCCGTGTCTGTGGCCGTGTACCTGGGTGAAAAAATCCCAAATCATCCCGAGACTTCACACGGCCTGTGACACGCCCGTGTCCCAGGCCGTGTGCCCAGACACGGCACAAAGACACGCCCTGTCGAATTCTTTCGGCGGGCTGAGTTCGTCGCCTGATTTGACACGCCCTGTGACACGCCCGTGTCACAGGCCGTGTTCAACACTTGACACACACTTCTCGACACTCGACGATCGTCGAGTAAAAATCGTCGAGCATGCGACACGGCCTTGGACACGCCCGTGTCCTGGGCCGTGTGCCTCCTCTCGACGAATCGTCGAGACCAAAAAAAATCGTCGAGACAAAGCCCAATCGTCGACACAACTCGACACGCCCTGCGACACGCCCGTGTCGCAGGCCGTGTCACCTAACACGCCCTGGGACACGCCCGTGTCCCAGGCCGTGTCACCCAAATTTGCCTGTTTCAGAACTTTGGGCTGTTACAATCCTCCCCTCCTACAAAAATTTCGTCCTCGAAATTCAGAGACAGGAAAGTAACAAAAAGACAGCAAGAAAAATGTAACAATATCTCAATGTTTATGTTACAACAGTCTCGCTACCAATTACAGAAACAACTCAGGGAACTCTTCTCGCATGGTCTGCTCGCGTTCCCACGTCAATTCTTCACGGCCGCAGTTATCCCACCGGATTTTTACCATACCGACCGTCTTGTTCCGCAATTGTTTCTCGGCTCGATCTTCAATTCGAATGAGTCTAACTCTCGTCGTTAGCCCATACTCCACCGGCACCCGATCATCCGCGACCACTTGAGCTGGATATTTCACGGCTTTCCGAAGCACCGAGATGTGAAAGACATCATGTAACCCACCCAAGTCCGCCGACAGAGCTAGCCGATAAGCCGCTTCGCCAATTCGCTCAACCACTTCAAAGGGACCCAAATACCTTGGACTCAACTTTTTCAATCGTCGAATCCTGGAGACACCTTTGAATGGCTTGATTTTCAAGTAGACCCAATCGCCAACCGCAAATTCAACGTTCCGGTGCTTGGCGTTGTAGTACTTCGCTTGTCGATCTTGAGCAATCAGCAATCTCTCTCGAATAGTCCGAATGGTTGAGTTTGTTTCATCCACCTCATTTGGTTTAACAACCCGGGCTTCACCCGCTTCTACCCAAGCCAAGGGAGTACGACATTTCCTGCCATATAGGGCTTCATATGGTGCGATCTCAATACTTGCCTGGTAGCTGTTATTATATGCAAACTCGACCATATAGAGATGATCTTCCCATCTCTTTCCGAAGTCAAGGGCGCACATTCGGAGCATGTCCTACATTGTTCTGTTGGTACGTTCAGTTTGGCCACCTGTTTGGGGATGAAAGGCCGTACTGAAAGTCAACTTCGTGCCCAACAGTCGGTGAACTAGCCTCCAATCATTTGACGTGAATCGCCCATCTCGATCACTTACGATGCTTCGAGGAACACCGTGAAGACGCACAATTTGATCAACATATAACTTTGCCAAACTTTCAACCGAATCATCCCGCCTGTTTGGGAGAAAATGTGCTACTTTTGTTAGCCGATCAACTATCACCCAAATGGAATCATTTCCTCGCTGCGATCTTGGCAATCCATGCACAAAATCCATGGAAATATCATCAAATTTCCATAATGGGATCGGCAGTGACTTCAAATAACCGCCCGGCTTTTGGCATTCCGCCTTCACCATCGCACATGTTTGGCATTTGGCTACATACAGGGCAACATCTTTCTTAAGCCCTGGCCACCAAAAGAGCTTTTTCATATCGTTGAACATCTTTGTGCTCCCGGGGTGAATGGAATACTTCGTATAATGTGCTTCATACATCAGTTCTTCCCTCAGTTTCCCCACATTTGGGACGCACAATCGGCCTTCTTTTCGCAACAGACCGTCAATCCAGGTGAATTTGCCCTCTGGCCCTTCATTCCCATAGCGCAAGAGATCTTCATCCAACTTCGTTGCCCGTCGAACTCGGTCCGCAAGGTCACATTGCACCTCGGTCCAGTTCAAACACGCAATGACAGTGGAATTTTTGTCAACACAATAGATCTCCAATGCCTCCAATTCCTGGATCAGACGTTCATCATGCCTTTGTAACCAATTCGCTCTAGCCGGAACTCGCCGACTCAAGGCATCCGCGACAACATTCCCCTTCCCGGGTGTATAATGAATCTCGAAAGTGTAGTCCCCAAGGAACTCCAACCACCTTCGTTGTCGCATGTTCAACTCTTTCTGCTCCAACAGATACTTAAGGCTCTTATGATCAGTATAGATCTCCACCTTCACACCATAAAGGTAGTGTCGCCACAGCTTGAGTGCAAAAATCACCGCCGCTAATTCCAAATCATGGACGGGATAGTTCCGCTCGTGCACCTTCAGCTGGCGTGAGCCATAAGCAATCACCTTTCCGCTCTGCAGAAGAACGCAGCCTAAGCCGCTCCCTGAGGCATCACTATATATGACAAACCCATCGGTTCCACATGGCGAAGACAACACCGGCGCCGTGGTCAACCGAACCTTCAGCTCTTCAAAAGCTCGTGCGCACTCTGGCGTCCAAACGAACTTCTGATCTTTTCGCGTCAGTGTGGTTAGCGGCAAAGCGATCCGCGAGAAGTTTTCCACAAATCTTCTTTAATAGCCCGCAAGTCCAAGGAAACTCCTAACTTCGGCCACGGAAGACAGTATTGGCCAATCTTGTATGGCTCTTATCTTCGCTGGATCCACTGCAATGCCCGCTCCACTCACCACATGGCCCAAAAATGCCACTGACGATAGCCAAAACTCGCACTTGGAGAACTTGGCATAGAGCTGATTTTGCCTCAACGTATTCAACACTAACCGCAAATGAATCTCATGCTCCGCTTTGGACTTCGAGTACACCAGGATATCATCAATGAACACTATCACAAACAGATCCAGGTACTCACGAAAAATACGGTGCATCAAATCCATAAACACCGAGGGCGCATTACACAATCCAAAGGGCATGACTGTGAACTCATAGTGCCCATAACGCGTTCCAAATGCGGTTTTGGGAATGTCACCTTCCCGAATCCTTAACTGGTAATAACCAGACTTCAGGTCCAACTTTGAATAGACGGTCGAGCCCACTAGCTGATCAAATAATTCATCAATCCGAGGTATCGGATACTTATTCTTCTCAGTCAGCTTATTCAATTCACGGTAGTCTATACACAACCGTAACCCACCATCTTTCTTCTTTACAAAAAGCACAGGCGCGCTCCAAGGTGACATACTTGGGCGGATATAACCTTGCTCTAGCATTTCTTGTAGTTGAACCTTCAACTCCGCCATCTCTTTTGGCGCAACGCGATATGGCGAGCGGGCCACGGGTTTCGCACCTGGAACCAACTCAATTGTGAAGTCAATCTCCCGCTGGGGTGGTAGCCCAGGGAGATCTGCGGGAAACACATCAGCAAATTCTGCCACAATCGGAACCTCACACAAAGTGGCCTTAGGCTCAACAGCCTGAATTAGTGCAAAGTAACACTCCGCACCCTTCCGAACAGCTTTGACTACCTGGAGTGCAGACATCAACGTCCCGCCTACTCCTCGCATACCCGCGAACTTGGTCTCCCGTTCGGTATTCTGGCCCAACGTGATTTCTTTGGACTGGCAATCGATCATAGCATGCTGCTCCGCAAGCCAATCCATCCCAAAAATCACATCAAATTCCGAAATTGGCAAAACAAATGCGGTTAAACAAAAATCCCGACTTCCTACTTGAACCGCCACATCGCAAGCTTGATCCGCAAGCATCCAACAACCATTCGGCAACACCACTCTGACGCTATCTGCCTTTGCACGACTGGGTATCCCAAGCCGCATAAGAAATTCACTAGACAGAAAAGAATGCGATGCACCTGTATCAAACAGTGCTCGCGCCAGCGTGTCCCGAATCATCACAAAGCCCATGACAAACATGTCACACACACAAACCACAAACGTAGGGGTACTAAGCTAAGCATACAAACATTAGCATAAGCAAAACTAAACTCATACCTGTGACCACGTCACTCTGCTTGATGGCCTCCTGCAGGCCAAGATTGTAGACTCGGGGTTGCGCCTGCGAGGCAGAGGAATCCACCACCGCTTTTCCTTTCTCCGCATAAGATGCTCCCGCCTTCTTTTCACTATTTGGCGGCATCCAGCAATCTCGCGCAATATGCCCCATCCTACCACAATTGAAGCAGGTACGAGTTTCTGGCTTGGAGGTTGCCCCTGATGTTGCTCCTGTTGCAACTGATGAAGGAGCTTGTCCACTAGACTTGGACTTCTTACCCCATCTCTTCTTATAAAACGATTTTCCAGATCGGGGCGCCTTCCACTCCGGTTGCGTCATCACCAACGCTCTCTTCCCTTACACCCTCTTCATATCTTTTTCCAACGCGGTCGCAGTGTCAACCAACGCTTGGAAACCCTGGTTCACCGAAATAGACACAAGGAACCTCAACTCGTCCCTCAGTCCTTCATAGAACCGATTAGTCTTCCTCTGCTCATCAGCAAAAATCGAACCCGCATACCGCCCCAAGCGAGTAAACTCATGCAGGTACGCGTCAACACTGCCATCACCTTGAGTCAACCGTTGGAATTCATTTTCCATGGCTATCCGTTGAGCCACAGGAAGGTGCTTCGCTAGGAAGAGCCGAGAGAATTCTTCCATCGACACTTGGGTTAACGGACGACCCGCCAAATGATGCAACTCCATCTCATCCCACCATAACCGAGCTTCTCCTTCAAGCAAGAAGGTGGCTAAGGTAACTTTCTGATGCTCCGCCGTGCCTATCGCCGTCATCACTCGCTTGACGCGCGATAACCAATCCTCAGCCTGCGTCGGGGTTCCCGCTCCCGAGAACGTAGGCGGATGGAAACTCATAAACCGCGTTAGCTGCTTCTCGGCCGCTCGAGGTACCACATCCACGACAGGTTCAGGCCTTGCCGCCACCTGTTCTGGCCCCACAGCCGCTTGCTCCTGCCTAAGTGGCTGGCCTTGGATCATGGTAAACAAGGCCTCCGCAACTAAACGGACATGTTCCGCAGACGGTGGAGGTGTAGGCACCGCGGCTGGTGCCGTACTTTCATCAGAACGCTGGGGCTCAGACTGCCCAGCTCCACTCCGAGTCACCTAAAGGTGGACAAGACACACACATTAGCGGTCGTACCCAAGCAAACAACACAAAATAGGAACACGCAGGTTCCTCAAACATACACAATGCATTCCTATCATGGACATTCAGGAGTTCAATCGTAGACTTTGGTGTGCACAACCACGTGCTCGCCACCCCAGAAAAGAAGGCGGCCACGACTTCGAGAGGGAAAGACCAAGACAACTGATACCAAAAATGTAACAACCCCATCCGTTCATATGATATATTCTAGAAGGTCCGGCCGGGGCCCCACAGGATATACCACAAAACAGTCGGTGAAGGTACAGGATGATACCAGAGCAGCGCATCGCACCTATCCCAAGCATTCTAGCGAAAGCCTAAGCTACTTGAACTCCTCATGAATGTCCAAATATAAACTCCACATTTTATATATAGATAGGAATGTCTTACAACATGTATAAAGTATTGGCCTTATGGCCTTACAGGGCTTTCATGCAGTGGCCTAAACAAATTGGCTCGCAGGCCGGCCACAAAAAGAAAACACTCAAAAGAACATTAGCCTTCGAGGGCTAGCAGCAGCAGCAACACCAGCAGGAGCATCAACCTCTATGCGACCCGCTCGGCTCTCTAGCACCTGTGCAAGGACAATCCACCCAACGGTGGCAAACAAAAGCAACGGTCAGCGTTCAGCTGACCAAATTATAACGACCCTACCCCTCCTCTCGGGGCAGCGGTATTTTCCCTGCAGGCATATCATATCACAAGTATGGCAAGCTATATCATCAAAGGTGCTTTCACGCACACAAGCCATCACAACCGTTCGCCGCCCGGCCCAACGGTCCGTGCACTCAGGGCACATTCTTGGTGTTCTGGCAACCTCTTGCCCACCACCGTATCAGGGTTATCACCCAACGGTAACACTCTTGAGCATTTATTCCATGGCGTGCAGCCGGAGTTAGTCCTCGGACACCGGGATGGCCCGTAGCCCCCCTTTGTGTCATGGCGCGCAGGCCGAAGACTCTTGCTATGCGCTCCAACAGACCGCACTTTTTGGTCTCACGTCAGACGGACATAGCGCAGGTCGGATCCTCCACCCCCCGTTGCTCAAATCGCCTTGCCTTCTCCGAGTACAGCGTACTCACGGCTATATCAAAGGCGCGGGTCGGTCTCACCAATCCTGTTCCTGGCATTCAAGCATGGGTATTTCACTATACCCATTTCCTCACAGCAACAGCGGGTCTTTCCTGGGCGCACCAGTACTTCCTGTGATTCTCTCCACAGGTGGACACCGCATAAGCACAAATGTCAGGGGTCTTTCCTGGGCACACCAGTACTTCCTGTGACTCGCTTCACAGGTGGACACCCTATGACATCAAGCATCACAAAAAGGGCCTTTCCTGGTCCCACCAGTACTTCCTGTGCCTCAACCACAGGTTGGACCCAAAACCACCACAAGGCTATTTTCCTGGACTACCACCCCAGTACTTCCTGCTACTCCTTTTCGCAGGCATAACCCATAGACTCCTTACATTACACGTTTATCACGGAGTCTTCTCCGGTTCGTATGCAACATCACCAATCCAGACCAACCTGTCCAGATGGGCTTCACACAGCATGCCTATTCCGTACTCATTTCCGGATCTATATGCAATACCAAGGGGATTTCAAGCATCCACCCAAATGACTCCCAAAAGCAGCCACCTCTTGGTGGGGGAATCAAAAGATATGCCAAAACAGAAGCCTTCACATGGCTAGGAAGAACAGTCGTTACCCTTGACGATCGCTTCGGTGCCATGGCTTGCAAGCTTGCTTGCAAGACTCGCAAGAGCGTTTCCTCCGCAACGCTGGCTTCGGATCTCTCGCCGGTAAACCGCAGCACCACCAACAGCAGCCCCCTTCCCTTCTTCCTCCTCCTTTCTCTCTCTCTTTCTCTCTCTCTTGAAGAAAGATGAAGGCCAATTCAAAGTGAGGATTCTTTTCTGATTTCGGCCCTTAAGGAAAAAGAAGAAGAGCTTTCAGCCCTTGGATCCAGACTGAAGAAATGGACGGCCACGATTCTGCCAAAAACACACATTTTGACCCGACACGGCCTCGAACACGGCCGTGTGCCTGGCCGTGTGCCTCAAGCGGTGGTCAACCGACTTATCCAAACCAGTGACACGCCCACGGGACACGTCCGTGTCATTGGCCGTGTCACCAACACGCCTTCAGACACGCCCGTGTCTGTGGCCGTGTACCTGGGTGAAAAAATCCCAAATCATCCCGAGACTTCACACGGCCTGTGACACGCCCGTGTCCCAGGCCGTGTGCCCAGACACGGCACAAAGACACGCCCTGTCGAATTCTTTCGGCGGGCTGAGTTCGTCGCCTGATTTGACACGCCCTGTGACACGCCCGTGTCACAGGCCGTGTTCAACACTCGACACACACTTCTCGACACTCGACGATCGTCGAGTAAAAATCGTCGAGCATGCGACACGGCCTTGGACACGCCCGTGTCCTGGGCCGTGTGCCTCCTCTCGACGAATCGTCGAGACCAAAAAAAATCGTCGAGACAAAGCCCAATCGTCGACACAACTCGACACGCCCTGCGACACGCCCGTGTCGCAGGCCGTGTCACCTGACACGCCCGTGTCCCAGGCCGTGTCACCCAAATTTGCCTGTTTCAGAACTTTGGGCTGTTACACCAGGCCCATCAACATGGGACCCAGCTGGAACCTCCGGCCTACCAGGGTCCAGACCCGGGCCCACCACTGGTAGTCAGCCTTTCACATTCAAGCCTGCAGGCCATGCACCCCAACCCCTCTCCAGCCCACCGGCGGGTTGTTGGTGGCCGCAGGCTCCCTCTGATGAGGTAAACTCGATAGTCAAGCCTGCACTACGGGGACTTCCCAGGAGGTCACCCATCCCAGAATTTCTCCAGCCCGAGCACGCTTAACTATGGAGTTCTTTCAACTCTCATCACCAATTGAGCTGCAGCTCAATTGGTGATGAGAGTTGAAAGAACTCCATAGTTAAGCGTGCTCGGGCTGGAGAAATTCTGGGATGGGTGACCTCCTGGGAAGTCCCCGTAGTGCAGGCTTGACTATCGAGTTTACCTCATCAGAGGGAGGCTGCGGCCACCAACAACCCGCCGGTGGGCTGGAGAGGGGTTGGGGTGCATGGCCTGCAGGCTTGAATGTGAAAGGCTGACTACCAGTGGTGGGCCCGGGTCTGGACCCTGGTAGGCCGGCGGTTCCAGCTGGGTCCCATGTTGATGGGCCTGGACCGTTACACTATGGTTTTGTTTACTCCAAAACCGCCCCTTTATTGTAATTTTTATTTAGGCTATATTTGGTTCGGCGGTGGTGAGTGCATTCGGTGGGTCAAAACATCATTTTGAAACCGGAGGGGGGGAGGTGGGGGTCAAAACGGAGTGGATCGGGGACATTTCCTCATTGCTGCGGGTGCAAACAGAGCAAATGCCGTCGATAGCCGTTTGTTTACCTGTCCGGCGGCATTTGCTCCAAACAGAGGTGGCGAAACGCCGAACCAAATGAAGCCTTAGGCTCAAAATGCATCAGTTTCTCTCGTAATAGTAAGTAAAAATATTATAGATGATTTATAAGAAATTAACAATATAATAATAAAATATTATTAAAAAATAATAAACGGGTTATGTTTCGGTTCTGCTTCGGTCCGATTCGGATCAAGTCTAAAAATCCGACACTGTCTGAGACTTGTATGTTGCGGTTCCAGATTTGGTCCCGATAATAAAATGAAAGAACCACGCCCAGACCAATGTTGTTCACGATTCCAAAATTCAAACTGAAACCTAAATAATTTGCGAACAATTCGCTCTGATTCTTTGCGTTTCGATTCGATTCCAATTAGATTTACAACTTTTGGTTTTAAGTGACAACTCTAGTGCCGATATGGGCAACCAACTTTTGAATGAGTCAGCTAGTGATTAATTACAGTTATTTTAACTTTGCAAACTAATTTTTTATTAGCAGTCTACTTTTTTAAAGAAAATTATTAATTAAATTTTATGAGACTGGGTAGATTAAATAGGGAAATTGGAGTGTGGATAGCCTTTTCACCCATGATATCTGATGAGGTTTCCCCCTAAAAATTCTTCAGTCAAGCCCAAGGACCGCCCCGGCCCGGCCAGCGCAACCACCAGGGGCGTATACAAAACACCGTGCACAGGACCCCGTGTAGGGAGTGGGGAAATCCTCCCGCACGACGCGCACGAGCGGGAATTATCTTGCGATGTGCTCGCGGGAATTATCCCGCGCTACGCGGTGGAATTATCTCAGGCTGTGCGTGAGGAATTCATCCCACACGCTGGATGAATTACCGCCAGCCAATGGGGATTTTCCCCATTGGCTGGCAGGGGCGTCGACCAAGTCAGCCTTTGGGCGTTGACTTGGTCAACGTCCTGCACGTTCTCCCTTATTGGAGTGCTCTCCCCATCTGGGAGACGTGGCGGCTAACCGCAGCCCCTCCCCCAAATGGGGTGGTGCGGCTGTCGCTCCGAGGCCATATGACTCTCTGTGCTTTGCAATCGTGAAAGCTTGCGAGGTTCTAACGTCGTAAAGTACATACATCATCAATGACCTCCACCTCAGAAGTATCTGCTTCAACTTTTGATAAGAACGTGCACCAAGTTCTTTCATGCTTCAACGCGAGGATAGACTCCAAGTCCTTCCACATCGCCATATAGGAATGTCCCCACTGGTCTTTCTACAACACCAAGACAAGGGGGCAGAACATCCCTCCGCGACAAGTCCGAGAATCCACTGATAGCGTTAACGCATCGCGACAACCACACAAGCTAACGTGCAACGTCATAATCGCACGTTCATTTATGGGGCAACGTGAAAGGTAGCACGACTCCGCACTGTTAGAAAGTAGAGAAAGGAAGCGAAAAGAAGAGAACAAGCCGAATAAACTTTTGAATAATCGAAATTTTATTATCCAAAAATGATAACTATTACAAAGGTATGCCCTCCCTTATATAGAATGGAGGAGAGAAGAGAGAATACAAATAAGAGATGTGGGACTAAATTTACAAGCTAGGCGGACTGTACAAAGTAAACCGCACAGGCCGCGCGGTTAGACAGAAGGACTAACCGCACGGCTTACAATAAGAGATGCAGAGAGGTCGAGGTGCCGTGAAGATTGCTTAGACCGCCCGGTTTACAAGTCGCCGAGTCAAACCGCCAGACCGCGCGGTCTCTAACCCGCCAAGACAGACCGCCCGGTCTCCAACTTCAACACTCCCCCTCAAGCTGGAGCATATATATCAATCATGCCCAGCTTGTCGCAAACATGCAGAAACGAGGCGGAGACTGGCTTGGTGAAGATGTCGGCTAGCTCTTATCAGATGTGACAAACGGAGTGCAAATCTGTTCTTTTAAATCTCTTCACGAATGAAATGGCAGTCAACCTCAATGTGCTTTGTTCTTTCAGGAATACCGGATTTTTGGAGATGTATATGGCGGTCTTGTTATCACAGAACATAGGTAGAGGATGGTTGTACACCTCTCCTAAATCTAGCATGAGAGCCCGCAACCATTTCAACTCACAAGTGGTTGACGCCATACTGCGATACTCAGCTTCTGCACTGGACCTGGAGGACAACAGACTGCTTTTACTCTTCCAGCTCACCAGATTTCCCCCAACAAAGGTTGCAAAAACCTGAGGTAGACTTGCGATCCCCTTTGTCATCAGCATAACTTGCATCTGAGTAGGCTTCAATCCTCAGATGACCATTCTTCTGAAACAGTAATCCTTTCCCAGGCGCTGCTTTGACATATTCCAAGATCCGCAAGGCGGACTGAAGATGACAATCCCTGGGCGCTTGCATGAATTGACTCACCTTGCCCACAGTATAAGAAATGTCGGGTCTGGTCACTGTGAGATATATGAGCTTACCAACAGACGCCTGTATCGCGAAAACTATCTGAAAGAAGAGGCGAATCATCTGTCCAGGTTTTGTCCTCCCCAATAGCCATGGGACATCGGGCAGGTTTAGCTCCAGTCAATCCTGCCTCTTTAAAAGATCAAGGGCATACTTACGCTGAGAGAGAACTAAGGAGTCGGGCTTCCGAGAGAGTTCGATCCCAGAAGTACTTTGGAGAGCCCATATCTTTAGTGATCAGTGTTGGCGAAGATGTAGCTTTGTCAGGGCTACCCCTTCCTGGTCATCGCCAAGTGAGAAGAATATCATCGAGTATACAACAAGAACAACCAGCCCAGAACAGCCCAGAAGAGAGTTTTTGCGAATAAAGAGAGAGTGATCAGCAGAGCTTCGCACAAAACAACAGCGCCACAATACCGCTGAACTTGTCAAACCAAGCTCGAGGACTCTGCTTGAGGCCATAAATTGCCTTCTGCAGCCGACATACTCGTGTCTCCCCCTGAGCAACATACCCAGGAGGTTGCTCCATGTAAACGGCCTCGTGAAGATCACCATAAAGGAAGGCATTCTTGACGTCCAGCTGAGAAATTGGCCAATCCGATTGACGGCCACAGAGAGAAGAACCCGGATTGTGCTGAGACGAGCCACAGGGGAGAAGGTGTCAAAGTAATCAACCCCATAGGTCTGAGTAAAGCCTTAGCCACAAGGCGAGCCTTATACCGATCCACAGTGCCGTCTGGGCTAATTTTGACCACAAAGACCCAGCGACAGCCAACAACATCAGTGCCAAAGGGAGGAGGAACAAGAGTCCAGGTACCCGCTCAGTGAGGGTCGCCATTTCCTCATCATGGCCATCTTCCAGTGAGGAATAGCAAGGGCCTCCTGATAGGAGCGGGGTGTGGCAGGCAGAGATAGCCAGTGCAAAGGCCCTGCGAGAAGGAGTAAGACGATCATAGGAAACAACAGCAGCAAGGGGGTGTAAGGTGCACGTCCGCACCCCTTTGCGAAGAGCTATAGGAAGATCCAGGTCAGCCGGGCCCGCGGCATCCGGAGCATTCGTGGTAGAGAAAGCTGGCCCGGGAGAAGAGAGCGACGGCAGCGGAGAGGAGGGAGAGGGTGGTGGAGAAGGGAGAGAGAGAGGTGGAGAAGAGGAGGGGGTGGAGACGGTGTAGTGGTGGAGAGTGTAGGAGGAGACGAGGGAACGAAGGGAATGGCAGGAGAATCAGAAGCTGGGAGAAGAGGAGAAGAGGCATCCGAGAAGTAGGAGGTATTCTCGAAGAAGGTGACGTCAGCAGAGACGAACTGCTACGAAGGACGGGATCAAAGCAACAGTAGCCTTTCTAAGTGGTGGAATACCCCAGAAAGACACATTTGGTGGAGCGAGGGGAGAGCTTATCACGGGTGGCAGAAGGGCATGCACAAAGGCAGTGCATCCAAAGATTTGGAGAGGGAGATGAAACGGCTCCTTGCCCGGATACAAAATGGAGAACGGGTTTGGCCATGGAGAACCGTGGAGGGAATGCGATTGATGAGGTAGCAGGCAAGGAGAACAGCATAGCCCAATAGGAGCGAGGAACATGCATCTGGGTCATCAAGGTGCGAGCGACATCGAGCAGGTGTCGGTTTTGCGTTCGGCTACACCATTTTGTTGTGAAGAATAGACACAACTAGTTTGATGAAAATCCCATTTTGCATGCAGAATGTAGAGAAGTCACGACTGAGATATTCTGCGGCATTATCAGACCGAAAAAACTTTGATAGAAACATCAACTGAGTTTGATCATGAGATAGAAGGATGTCCATACAGAGAATAATTCGGAGCGATCTTTTAACAGATACACCCACGTACAGCGAGAGAAATCATCAATGAACGTGACAAAATAGGAACTACCCGACCAATGGTAAGAGTAGGAGAAGGACCCCAGATGTCGGAGTGGATAAGATCAAACGGACGGGTAGAGCTACGAACGTGCTTTGGAGGGAAGGAGGAGCGGTGATGCTTGCCAAGCTGACAGGCCTCACAGTTGAGCGGAGGACTTTGAGGAGGAAGGTGGGGCAGAATTGACGAAGAAGACGGGGAGGAGCATGACCAAGGCGGAGATGCCATTGGAGAAGATCTGTGGAGGTGGAGGAGAAGTGGAAAAAGCAGAAATGTTGTCGAGGAAGTATAAGCCGCCACTCTCAGTCCCAGTAGCAATCGTCCGTTGAGAGTCCGGATCCTGAAAAGAGCAAGAAGTAGAAGTAAATGTGACGGAACACTGTAATTGCTTGCAAAGAGATGTAACAGATAATAAGTTGCACGGGAACTGGGGCACATATAGAGTATCCGCCAAGTGAAGAGACGGGGTGACATGAACTATCCCTGTGCCATGAACTGATGATGAAGAGCCGTCAGCAGCGAGAGTAACTGGGGGCAAGCGAGCAGTTTTTCTAGGAGAGAGAAAAACACGGGAGATGGCCGGGTCATATGATTCGTAGCAACAGTGTCGATCAGCCATTGCCCTGAGTAACAACGTGTGCACGACCAGAAGACGTGACAACCGAGGCGAAAGCCATGAAGGGAGGAAGAAGAAACTGCAGCGGTCTCGGTGACAGCACACCAGCGGCACGAAGGGCCACGACACAAGGTGCAGAGCACAAGCCGCGCGACTAAACCAGGGAGGTCGCGGCGACTAACAAGAGAAGCGGCTAAGAGCGAAGAGGCGGAGAGGCCGCTCAAACAAGGAAGAATCCGCGTGAAACCGCGGCGGGAACAAAAGGGAAGAAGCCGCTTGAACACGAGCGGCTAGGATCCAGATCAAGGCACAGCGGGGAAGAAGTCGCGCGGACTGCAAAGGGCCGAGCGAACAGAAGAGAGGAGAAGAGCAGGTGACCGCGACCAAGATGCGGGTAAGAAAGGGACAACCGCCACGGTCAGACAGATCACAGCAGTTGCGAGAATGCGGTCAAGGGCACAGCGGGGAAGAGGTCGCCGGACTGAAAAAGCCGAGCGAACAGAAGAGAGGGAGAAGAGCAGGTGACCGCGGACCAAGATGCGGGTAAGAAAGGAACAACCCGCACGGTCAGGCAGATCAACAGCAGCAAACCGCGAGTGCAGAGACAACACACGCGGACAGAAGACAGACCGCAGCGACTAGGAAGTCGGAGCGGAGGAAAGAGCAAGGAGCGCGGCGACACGGAAACAGGTCGCTGCGCCACAAGAGCAGGAGGAGAAGAGAAACAAGAAGAGCAAGCCGCGCAAACAGGCAGCGGACAGAAAAAACAAGCCGCGCGGTATAGAAACAAACCGCGCGGACAGAGGAGAAGGCAAGCCGCGAACAAGCCGCAGAACGCGGGGAAGACAAAGCCGCGAACAACAGAGAGCGCACAGAATCAGGAGGAAAGACCGTGTCCTTCTGATACCATGTTAGAAAGTAGAGAAAGGAAGCGAAAAGAAGAGAACAAGCCGAATAAACTTTTGAATAATCGAAATTTATTATCCAAAAAATGAAACTATTACAAAGGTATGCCCTCCCTTATATAGAATGGAGGAGAGAGAGAGAATACAAATAAGAGATGTGAGACTAAAATTTACAAGCTAGGCGGACTGTACAAAGTAAAACCGCACAGGTCCGCGCGGTTAGACAGAAGACTACCGCACGGCTTACAATAAGAGATGCAGAGAGGTCGCCTGTGAAGATTGCTTAGACCGCCCGGTTTACAAGTCGCCGAGTCAAACCGCCAGACCGCGCGGTCTCTAACCCGCCAAGACAGACCGCCCGGTCTCCAACTTCAACCCGCACTACCCTAACACACTCAACGCCGGATATTCAGACTCTCCTACAACGTGCCACCAACACCACATAGCAAACAATGCGATGTACAAACAATCAACCTCAAGACGAGGTGACGAAACTTAGAAATTTTCGGGCTCGTCATTTTTCGGTTCACGACCCACAAAAATTTGGTGGCACATGATGGGGTTCCCCTAGAGGTTACCGAGCCAAACCAATAGCACTTCAACTGAAACACGCAAGAACGCCGACCCGATCGAGCCAGTCGCGTGCAGGGGCTGTGCTCGCTCGAAAGAGCTCAAAATCTCATCACGGCACGCACACACTAGCACATTACCTAAGTACGTGCGACACCCGAGCACACACGCAGCGGGTAATGCGCACGCCCTTCACGCAAACACACACATCGCGCAATGCATCTTGAGCACGTGTAATGAACAAGGGCGTGCGAAACGCGCAAGTGCATGCGAAACTGCTCGCGTGCGGCGCGCTCGTGCACGCCTCGTGTGCGCACCTTGTGCACTCGAGCTAGAGTGCGCAGTGCGCTAAAGCGCACGCCGGTGGCCGCCTCCTTCCACCTCCGCTGCTGGACAACCTGCCCGAGCCGCCCGAGCCAGACAGGGCCGTCCGTCATTTCACAAAAAATGGTGATTTAGGTGACCGTAATGGAGTGACGCCATTTGTAAGCACAAAATCCGTTCCGGCGCAATTACCAGCGCGTTCTTCCGGAAAATTATAAAAGTGTCTCCATGCTCTCATTTGAAGACAAACAACTATAAAGGTAAAAGAGCTCTGACGTTTTTCGGCGAGAACGCAAGACTTAGATCGTTTCTCCACTCAAAATTCGTTTCACTTCCTCTCTAGTGTGGAGACATCTCAAAGCTTCAAGGGCGCGCCATTCTTCTCCACATGAGCGCTCCCATCAAGGCCCCGACATAACATGAGCACTCTCATTTGAAGACAAACAACTGCGGAGGTTAGAGAGAGCTCTGATGTTTTCCAGCAAAAACGCGAGACTTAGATCGTTTATTCGCTCCAAATTTGCCTCACTCCCTCTCTAGTGCGAAGACAACTCAAAGCTTCAAGGGCGCGCCATTCTTCTCCACATGAGCACTCACATCAAGGCTCCGACATAACATGAGCGCTTCTATGAAAGCTCTGAGAACTTGGCAATTTTCCCACTAAAGCGCTCCGAGCTAGGCTCCAAGGATTTAGTAAATTTTATGTTGTTTTCTTATTCATAACTTGTAACAGAGATGTGACATGTCACCCTCCCAGGAAATCTCTCAAATTTTGTAAAATCAAAGAAAATAGTCGTTTTTGACCGAACACAGATCCGATCACGAGATTTTTCATATTTTTGATTTTTCTTGTCAAAAAATCTCTTGTCATTTGTCGTTGTTTTTCATTGACTGTTTGCGTGACTGGTCCAATTTTGAAATAAGATGCTCCGATTCTCCGGACCGATAAAAAATCGGGTGACCACATTTGTGAAATACGATCATATTGAAAAATGAGTACATTTTAGATTAAGGGTGCTGTTACCAGCAAACCCATTTTGGTTTCTAGCAAACCATAACTATTATCAAACTCTTATTTTTCAAAATGGTTATTTCAAAACCATTTTGTTACTAGCAAACCAACAATTTTTTTTTCAAAATTAAATTTTATTTAAAACATTCATTTTTTCAAAATAACTCACTACATATAATGACAATACAAATATTTCAAATGTATCATTTAACCACTTATGTTAGTATTATAAATGAGTTAAAATGGTGGAAATTTTGCTTAGTACGTCCAAAACTTATTTTTTAACAAAATTTCATTATCTGCATCAAAATCTTTAAACAAAATATTGCCCGGTTTAGAAATATATTTGATTTTTAATCCCTATAAGCGTTTGTTGTATATACGAGTTAAGTATATATAAGAATATACACATTTTTTTGAAATGCGTCATATACTTACATTTTCATGAGAAGTGTTCAACATGAAAGTTGCAGATCTCGATGAGATCTACAACTTTCATGTTGAACACTTTTTGATTTGAAGCAGTTTAGTCTCCTGATTTGGATCCCTAAAAAAGTCACGCCAAAAATCTGTACGGACAACTCGTTATGTGCGTATTTTTTTTCGGGACCAAATTGGAGGCCTAAACTGTTTTAAACAAAAGAATGGTTAACATAAAAGTTGTAGATCTCACTGAGATGTACAATTTTCATGAGATCACTTTTTCAAATGAGAAATATTTGAGACTTACAATTCACAAATAAATAAAAAAACAAAAAAACAAGATTTATTTGCTATTAGTAATTTTTGAAAAGATAAAAAAATATAAAAAAATGACTGAATCTGTTTTTTTTTCTGATTTGCTAATAATGAAAGTGAATTTGCTAATAATAACACCGTAAATTAATTATATGAACAAATTAGTACAAACACAAAATACATATCCTTGGAGTCTTCGAGTGGGAAAATTTTTGGAACCGGAGCCCGTTTGTAAATCTCTGTCCAGATGAGAGGTAAAATTGCAGGTGAAGATATCAACGATCACGATTTAGAAAAAGAAAAAATAAAAAAAAGCAAGACCGAAGGAGCCCGCGCGCCCTTTGAGAGAGGGTTACACTCTCCCCGAGTCAGAACATTTGCCCCGAGTCAGAACATTTGTTTTCTCCAAAAATTCGGCCTTCGCAAGGTCGTGGAGCTTCTAGACTCTCTCTCTTCCCTGTTTTTATAATATAGGATCCTCTCCAAGCCCATCGATCACTGGAACCGCCTCAACGCCGCCGATCGATCACTCGAACCGCCCCGCCGCCGATCGATGACAGCCCTAACAACCAAACAACGGCAACCCTAGGTTTAGATGCTCGGCGTTGCCTCCCTCTCCCTGGATCTATCTGCACTCCTGCAGTTCGCGTGCACCGCACTCGCGTTCCTAGGCGGGGCGCTCATCCTCATCAGAAAAGCCGCATCGAGATACTTCGTAGTAGACGCTGGTTTCGAGGGCCCCGTGGAGTTCCAATCTCGCCTCCAAATGCCCATCGGCAGCGGCGGCAATCGGGACGCCGGAGGCTTGGGTGAATCAGAATGCGCTTTCTGCGCCCGCTCTGCGAGCAAAAAGTGTTCCCGCTGCAAGAGCGTCTGGTACTGGTAGGGCCCTTCCGCTCCTCCTTGACTGGCCTTCATTGCCTTCTCGTTCTATTGGCTTTAATTTCACCGTAATTTGTTTATCGGAGAGTGACTGCGTTGATTCTCAACAATCACTATGGTTTTGATTTTTTCTTTATTTTTTTGTTTCACATCGAATTGGCCAATTTGAGGCTGTTCCGCTCATTTATTGTTCCGTTCTGATTTGGGTAAAGGAGGAGATTCACACAGAGGCTAGAGCGATTAGAATCATCATCATCATCACCATTTTTTTTATTCCTGAACTTATTCCGTCTTGAAATTTTGCTTCCAATGATTACCTTACCGTGCTTCATTAGTCAGGCACGAGCTTGTGATTGAGCATAAGGGTAGGGGCAGAGGTTAGATTTATAGGATATTTTTAGTTACTGTTTAAATCATCCTAGCGATGATGGTGATATAAATGTGGGTTGCTTCCTTCATAGAAATCCCTACAGATGGTCGTTGATGTTTAGGTCAGATACAGTTAAATTTGCACTGTTAGGTGGTAGTTGATAGGTTCTTGGTTCACCATAATCTTGATTTTTGGAAGTATGAGATATTTTCAGCCAGATGGCATTAGATTTTGGTGAGCTTTCTTCTTTATGAAGATCTTCCAAACACATTTGTTTCCTTTTCCAGTAAGTTAACTGAATGATTTTCTATAAATTGTTGCTTTCATTCCAATGTGACATTTAACGGTTTCCTACTTAAACCAGTGAATAGGTAAACAATTGAAGGGCAGCCCGGTGCACAAAGCATCTTTGTGCAGCGAGGGTTCAGGGAAGGGTCCCCTAGGGGATATGTTAACTATTCTGCAACACTCAAGCCTTTATCCCACTATAGAGGGGTGATTTGTCGCCATTATGCCCTATCTTTTGTCATAATCTCACTAATGGCTAAGTACATCATGTCTTTCCTCATAGTTTCATTCCAAGTCTTTATTGGTCTACCCCTCCCTCGTTTAACATGCCCAATGACTAGACTCCCACAACACCTAACAGGTGCCTCTAATAGTCTCCTTTGTAAGTGTCCAAACCATCTTTGCTGAGCTTCTCTCATCTTCTCTGCAGTTGATGCTACTCCTATCTTATCCATGATACATTTATTCCTAATTTTATCCAGTCTCGTGTGCATACACATCCACCTAAGCATTCTCATCTCCCCAACTCTCATTTTTTGCTCATGTACACAAGTCACTGCACAACACTCAGAACCATAGAGTATCGCTGGTCTAATTGTAGTATGGTAAAACTTGCCATTAAGTTTTAATGGTACTTTACGATCACATAAGATCCCTGACGCGTCTCTCCACTTCAACCAACCCGCTTGGATTCTATTTGTCACATTTTTATCAATAGCTCTGTCTTTTTGAACTATCAATCCAATATATTTAAAACACTCACTACGAGAAATATCTTGATCACCCAACTTAATAACAAAGTAATCTGTCTTTCTTGCACTGCTAAATTTAAGCTCCATATACTCCGTATTTGCCCTGCTCAACCTAAAACCCTTCTCTTCTAAAGTGCCTCGCCAAGATTCAAGTTTTGCGTTTACACCCTCGCGCGTCTCATCGTCCAAAACGATATCATCCACAAACAATAAACACCAAGGTATTGCTTGTTGGATATGCCCGGTGAGCTCATCTAAGATAAGGGTGAAACGATAAAGGCTTAAAGTTGAACCTTTATGTAAGCCAACAGTGATAGAGAATTCTTATGTTAATCCTCCAGATGTCCTCACCCTTGTCACTGGATTTATATACATATCTTTGATTATGTCAATGTATGATATATTAACACCTTTCTTTTCTAAGACTCTCCATAAGATCTCTCTTGAAACTCTATCATAAGCCTTCTCAAGATCGATAAACATCATATGCAAATCTTGTTTTTTTCTTGGTAGTTGTCAATGAGTCTCCTCAAGAGATGTATAGTTTCCATGGTCCACCGCCTTGACATGAATCCAAATTGATTCTCTGAGATGTTACTCTCCCGTCTTACTCATCTTCCTATCACTCATTCCCATAGTTTCATGACGTGACTTATCAATTTAATTCCTATGTAATTAACACAATTTTGTATATCTACTCTGTTCTTATACAAAGGTATCAAAGTAATTTCGCTCCATTGATCTGACACTCTCTTTGACTTCAATATCTTGTTGAAAAACATGTAAAACACAAAATTCCTTTATTCTCAAGTCATTTCCATACTTCGATGTGTATGTCGTTTGACCCAATCGCTTTTCTATTTTTCATCTTCTTTAGAGCATCATTTACCTATGATATTTGAATTTTACGATAAAACGTTATGTTGCTATTTAATTCCTTATCTTGTTCATCGCTATTTAATATTCATTTCAATTCCTTATCTTGTTCATCGCTATTTAATATTCACATCATCCGTCAAAACTTTATCTGTTTCATTTTTTATGCATTTTATTTGGCTTAAAACTCCTGTCTTCCTTTTTCTGACTTTAGCAATTTTATATTTGTCATGCTCTTCATCTTTGGTATTTAGTCGTTTATAAAATTTTTCATAAGCTTGACTTTTTGTTTTACCTACTGCATGTTTAACTTCTTTTTTGCGGCTTTATACCTGACTAAGTTTTCATCATTCATACAAACGTAGAGTGATTTATAGTTGACCGTCTTTGCCCTCACTTTGTTTTGCATTTCTTCTTTCCACCACCGAGATTTTTTATTTGGGGGCGCACCACCTTTTGATACTCCAAGTACATTTTTTCCACTCATTCTTAAATATGACAACTTCTCATGAGACACTAAGATCAACATAAGAGTCATCAACTAGTTGTTTCATATCTCCTGTTTTGAAAGCAACCTGTTTTTCCATTTTCAAGTTCCACCACCAAATTTTAGACAATATTTTTGTTTTTGTCTTAAATTTATTATATTTAATTTGTACGTCTAGCACCACTAATATGGAAAGAGAATTGGGCCAATTTGAATTAATTGAATCAGTCATCACGATCACCATGATCACCATCATCATCAATGCTAGGTAATGCCCGTGGCTTGTGAAAGGAGACCAATTATCACTTTCTTTAACTTGAGTTGTCTCACTTGGAAGTAGAAATTGTTTCTTTTTTGTTGGGAAGAGGACGGTAGTAAGCTGTTTGTGCCCCAAGCCACATTGAAAATGTTTGTGAACAATCAAATTAGAAAAGAAACATATGTAGGTTACAATTATCTATGCAACTGGCCTATTGGGAGGTTGATGTATAAGACCTCTTACATTGCTATCAACTATAGCCACGATGTAAAATTGGATTCCGGTGGCATAAAGAAAGGCCAAGGCCCTCACTTGATTTGGTGCTACCCACTCTCCTATCAAATCTATTGAGTGCTCAAATATATGCCAACGAGCATTATTATGTTTTTGTTTTCATCAAATGACATATCCAGATTTTATACATTGTTAATTAGGATTAACTTCTCATGTTGTTGATGCATGCTGAGTTATAGGATCCCTATTATCTGAATCATCTCACTTACTCATTGAAAGAATTCTTCTAAACACTGCAATATTTTCCATCTCCCTCCCAAGGTTGTCAAACTAAACCTTTCTCCATTGTTTTTCATTTCCTCCTAGTAATCGACCCATGATGAAGTTTGTTTTAGTACCGGTTGGTTTGATATCATTTATGTTATTTTATTAAATCGGGACACACCCATTATTGCGGTGTTTGCTGTATAAGAAACCATGAAGCCTAGCTTTCGAGATATCAAAGATCACAATTCGCAGTATTGCATAGAGTTAGAGCTGACCCTCATCCTCAGGTTAATTAACTGGTGATTATATTCTATAATATGTTACAAATCGTGTGACCCTTTAAGTGTGGTGAGAGAAAATCTTTTATCCGAGGAATCACAATCTCGGCCTTATCTCTACATACGGAGAATCGATTATCTTCCTTTTACTCTTTCACTTTTGTGTTTAATATTGTTGTAAGGTTTTCCTGTTGGAATTTGTGGAAGAGAAAGAAGGCAGAGGAGAGGCTTTAACGGAGTACTACATTGCTTCAACTGATTTCTTACAAGTTTTGTTCTTAAAAGGATGATCTTCTCTGTTCAAGCCATAGATTCATAAAGGATAAAAAAACAAACTACACGGTGCTCAAAAAACAACCCAACTCAGCTTTCGACGGGAACTGCCCAAGGATCATGATTGCACATCTTTTTTTTTTCCTTTTTCATTCTTTTTTTTGCTGATTTCATTTTATATGATCATCAGTGGTCAAGCCCAAGCTTTGACAAGACAAAACAAAGTAGATGAAGCTTATTTTCAACACCCTCCCATAAGCTGAAATCTATGTCAAAACAAATTTTATTCTTCCACAAAAATTTGATGGATCTTGTTGGAAGGAGGTAGGGAAATGCTGCCGAGTAAGCGAAGTGGGACAGAACTCAAACGCGCCACCGGGATATTCTGCATTTTTCAGTCCCTCTCGTCATGATCACGCTGAAAACTGCACAGCATACGACACCTCCACGGCATGACAAAACCACCCACACGCGACCTTGCTAGCTAGAAAGTGTGAGACAAAGCCCGAACAAGCCACCAGAGATATTCCACATTTTTTTGGTCCCTCTCGTCATGTTCACGCTGAAAACTGCACACCATACGATGATACGACACCTCCACGACAAGACAACCACACACACGTGACCTTGCTAGCTAGAAAGCGCGAGACAAAGCTCGAACGAGCCACCGGGGATAATTCGCATTTTCCGGTCCCTCTCGACATGGTCTTGCCGCGATTTGATGTCACACGAACTTCGCCGGCGAGAACGACCAACCAACGGAAACTCGCTCTGATTCCATGCTGGAATTTGTGGAAGTGAATAACAAAAATTGACTTAAACTAAAATAAAAAACAAGGAGGAGAAGGCAGAGAAGAGGCTTTACCGCAGGACTACATTGCTTCATCTGATTTCTTACGAGTTCTGTTCTTCAAAGGATGATCTTCTCTGTTCAAGCCATGATTTTATATAGCCAACAGATTAATACATAAAGGATAAAAAACAAACTACATGGCGCTCAAAAAATAGCCCAACTCAGCTTTCGGCGGGAACTGCCCAAGGATCATGATTGCACATTTTTTTCCTTTTTCATTCTTTTTTTTGCTGATTTCATTTGATTTGATCACCGGTGGTCAAGCCCAAGCTTTGACAAGACAAAACAAAGTAGATGAAGCTTATTTTCAACATTTCCTACTGTTTTTGGGATGTATGCATTGATGTTTTGTACCTTGGGAATGTTATTGTGACTAGCTTTCAACCTATGGATGCTGCATGAAAGAATGATCGTGGAATACATTTCGTGAATTTGTTCCTCTATGTAATGAAATCTCAGTGCTATGCTTGCTTAGGAAGATTATTCATGATCTAATTTATGATTATTATCATTTGGAGGTGTTTGTGAGCGTAGAGTAGTGGTGGACTATTTTCTCATGCTGAAATTAATTATTGGGTGTTGGTGGATTGTTTCTTTTATACATGGTTTGTTTGACATGGTCTTCAATTATTTTCTTTTAGGGAGTCCCAAAATACATCATTTTCAGCTCAAAAAGAAGCTGTCGGTGTGGCCATGATGATGACTCGTGTACCGCATCATCTTCAGAGCATTCGGGCACAGATTCTCTCCTCTGCAGTTACCTCATCCCTATCTGATGTGTGTGCCATGTTGCTCAAGGTTTCGCCTCCTCCTGATTATTCTGCTCCTCCGTCACCGGCTTTCCTACAACAGACTTCGGCCCCCTTACTACCTCTTACCCCTCCTACTCGTAGGGGACGTTCTGGCTCTCGGGGTTGAGGTCGGGGAGCTCGGCCTCGACCAAAGTGTTCCTTCTGCGGGAAGGACGACCACCTTGAAGCTGTTTGCTTTCGGAAGCATGGGTTTCCCCCTCGCCCTCAGGCCACTGTTGCTGCCACAGACTCCTCCACTCGTACTGACCTTGAAGAGGTCCGTCTTCAGCTGCAACAACTCCATGATCTGCTCACTCGCCCACCTGCCTCAGTTGCTTCTGCTTCCTCCATCTCACATGAAGATATCACTTATCTCTCCACTAGTCCACGTTGGATAGTGGATTCCGGTGCTACTCATCACATCACCTCTCTGCTACCACAACAATACCTGACTTCTCCTCATCCCAAGTGTATTATAGTGGCTAATGGGGACACTGTTCCTGTCTCCGGCTCGGCTGATATCCCTCTCACTTCGACTCTCTCTCTTCGCTCGGCTCTTCATGTTCCAGGCTCACCATTTAATTTGCTTTCTGTTGCTCGCCTTACTACTGATCTAAATTGCTCGATAACCTTTACGTTTTCTTCTTTTCTGACACAGGATCAACGGACGCGACTATCATTGGTAAATGGCGACTGCAGAACGGGCTCTACCTCCTTGATGACCCTCCAACTATCCTGTCTTCTGTGTCCTCCGTCGATTGACATCGCCGTCTTGGGCATGCCCCTTTACCTGTCCTCCAGAAGGCTCTTCCCGATGTATCTTTACCTTCTTTTCAGTGTGAAGCATGTATTTACGGCAAGCAGTCGCGTTCATCTTTTCCGTCTCATTGTACCCGGAGCACTGCTCCTTTTATTTTAGTACACTCCGATATTTGGGGACCGTACATAGTTACTCGCATTTCTGGTAATCGTTATTTCCTAACCTTTATTGATGATTACTCCCGAATGACATAGCTCTACTTACTTCGTGATCGCTTCGAGCTTCCCCGGGTCTTTCGGGCTTTCCTCCTTGAGACCCGCATGCAATAATCCACAACTATCAAAACTATTCGCACGGACAATGCCCGCGAATACACTGGCCACGAATTTGCAAACCTCTGCTCTGAATTCAGAGCTATTCACCAAACTTCATGTGTCTATAGCCCGCAACAAAACTGAACCGCTGAACGTAAGAATCGACATCTCCTCGATATGGCTCGCTCTATCATGCTTCAGATGCAAGTTCCCAAATCTTATTGGAACTTCGCCCTCTCCACGGCCTGTTACTTGATCAACCGTCTTCCTTCCCCCGTAATCCACAATGCCACTCCATTCAGCCTCATGTTCCCTTCTAATCCGCCATTCTCCCTTACCCCCCGCTAGGGCTGTTCACGAATCGAATCGATTCGAATATCTCTTCAATCGAATCCAAATTTCACATAGAATGCAGAGATTCGGATTCGGATTCGTTCGAATATTCAAATTCGGATTCGGATTCGAATTCGACATGAAATGCTGGATTCAAATTCGGGTTCGAATTAAGATTCAAATTCGGATTCGAACACGGATTCGAATTCGAATTTTTCTAATAGGAATAATTAATTATAAAATTTTATTCTAAGTAATTTTACTGTTGGCGAACTATTCACGAATACTTCGAATATGGATGAACTTATTCGGATTTGGATTCAAAAATTATTCAAATCCGAATTTGGATTCGAATTCGAAAATTACAAATATTTTGAATACTCACGAATCTAATCCCGAATTATACTATTTGTTAACAGCCCCCCCCCATCTTTGGATGCGTCTGCTATGTCCACACTATTGGTCCATCCATGGACAAGTTGGATCCCCGGGGGGCCAAACATATCTTTGTTGGCTATTCTTGGACTCAAAAAGGTTACGTATGTTACTCTCCGGCTACCCAAAAAGTGACTGTATCTGCTGATGTGACCTTTCGGGAGGATCTCTCTTTTTCCTCTGCCTCAGATCCCACACCTCTACCACCAACGGTCGTACGTCCTGCCATTCCCGTTACCACTCCTTTACCAACACGATTTCCTAACAAGGCTCCCCCTGTTTCCAAGCCACCTGTTATACGTGTTTACAATCGTCGCCATCCTGCCTTCGTTGCCCCACTGCAGTCGGCTTCGACCTCTGACGCTCCGCGTTCTGCTGATCCGACACCAGACTCTACCGCTCATCCCATGACGAACTATGCTTCCTTACATCGCCTATCTCCACCACTCCACACTTTTGCCACTTCATTATCCTCTATTTCTGTACCTAACACTGTGCAGGAGGCTCTCCAACATCCTGGCTGGCGGGCGGCCATGGAAGAAGAAATGACGGCTCTCTGGGCGAACCAGACCTGACACCTGATACCTCTCCCCCCCGGTCAGAGACCCGTTGGGTGTAAGTGGGTCTTTGTAATCAAACATGCTTAGGATGAGACGATTGACCGTCTAAAGGCCGCCTGGTGGCTCGTGGCTTCACCCAACAACACGATCTTGATTACGAGGAAACCTTCTCTCCAGTAGCAAAGCTTAACACCGTTCGTGTCCTTCTCTCAGTGGCGGTTCATCGCCAATGGACGTTACACCAACCAGACATCAAAAATGCTTTTCTGAACAACGACCTCCAGGAAACAGTGCACATGCAGCAACCTCCCGGGTTTGAGATCACGGAGGAGTCCCGAGTTTGTCATATGAAGAAGTCCATCTATAGTCTCAAACAATCTCCTCGGGTATGGTTTGACAAGTTCTGTAAGGCTGTTTGAGAAGTCGGTTTTACTCAAAGTTCAGCAGATTTTTCCCTCTTTACACGACACCGAGCAACGAGAACAGTTCTTCTGCTGGTATATGTTGATGACATCCTGATCACTGGAGACGATTCAAAGGGCATTCATGCGGTTAAACAACACCTTAGCTCGGTCTTCCAAACGAAAGATCTGGGTCACTTTCGGTACTTACCTGGCCATTGGACATTGGACATTCTTGAAACTAGTGAGGAGATTTCTATCCATGAGTCAGCGGATGATTGTTCCCTTGGAGATTACATAGTAGTGGATCTAGTGGTAGATAAGAGTCTTGTTGTTCAAGGTATTGTGGGAAAAGCAGACAAAATAGAAATTGAGCCGAACCAAGATGTGATTGGTATCATCGATATTTTAGTTATTCCTTTCTTTGACCATTGTCTTGATGAGGAACAAGAGGTGACGCATGAAGTTGAGATTGTGTTGTTGATTGATGTTGTGATGACCTCAACAGTGTGAAAGTCTATAGCCGATGAGGTCATTGTTGAGGTTATTATTGCTATTCCAATGCCAATTACCGATTAGACAATCAAAATTTGGTAGGTATTTACGTGCCTGAAGATCTTGTTGAAATTAAGTCAACTACATTTTCCTTGGAGTTTGTTCCTTATGGAGGCTTATGGGTCTTAACTTCATCTTTGAAGCTGCTGTGTTTTTGCTTGGTGGACCATGAAGGGCTTTTGGTGCATTTTATGATGATTCAGAGTTGTTTAGCCCTTGTCCATTGATTGTTCCTATGCTGTTACAGTGCCATCAGGCTAGAGGTTTGTGTATTGGGGACACTAATAGACACTGATTGAGTATGAGTACTGAGTACTCTCTTGAGCTAATAGTGCTCACTAAGCCGGTTGTGGTCAATGACTACATTTGGAGAGGATTGATATCAGGATACACTAGTTTTTTATTCTTAGTTGATTTGCTATCATTTTTATCCGTCTTGTTTCTTCATATCCTTTCTCACCCGCATTCTCTCATCTATTATATACTTGTTGTATATAGTTTTCTATATCAAAAATAATTTCATATTGGAAGGAGAAAGTCCTTTCTATTTTAAAGAGGCTAGTTACATCTATCTAATCTAGCCATCATATAATTTTCTAATTATTATGATCTTTTGTTAATACAAAGACTCAATTCAAAAATATTTCCTTTTTCTTATAATTAGAATATGTAAGTGATTTATAATGACATGGAAATAGAACATCTACCAACTTTATAGTGTAATATTTTGAGATGAACCCTTTTTTGTTCTTTCCTTAGAAGAAGTGAAATGAGAGCATCAATCATTTTTGTAATCTAATGTTTAAATATGAGCTCTTATTTGTTTTTTTGTCACCGGCGCTGAAGATTTCCTACAAAAGATGAATTTTCCTTTTCTTTTGTTGTATGGCCACTTGTTGAGGATCTATTTTTATGCAGGATGGGTCTACGTCTAGTGGAGTGTGTCGGACTACTAATGAAATAGATGCTTGTATGAACTTAAGATATTCCGACTGCTACGCTTGTAATAAAGAAAGCTATAAATGATGTGACAATGATCATAGTCAAGTAGATAGCGCAAGTACGGTGTAAATACAAGGCCGCAAAACAACAAACATGCAAGTTAAATAAATTCTGCAAATCACAAGACAACTAAGCACAAATATCACCAACAAATGTCCACAATAACTAAGAATAGATACAGGATTCAACAACAAGAATTTTACAACCATAAAATGACTTACAATTAGTAAAGAACTTCGGGATAAAAGGCTTCAAGAATGTAATACGACGTGATCAGAGGATTGAATGGTGATGAATGTCAAAATATGAACTTTTGTAGTCGACAGAAGGATAAAATGGGATGGTCATTTGACCAACTATTTGGGTCCAAGAAAGTGGGGCAGAGGCCTAATGGACTGGATAAGGCTTTGAGAGGAAGGAGGTCTTGGGGAGGGTCTGGGAGGACTTTAGGGGCACCACAACATGTTGGGAGTGAATTCTAGGAGTCAGAATGTAGTTCTGGACTGGGACAGGGGGAGTAAGAGACTGCATTAGCGTATGGGGAGGCTTTGAGTTTCAGTTGAGTTGGGAGGGGGTGGGATGTGGTTAATTAGGATTTAAGAGTGGGTAGTGGGGGACGGTGAGTACTTGGAGTTGAAGGGAGGAAATCGATGAAAAGTTAAAAAGGAGTGTTTTGGGGGCAGTTTCAGTAGTTAATGAGTGTCCGACTAAGTTTATTTGTGAGTGGCGGTTATGGAGGAGGGGGTAATTTTGAAGGTTAGTAGGTAGTTATGGATGGCGTCGTAGAGGTGGTTACTAGGTAGTTGTTGGAGAGTGATGGACAGAGGATGGCCGGCCAAGGACTTGGTGAGTGTGATGGCTGAAAATAGGAATTTCGTGTGCTGAATACAAAGGCTCTGACTTCGACAGCGAGTGACCAGAAGAGGGATTCCACTATAAAACTTCTGATTCCTCAAAATAATCCTTTGTCCTATTTATAGAGTTTGGAACCGTCAAGATCTTCCGATCATGACGGTTTTACAAATAAGTTTAAAATAAAATTATAAAATATAAAAATTAACTAAATTTTTTTGTTTGTATCCACACAAACGATCAACTCCGATCATCATGTAGATCTTTGTATGATGTGATCCTCGTCTCTTTTGCCTTTAAGGCATAATAAAAAAATGTTGATATGAGAGAGAACTTGGAGGTGGAGGTTAAGGTATGCTATACCTTTAAGGCTGAATATGAAAGGTGAAGGAAAAGAAGACACGCTTACGACATTTTATCTGTTTTTTGATTCTTAATTTCTTGTCAAGAAGACACGCTTACTTAATTGTTTTTTAGTAGATGATTTGATATTCCTTGTTTCCCATTTATTTTAATCTCTGTATGTTACTAACAAGATTTTTCTATGAGCGTGGACCAAAGAAACTCAAGGCGAGTGAGAGAGAACTTAAAGCGACTGAAATGACATTAACATGAAAACAAACAAATAGACAATTTGAAGACAAGCTCTGCTCAAACTCTTGAGGAGTCTAGGTCCTCCAAAGAACTTTTCTTTCAGAAGAGAGCCTAAAAAACTGATGATCAAAAGATCCCCATTACACCACCCAGGGGTCTTCTTATAAATGGTTAAAATCTCATGACAAGACAAAAGAGCTACAAAGCAAAATAGTTTAACTAATTAATATTAATTAAACTAATTTATTAATATTGATCAATCAACTAATTGGCTCGCTAAGTAATACATGTCCAATTAATTACTGATTACATAAATATTTACGGTGGCTCCCATATGTTTTTCCGCAACCATTCAAAAGTGTGTTGGCTCTTCAAAGGTGTCGTCTATTATATAATTGCATGCATTATTTTTTTGCTTGACACTCAATTGTATCTGCAAGAATATGCGCTCTTGAAATTCAATCTTGTCCCCTAGGCCGAATTCTTGAAAGGAAGTATATGTGACATTATGCTTAGTTGAGTGAGTGGGAAGCGACATGACTTGTGCGACGTTGATGACAGATGGTTGTATTTATCAGTGTCCTTAATAATTTGGAGAGTGGCTACAATGATTTTAAAGGGACCAATCACAAGAGAAAAGTAGGGATGTGGTAGGGCAAACATATCATGATTTGGCCTTTTTAAGAGATGTTCTGGGAGTGCGGATGGGACAACATAAATTATGGGAGGGATATTGTTATGGGCTTGTTTTGTTGGTGGATCGTTGGAGGTTGGGGATACATGGGCAAGACCTAGAATGATGGAGAAGAAGGGAAAGCTAGAAGAAGTTTGGGGGAAGAGGAAGAGGAAAATCGTAGAGGGAAGAAGAGAGCTTAGAGAGAGAGAGAGAGGAAGTTAGAAAGATAAAGAAAAGTTTCATTCATTGATTGCTTGATTTCAAATACATGACAGAGGCATATTATATATGACCCAAATGGCTCGGGGGTAAATACCTGATACAATTAAAAACACAAAATATTAAAACATATAAAACGACTACATGACGGCTTGAGTCATAAAATATTAAAATACTAATACTGTCGACTCGATATAATAAAACTTCTAATACTTGATAGCCAATAGTGTCAGGTCCATAACACTCCACCCGTTCTTGAAATTGAGCTTGTCCTCAAGCTTGAACTTTAGTAGGATGATCAGCTCCTCTGACTCCTTGATCTCGCGCCAAAATAGCGCTTGGTAGAATGCTTAGTTGTCAAGGTGTACGCCTAGGCGCCCCGCCGTGCCTCAACACAACTGAGGTGCCGAGCGCACCGGGCGCAACCCGCCGCGCCTCAGCACGACTGAGGCTGGCGATGTGCCCCAGGCGCGCCCAGACGCGCGTCTTACAGGCTCCCAGGCGCGCCTGAGCCTTTTAAGATGTTTTTTTTTTAAAAATTTAGATGGGCAAAAACATGATCTCAGACGCAACCGAGACACCCCTAGACACACGTGAGCGTCCAATTTGCTGAAAATGAGCGAATTGAGAGCCGAATTCGCTGAAAATGAGCGAATTGAGCGCCCAATTCGCTGAAATTGAGCGAATTGAGCGCCCAATTTGTGAGGTCCCCATTTTGGACCCCACATAATGCTGTCTCTAAGCTACTTTCAAGACAGTTGTCCCAGAATGAAGTAAGGCGAGTGAGTATAAAATAAAATACATAATAAGACGTACCTCATGAATTGTGGAATTTCTTGAGTCTTTTCAGTCTTTCTACGATCAACTTCACCTTTCTTCACGTACGCAAATGCATGTCAAGTACCTGAACAAAAATGGCGACGGGCTTAGTCATACAAACATGACTAAGTGAGGTGAATACCTCTTTAATTGCTGTATAATTCATACGAATGATTAAACATATCAGTAAATCTCTTTCTATACTAACCTGTTTCTGTACCAATAATGAAACTGTATAGCAATAGTATATCTGTAATGTTAGTACTCATCAAACAGTATAAACCATGATAGAACAATAATCTTCAGTAGCAATATACTCGTATCTATATAAGAAAGAAATCTATGTACCAGTATCAATGCAAGAATTTAAACTATGTAACAATGAAATCATGAAAATAACATAACTGTACAACCGTATCAGTTTGCATGTTTCTTAGCAATGTATCAGTGTGACTGTCTAACCGTACGTTATTATGTTATCTTTTACATTAGGCAATGTTAAGGGTAACTGTCAACACATCAGTATCAGTATCTGTATTTCAAAATTTCAGTATTTGGGCCCGACCCTTCCGGGTCGTCAGTATCCAAAACCAGTACGTACAACACGCGTTTATGCCCTTAGGCTGACTGGTTTGGCAAATCGTCAGTGTTTTATATGCGCATTCATGTGCAGTTATACCCTTATCATTACTATGCATCGATGCATTTTCATTTATGTTAGCTGTATGCAATTTGTTAATATACTTAGGGTTTATGTGTTTCTTCATCCCCTCAGAATCTAATCGTCTGTTTGCCTTTATAAAAGACCATACATATGCGAGAAATCATTATCAGTGATGTACAAGTATTCCATGCTAACATATGCGAGCAATCATGAGAGTGCAATACCAATAAGAATAGTGCGCACAATGAAAAAGAAGGATGATAATGCATAAACTTAAACATGTAGCTCTCACCATCAGTTATTCTTCTTTTTTATAGCATTTCGTGTCATCATCGTGCCTATTTTGAGAAGCCATCCGTCGCGGTATCTGTATAACAATTATATCACTTAGGGTCTTTTATACCAGGGTTGCGTCTCATTATAACTACGACATTGTATATTGTTTTAACATCATTTGGAAGCTACTCAACCAACCCTTTATTGTTGCATAACCATAAGGGAAACATAGGTATAAATCAACAGTTTTAATCCTTCATTCGTAATAGCCAATGACAAAACCCAATTCCAATTCACCATACTTAGCAACCAACTAGGAAAAACAAAAACCCAATGAATACTTGACTGACCATTCATAACTACAGCAAAGCCCCATCCAAAAACAAGGGCTATCAGGAGGTTTCCTCCCAAGCCGTACTCAACCAACCATAACAGTCAACTCAAAGCCAATACTGGTTGCCAGGCAAAAGTAAGGCTAAGTGGAAGGAGCAATGATAGCCGGCCAAATGAAACAAAACACTCACACACACCTCAAGAGTCGGCCAGCCAAAACTCCATTAGTAGGCAAGTCAGACCAAAGTTGATCTCCAAACTTTTCACAATAAAACCATAAACAGACGATAATACGATCTAGCACAAATAATAGACAAGGCAGATAAACATATAGAAAGCTGAATGCTCACCGTGGCGTTAAATGAAATCTGGGTACCATTTCGCGATGTGAGAACTAGCCGAACAATTCTAGCTCACGCAAAACCTTGCCAAGCTTTGATTCCAAAAGCAGGAAGGAAGATCCCGCCGGTTACCGGAAAGTATTGAGGGTGAATAACGGCGGTCGAGCAAAGGGAAAAGACAGTCGAGCAAGCCCTAGGGCCAAGTCCGCCTGTTTCCACTCCAGACGGTGAGCATAAAAATAATGTGGATGAGAACGAAGCAGGGCTCGGGGACATGTAATGATAGCACCGCTTACCAACTCCACCGCCTCAGATAATTTCCTACAATGCCTAATTAATCAAGGCCATAATTACATATTCACAATGAAGTTAGCTGGTCCAGCAAGGTTCCTTCGAAACCAAGTCCATCCCAAAACCAACATATCTTGGTGACTGCACCAGCATTATACAAGATATCAACTAAACTATTACTCTGTAATGGTCAACATCCACACTAATTTCATACCTGTTTTCATCATAGGGGATATTTCTTGTGTTTTAAGTGTGTAAATATAACTTATGAGAACATATGCAACACGTCATAATGATACTATTAGCACACCAATTTACCTCAACTTCAAACGTCTTATTTTGTGTATTGGAATTTGGGTCATTACACAATTCGCTAAAATTGAGCGAATTGGGCGCCCAATTTGCTCAATTTCCTTTTCCCCCCATTTCTGCGACTCACTGGGAGGAGAATGTTGGAGACAGTTGTCGAACAGAGGGAAGATGGACGGGGTGCCCGCTGGATGCGTCAACGAAGCGTGCAAGGATTGGAGGGAAGCAACGTCGAGTAGGCGAGCGGCTTCTGGAGGCGCCGATGCGAGCGGCTGGAGCAAGCGGAAACCGACACAGCGAGCACAACTACTGGCGTCAAAACACTGGTTAGCACGATTGAAAATGGTAGGCCAGCGGAGGGGACGACCGGTAGCTTTGATACTAAGATGTTGTGAGTTTGTTTTGTTGGTGGATCGTTGGAGGTTGGGGATACAAGGGCAAGCCCTAGAATGGTGGAAAAGAAGTGAAAGTTAGAAGAAGTTTGGGGGAAGAGGAAAAGGAAAACTCTAGAGGGAAGAAGAGAGCTTAGAGAAAGAGGGAGACAAAGTTAAAGAGAAAGAAAAGTTCTATTCATTGATTGTTTGATTTCAAATACATGACAATGGTCTATTATGTAAGACCCAAATGTCAAGAGTGTAAATACCCGATACAACTTAAAGCATGAAATATTAAAACATATAAAAGAATACATGACGACTTGATTCATAAAATATTAAAATATTTAATACTTTCAACTTGAGAGAATAAAACTCCTAATACTTGATAACCAACGACGTGAGGTCCATAACAAATATTTTTGAAAATGAGGAGTGATTGGGACATGCGACTTGTTTAGATTTGCTTTGACAGATTTTGAAAGAATGTGACGCAAGATGAATCTATAAGCGACAGATTAACGATTCCCTAACCTTATATGCAATGCAAACGAGCACGCGACAAATGCGATGAACCTAAACACCGGCTAATGAATGGTTAAAGGCTTGATGTGTGACTATTGTAATGCAATCCTAAGTGACATGCTGGCAAAACAACCTAACAACGCTAAATGATTATATGTAAAATGCGAGATCCCACAACGAATTCAAATTAAACAATAAATAATCAAATGACACGTATATAATTTTAGCAAAAGACATAATTTCTTTCAGGAAAACAAGTAATGGTTTTCCTCTACATGGAGGACCAAAGCAAGAACACACAACAAATAGTTCCTACAAATCACAAAATAATCTAGAACAAAAACAATGATACTATAGACCCAAGTGAGGATGAAATCACAATATCATATGTTAATATTGAGTATTAAAGTTCCATACAACAAAATAATAACTCACAAAACATGGGGGATGCCGTAGGAGAGCAGATCCGGAGATGTGCGACATAATAAGGGTGATACAGAGAGGAAACAATGGCTGAACTATGAGGGCACTGCTGGATCTAAGGCGACAACGGCTGGACAACGGCGGATCTGACGGGCAAAGGGCTGGATAGTGACGGATCTGATGGGGTGAGGGCTGGACGGCGACGGATCTGATGTGGGAAGGGCTGGACAACGACGGATCTGATGGGGGAAGGGCTGTACAATGGCATATCTGATGGGGGAAGTGCTGGACAGTGGCGGATCTGATGGGGCAAGGGCTGGACAACAGTGGATCAGGCGGGGAAAGGTTGGAAAACATTTAAAGTGACGGGGGAGGGGCTGTACGACGAAAAATTGGCGGGGAACAATCTGGACAACAACCGAATTGGCCGAGAAAGGGATGGACAGCGACAGCTGTAGGCTGGCAGCAAGGGCGGCTATTGGAAGGATATGTGTGTGGCGGTAGAGGGGTTTGGAGGTGGAAAATGAAGGCCAGAGTTAAACATTACCTTTAGAAGGAAAAAGAACGCGTAGGAGTCGTCAACCATGGTTCCACGGAGTCGATACCATTGGGTGATTGCGGGAATCCGAGATTGTGTCCAAATTCTGCAATAGCCTCCAAGCAGCTCGCTACTCTTATTTATATTAAAACAATATTAGGGCATTCATTTCATCAACGACTATGATTGACCGTTAATATAACAGATTCAATTACACTAAATAATGATTGAAAAATACAATATTATATATGAAAATGTAAGTAAACAAAAACCCTCACCCATCCGCGGAACCAGATCGTCGATCCGGAAATGCCAAATATGGCAAGTAGCCAATTGGTCCCAAGCGGGCCCTAAACTCATCCTCCGTCATGGGTCCTTGTCGTCGTTCCACATCATTCTCCCCAACTTGAAAGAATTCATATCCTAATGAATGGAGATCGAAATCCTCTCGGTGTGTGTCGGTCGTCAGGGAATATCGATTAGGGACATCATGGGTCGTCCAAGTATCGTCGATCAAAGGGGATCCTCTCCAGTGGTACTCACGTGTTTGACTGTCAGGCGTGGCTATGTATGTGTGTGCTACGATATCAATAATGTTCTCAATAATCCACCGATGTGCTGGAAGCCCCGGTGCGTTCACTGGTGCAGACCCTGAATCCATAAGTGACATGTGGGGCTCAGAAGTGGACTGGGTGGAGGACTGAGGATGTAGAGGTGTAGGCTCCAAAGGATGTATGTGTGTATGCTCAAGAGGATCTCCATGAAACATGTTCATATACTCACGAGGCTTGTAGTATGACATCATGTCCTCAACATTACATACGGGATGGATACTCATTCGTATGAATATCATAATTATAGGTATTTGTTTCGATCTTTCTCATGATTGTGTAAGGATCCATTCGCCTAACGCTCAAGCTTTTATCAAACCTCCCACAGAGCCTCACAACGCGGATTCTCACCATCACCTGCTCACCTTCATGAAACACATGCTCTTGCCAGCTACCATCTTTGTGCAATTTATAAGATTTATCACTGATATTGATCTTCCGCCGGATCAACTCATGACACTCATGTAAACGATGAACAAACAACTTAACAGACACATGAAAATGATGAAGAATCGAATCAACATACTCATGACAATGATGCAAATGAAGCACGACAGATGCAACACGCTCTCTATGGGGCAGTATGACAATGACCCAAAATTCTATAAAATGAGATGACCTATCAAGAGGCTCTCTCGATGAAGTATAGAAAAATTCATCCATTGTGCGACGAGTGTCCAGGTGATCGTGTGAGACATCAACACTCAAAGAGGAGCTCATAAGATGACAAATGTCTGTTGGGGATTAGAACGCATCAGGGGGCTCAACAGGAGGTATGTATGAAAATTCATTGCGGATGTGACGATCACCTGAATGGATACCAGCAACAGACAATATGATGTTGCTCAAGAGTGTGGTGAGTGCCCCTGAAAAGAAAGAACTCATCTGGTGGGTCAGTAGACGGTGTCCCAAAATTCTTCAAGAGCGATTTGTCATAAGGTAGGTTCTCAAAATATCAGGAGTATGCTCAAGTGTACTTAAACAAAGCCCTACATACGTAATGCTGCACTCAAGACCCATTCTCTTGGGCAAGACCAAAGATGATAACACAAGAAACGCCAATAACTCGAAACTCATAAACGAGTGTCTCACTTGAATCTCTTCCTCACTAGGATGTGGAAGCTCATTGGAGGGTCAACATGGGGCTCATCATAGAACTCGTCAATAAGGTCCTGATCCTCCAGATGAGTACCATCGTAAGAGGTAGTTTTCCCATAAATTGGTGAAATAACCACTACAAGATCAACACCAGGCTCTTGTCCCTTGGTCGTGATGTGGCTCGAGACAATAACAAGGGAAAAGTGACATAGACCTACTCTCAAGAATGGGTCTATAGGTGCGGCATCAGTAGATGAGTCTATGGTAGGGGCGCTAACTAATCCAGGGCATGTCAAAGAAAGGGTGTAGGTGAGGGACACATCACTATTGAATCAATAGGTCGCTCAGACTCACTCTCAGTCGGGGTCACAAGAAACGAGTCAGAAACAAATGACAGATCACTCACCAGACTAAGTATCTCACTGGGTTGAGAGAAATCCATATCAGATGTCATTTCTATCGTGTTTGACAGAACAATGATAGACAAAGTGGTGACCTCGACATGGGATGGACTTGTACTGCGGAGGTCAATGTGTGAATCCAATCGACCAACTCTTGCGGATATCAAAGACTGTTCATGATGAAGGGCGGACTGAATATATCTGCTCAAGGGAGTTTGAGCTGTGATAAGCTAACTCAGTTCGTATGTCAGATCGAAGTCCAGACTGAAATCGGGAAGTGGTCATAGATGACTCCTCTAGTCCTCTCGGATATCACTCTTACAACTAACTCATCAAAACGATCTATGTGCTCAACGACAAACATGGATCCTTGCTTAAAGGAAAATAATTGCGCGAGCAAACGACTCCGATACAATGGAGGCAAATATCTCTGACACAACATTCACTTCATATTCATCCAACTAGTGATGCGATGAAGACGATCTCGTTTGTTGGTCCTCTCAATGCTAGATCAATATGCTCTCGCCTGATCTAAAAACATAAATTTTGCAAACTTGATGCGCTGCTCACCGAATAACTCAAGATGAGCGAGATAATACTCCATATTCATGAGCTTATAACTGAAAGACTCGGGACTCGATGAGCCGTCAAAAGAAGGGGCATCAACACGAAACTGCCACTTGAGATCTCTCTCAAAACGACGATCCTCATAATAATTATCCCTTTGGTAATTGAGCCGTGTCGAAGGATTATCGCGATCTGCTCGCGTGCAGAGATATGAACGATGACAATCATCATACTGTTCATCTCCAACATAGTGAGGTCGTGTCGATAGAGCAACACGATCTTTGAAAGTGGTGTGCTGCGATCGAGAATAATCATCATAGTAACGTGAGGATCTTCGTGAAGGGGATCTATGAGAGCAAGTGTAAGTGGACTCAGGTACCCCAAATAGAGGAGAGGAATAATGGTGATACCTAACCATGAAGAAACCTATAGACTCTACAATTGCGTATCAAAAGAGTGCTCACAACTTGACTTTGATACCAATTGACGCAAGAAGAATCTATATGCGACAGATTAACCATGCCCTAACCCTATATGCAATGCAAATGAGCACTCGACAAATGTGATGAACCTAAACACCGACTAATGAAGGGTTAAAGGTTTGATGTGTGACTACTGAAATGCAATCCTAAGTGACATGTTGTGGAAACAACCCGACAACACTATTTGATTATATGTAAAATGCGAGATCTGACAACGAATTCAAATTAAGCAATAAATAGTCAAATGACACATAATTTTAGCAAAAGACATAATTTCTTTTAGGCAAACAAACAAAAGGTTTCCTCTGCATGGAGGGCCAAAACAAGTGCACACAATGAATAGTTCCTGCAAATCCCAAAATAATCTAAAACAAATAACAATGATACTATGCACTCAAGTGAGGATGAAATCACAATACCATATATTAATATTGAGAATTAAAGTTGCATGCAACAAAATAATTACTCACAAAACATGGGGGTTGCAGTAGGAGAGCAGACCAGAAGATGTGCGGCACAATAGGAACGTTCCGAAGAGGAAACAATGGCTGAACTACAAGGGCACTACTGGATCTGAGGCAATAGCGGCTGGATTTGATGGTAGGCGGCTGGACAACGTCGGATTTGATGGGGGAAGGGATGGACAATGGCAAATCTGATGGGGAAAGGGCTTGACAGTGGCAAATTTTATGAGGGAATGGCTGGACAACGACGGATCTAATGAGGGAAGAACTGGACAACGGCAAATCTGATGGGGGAAGGGCTGGACGTGGCAGATCTGATGGAGAAATGGCTGGACAACAGTGGATCTGGCGGGGAAAGGCTGGACAACAGTGAAACTGACGGGGGAGGGGCTGGACGACAGCAAAATTGGCGGGGAACAGGCTGGACAGCAGAGGAACTGGCGGGAACGAGCTAGACAACGATAGTTGTATGCTGGCAGCAAGGGCGACTTCTATTTGGAAGGGCATGGGGATGGTAGTAGAGGAATTTGGATGTGGAAAATGACGGCTAGGGTTAGGTATTACCTTTGAGAAGAAGAATAACATGTAGGAGTCGTCACCTAGGGTTCCACGGAGTCGACACCTTGGGGTGATCGCCGGAATCCAGGATTCTTTGTCTCCAAATTCTGCAATAGCCTCCAAGCAGCCCTTGCTCTTATTTATATTAAAACAACATTAGGGCATCCCTTTAATCAACGACTATGATTGACCGTTAATGTAATGGACCGATTACACTAAATAATGATTGAAAAATACAATATTATATATGAAAATGTATATAAACAAAAATCCGCTCGCATTCGCGGAGTCAGATCGTCGAACCGAAAATACCAAATATGGCAAGTAGCGAATTGGTCCTAAACGGACCCAAAACTCATCCTCCGTCGTGGGTCTGCATTGCCGTTCTGTATCAGGATGCGGAAAGGGGGTTGGCACAAGGTGTGCTTTGTAGGATCCATATGGAGAATCACTTACGCAATTGTCCTGGTCAGAAAGGAGGTTTGCAGGAGGCTCGTCGAAGATTTGCCCATGGCTCGTCTAGGGCCGGTTGGACGCCTGAGGTATGGAGAATGGTAGACTATTTTTACGCAAACGAGCTTAGCTGAGGGTGGAAGCAGGGATGGCCTCGGGGCCTGAGAAGGGTGGGGGACGAAGATGTGACATTTTGAATCCGATGAGGGCGAGGAGTGCTTTGGTGGCAGTGAAGCTCAGACAAATGAGTTTTTAACAGACTTCTAGGATGTCATGCTTCTAGGTGAAAGGCGATACAAAAATGAACCAAATTTCACATCTAAATTGGAAAAAAATGTTGTTGCACTTGAGTAATAATTAAGAACCATTAATTCAGAACCTTTTTGGAGCAATTGGTGTAGTTGCCTTGGAAACTGTATAGTTAAACATGCTTTTGTGTGAGTAATCCTGTGATGACCGTCCTAGAAAGTGCTCGTAGGCCAATTATGAAAAATGAAAAAAATCGTGTGATTCAACTTAATATGAGCTGGAATGAACCGAATCGGTCAATAATTATGATATTATGAGAATTGGGCCATTACAAAATCAAAATCGGACCTCATGCAATATGATGCATGGTGGACGAACCGTGCAGAAGCCGGTGGGTGCATGGCATCCTGAATTTGACGAGGGCGGGGAGTGCTTTGGGGCAGTGAAGTCCTGTTAAGGTAGCTGCTTGTAGACTTTTAGAATGACAAATTTCTAGATAAAATTATGTGTAGAAATGAATTGAATGTTACATCAGAAATGGAGGAAAAGTTATTGGGTTTAAGCAATAATTTAGAACCTTAAATGTTAGAAGCGTCTTTTCGGAGCAACTAGTGGAGTTCTGTTGAAAACTCTGTAGTTAAGCTTGCTCCTCTGATGCGTGGCTTCTTGGACTTGCTCGTCAGCCACTTATGGCAAAAGTCAAAACCATGCGGTTCTACTTAGTATGAGCCGATATGAGTCAAAACAGACAGTACTTCTGATATTATGAGGGTTAGGTCGTTATAGACAATCTCTGAAGAATATGTGGATAAGGGAGCGGGTAATTATATCAAGGTTGAGAGCAGGGAATTGAAGGGGGTTCATTGTTTGCACTGGGTGTTGTAGTCGCAGGGGGTTGTATTGTGTTTGGATGACGGAGGTGAAGCCAAAAGATGGTGTCATCTCTGTTGCCGTCAGCAAGAGTGCGCTCTTATACGAATCAACGTGAACTACATTGTGCCCTCCCTGAATCTTGCCCATTTGTCGTTGCCGCGCTATTGATTTGTCACCCTCAGGATTGGGCTCGTTAGTGGAGTCGCCCTACACGACCCAGGAAATGTGCGAAACAAGGACCTTTAAGAGAACCGTTTACTTACTCCAGATGTTGCTGCCTTGCTACTTTCCCTTTAACCATAGGGGTGGTAAACGTCACATCAAGTTCTTGCAGATCGATACTTGGAGCGAGCATGAGGAGTGTCTCCACCTTTGCGTCAAGCACATTCATTTGGCCTAGCCTGACATTTAGAGTGCCTCATATGCCTTTGATTTGTTGGTAGAGGATGAAGGTATCAATCTTGGTGTAGGCTTCCCGATGACTGCAGGGGAAGCGACCGCAGAGCAACAGATCGATACGTTGTTACTAACAAGAATGTTTTATGAGCACGAAGCGAAGAAACTCAAGGCGATTTAAATCGGAGAGAATTTATAGCGAATGAAATGGCATTAACATGAAAACAAACAATATACAACCTGGATAAAATCTCTGACCAAGCTCTTGATGGTTGGGTACCCCAAAAAATCTCCTCTCAATAGAGAGCCTAAAAGACCGATGATCAAAGGATCCCCGTTTCACCATCGAGGGCCTCCTTACATGGGATGAAGACCACTACAAGACAAAAGAACTACAAAACAAAGTAGTTTAACAAATTAATAATTAAAGTATTTAGTTAATATGATTCAATCAACTAATTTGCGGGTTAAATAATACATCACTAATTAATTACTGATTGCATAAAATTTATGACGGCCCACAAATGCGCTTCTGCCCAATTTGAAAGTTTGTTGGCTCCTTGAAGATGTCGTGGAGTGATGAACCGACATGCTGCATTCTTTTTTTGCTTTCTGCTCGATCCAGAATAAAATACCTTCATAAATAAAATTTGATGTGAGAAAGATTTATAGGTGGAGTTAAGATATTCTATAGCTTTTAATAAGAAAAAAAGAGCCATCAAGGTCACACTGACTCTTAGGCGTATGGAGCCCAACACCCCTCCTCAAAGGCCAGTTAATTATTCAACTGATTAAAGAGAGGGAGGATTATTTGGCGTCATCAAGGGGAAATACCGCGACTCACACGGTAACCCGAGTATGCCATTCGGGTCTGCTTTTGGGGAGTCGGACCAACATGTAATCCACTTATCCTCTCAAGCTCTAACCACCTCACTTCAAACAATTATGAGCAACATGACGAGTAGATGTGTCAGCTTATGGCCTTAGTGCAAAATATCCTAATGTCTCATGCCGCCACTGATATAAGACACCAAGAAGTAGATACAAATTAAGAAGCTCTTGATGCTTTCTACAACACGAACAATGGTATCACATGATTCGCATTGACCGTTCAAGTCATTACTAAATTTACTGTTCTTGCAGCGAAACACCCAAGTAGCAGCCAATAAATACCGTTGCCCTTTATATGCGCCGAGCCCCTTGCCTATGTATGATCTTAAAAATATAACATTGTTCTCCACTACACCAAACTGGAATTTCCAACCTATGACGGCTAGACCGATTCATTGGGTTGGATCTCCAGGTGCGATCAATTTTTGACCATCAACAGATGACAACCTGTCATCCTTCCTCCTAGTTTTACCTCAATTTTGGTTCTCCCATGTGCAAATTGTAAGACCAAAAATGACTTTGGAAGAATACAATTCTTCAACATGCGACTTATACCCCCTCTCCGATGCAATTTTCTCGCTGCGCTAACAACATTACGGCAATCGTGTTCTGTGTACGCTTATCTGGAACAATTTTATATCCTTCTAGGTCATGTTACGCCGACACAACTTGAGCAACATGGTGATCTTTATGGCCAGCCTTCTCGAGCAACCGCTAGACATCGAGTTCAAGGCTCCATAGAACTTAATTACTGCCATGAGCTTAGCCAGGCCCTTAGAACGTCGATTACATTCGGATCAAGGTGACTACCACCACGAGCACAGGGAATCATACTGGAAGACTTGAGAGTAACCAACCCCCTCAAATCCAACATTTTTCTCATACAACAATGTTTGAACAATGCAAAAAAAATTATTTTTGTAACTTTGACGAGCTCTACACTCGCGACCATTGTTGCAAAAACTTGTTCTATATGGAAGTAGAAGACATTGGCACAGAAGGAATTGGCTGAACTCGATACCGAACTTGGATCTCCCTTTGAGATTGAGGATAAGCTCATTTTGCAAGGTGAGAGCTTTGTTATTGTTAGGGACTTCGTGTAACGGGCCTGAGATTGCCACAGTATATCAGTATCATTTAAAAGTAATGTTTTTAAACTTGATCTTTTGGCACAGTACAATATCATATATCACATTGAGTACCAAATATGTACATTATCACATAACTTGTCTTTGCTTTAAAAGTAATGCATGTCTAAATTTCCACTTTGAACAACATATACTGATATACATACCCAGTTATTATGTTTAGCCAAGCTTCAAAATTTCATTTCGTTAATCATTATTTTTCCTAAAAAACAACTAAAGGATTAGTCTTTAATTAAAACTAAGTGAGAATTTATATTTTTAATCGCTTGTACTTGCATGCAAGGCTAATCAATGACAATGCACATACATATTGCCTTATTTTAATTGGATGAAGCAATAACAACATAATTAAATAAACATGATTTATCGAGCATGGATCATAAAATATGTAGCCAGGTTATAATGAAGGCAATAATAAATATTCTTCAATTTCTTCCTAGGAAGTGTTTCATTTTTTTCATCTATTATTTTGACTTTTGTATTCTTTTTTTAATTTCTTCATTTCATTTCGTTAAGGTCACCACATTTATATCATTCTTCAGTCTTGGGTCCATTCCACTTGGCTCGAACTCAGTGCGTACAACTCCCTTAGGACCCGTTAAGACCTAGCTGAGTTGATCTAGGAGTTTGATCCAGCGTGCACAACTCGCTTAAGACCTATTAAGGTCAAACTGGATTTAAAGCAGTCCATGATACCCTTATTGTATGCTTCAATGCAATTCATATTTTTTCATTGGTGTTTTTATAGGTATATATATCTATACTATATACAAAGAAATAGTTTAGGGTGCATACCGTGTAACTCGGCGTACCATCCAATCGATCTGGACTGTCCGATCTGGTTCAGTCATAACATCACAACCGTTCGATCATGCATACCATCCGACATATCATCAAATCAATCTAAACTGTCCGTCTAATTTTATAGGGCTCCTATACTTATAGTAGTAGGATGTCCTAGACCTATAAGTTGATAGGACACACATATAATGTGAAGTTATCATTTTACCCCTATAATTTTGAAAAATATACACTAGACACTGCTTATCGACACAACTAACAGTTTAACTAAACCCGTGCTCAACCCACCATCATTTCACGTGAAACATAGTCTGCCCTCTCTAACTAGACTTCAACATAAGTATTCAAAAATCCTAATATATACTTGAAATTTTTAATAAAATCAACGACGTGGGACTATTCGGAAATCCCTTAGTTAACACCTGCTGCTCCCCGCTACCCCGCCTTTGTCCGCGCCAATTAGATCTGAAAGCTGATCTGCCACGGTTAATTATTATTTTTAATTGTTTAGCTAAGATAGAAACAAATAATTACTGAATTAACCACGTGGATTTGACTTGCATCCCAGTTGAAACGACTTTATATTTGAATTAATACATTTATATATTATATATATTAGAAAAAAGTATATTAAAAAAATATATAAATGAATAATTATATAATAAAAGATATAAAAACATATTATTTTTATATTATAAATAATTTAAAAAATGAAGGGGAAGCCCACCGCAGGTAGGCGCCGCCCGCCGCCCGCCGCCCGCCTGCGAAGTCCGCCGCTGGCCGGGTAACGTCGCGCGGGGCCCGGGGGGCCCCGTGCACCGTCACTTGCACACACACACACAGTAAGCTCGCTATAAAATTTAATAGGAGTGTCTACAAATAGTTGAAAATAAAGCATAAATTAAAAAAAGTAATTCTCACAACGAGTTTCCAGAAAATAGTTGAAAATAAAGCATAAATAAAAAAGGTAATTCTCACAATGAGTTTCTCTTTTCCTTTACTTTTCATCGGGTTATCGTCGCGTTGAACTTGAGACGTCATTCTTCTTCGTATCTGTAAGTAATCATTCTTTTTAAACCTAATCCATGCCTTGAAATATTCACAACATTGAATTTAAGGATGATTGACTTTTAAAAGGTTCTTTCTAAGGTAGGAAAAACAATGTGTTTAAACCCTCAACATTATATTATATTGTCCATTAAAATCAATCTCAACTCCAATAACATTATAAGGAGTCCTAATTTATTTAAATACTCTCGTTATTGCGTGGTTATTTTTATCATTACATAAACCCCGACTCAACAATTCATAACGTGAAGTATCAGTCATTATTATAACCATTAACCATGCATTCCTACAACCAATCTCTTTCATAAACTTTATTCAAATGGCTTATAAGGCGCTCAATTTCAGCAAAACCTCCATCATTCAATAATTAATGAGGCAATCAGCTCTACCAATTCAATAATTAATGAGGCAATCACCTGACTCAGGCCGTTATTGGTGTCCCTACTGAGGAGTGGTTACGCAATGATGGGCGTGTGCAGACTTGGCTTCTCAACTCTCTTGATGGCGAATCTTATCGCCTGACCATGTATCATGAGACGGCCAAAGACATGTGGGACGAGCTCCACACCCTCTACTCTGGCAAAGATAGTCTCCACCATCTATATGATATCATCACCGCTCTCCAGGCCCTTGACAGCAGTGGCGCAACCGACCTGACGTCCTTTGTTGCTCAAGCCCGGTCTCTGGTTGAGGCTTGGATCCACCATCAGCCTCCCACTCTAGATCTCGCTGCTCAACGTACCCAAAAGGAAGCTGTGGGTATCGCCATGATGATGGCCCGGGTACCCCCTCATCTTCACAGTGTCCGGGCTCACATCCTCTCCTCTACTGTTACACCGTCCTTTTCCGATGTGTGCTCAATGCTTCTCAAAGTCTCCCCGCCTCCGGATGTTCCCGGACTTCCTTCTCCGGCCCTTGTTCAACAGGCACCAGCTCCCTTATTGCCTCTTCCCCCCTTTGCCCGTGGTGGCCGCTCTGACTCTCGCGGCCGGGGTCGCGGTGGCCGGTCTAGGCCTAAATGCTCGTTCTGTGGTAAAGATGGTCATCTTGAGGCCACTTGCTTTCGCAAACATGGCCGACCTCCTCGTCCACATGCCTCTGCTGCTACTACCGACTCTGCCTCCTCTCGTACTGAGCTCGACGAGGTTCGTCTTCAGCTCCAGCATCTTCATGGCTTGCTCAGCCGTCCGCCTGCCTCGGTTGCCTCTGCTGCCTCTATCTCCAATGAAGGTATCGCCTGCCTATCCTCTGGCACGCGCTGGATCCTTGATTCTGGTGCCACTCATCATATCACCTCTGTTAGGCCACCGCAGTACTTGTCTTCATCTCACCCGAAGTACATTACTGTTGCTAATGGGGCATCGGTTCCCGTCTCTGGATGTGCTGATATTTCTCTCACCTCTTCTCTCCTCCTGCGCTCAGCTCCACATGTTCCGGGCTCTCCTTTCAATTTACTCTCTGTTGGTCGCCTTACTACTGATTCAAATTACTCAGTGACATTTACTTCTTCTTCTTTTCTCATACAGGATCAGCAGACGCAGACTATCATTGGTAGAGGACGGCTGCAGAATGGGCTCTATCTTCTTGACGACTCTCCCACTGTCCTCGCATCTATCTCCTCTTCGGATTGACATCGCCGTCTGGGACATGCTCCTCTTCCAGTCCTCCGGAAGGCTCTTCCTGATGTTACTCTCCCTGCTTTTCGCTGCGACACATGTATTTTGGGCAAACAGCCCCGTTCTTCTTTCCCCCCTCATTGTACTCGGAGCTCCGCTCCTTTTATTTTAGTACACTCCGATATATGGGGTCCGTACAAATTTACTAGTATTTCTGGCTATCGCTATTTTCTTACTTTTATTGATAATTACTCTCGCATGACGTGGTTATATCTCCTTCGGGATCGCTCTGAACTTCCCCGCGTATTCCGGGCTTTCATACTTGAGACTCGCACTCAGTTCTCTGCGCCTATTCGCACTATTCGTACTGACAATGCGCGGGAGTACACCAGCCATACGTTTGCCACTCTCTGCTCTGAATTCGGCATTCTTCACCAAACATCATGTCCGTACACTCCACAACAGAATGGTGTCGCCGAGCGCAAGAATCGTCACCTTCTTGATGTCGCTCGCTCGCTTATGCTTCAAATGCAGGTCCCCAAACCGTACTGGAACTACGCTCTCTCCACGGCTTGCTTTCTCATCAACCGCCTCCCGTCTTCCGTCCTCCAGTATGCTACTCCCTTCAGCCTGCTCTTTCCCACAACTCCGCCTTTTCCCCTTCCGCCACGGGTGTTTGGGTGTACCTGCTACGTTCACCACCTCGGTCCCTCCACGGACAAATTGGACCCTCGTGCCACCAAACAGATCTTTGTCGGGTACTCGCGCACTCAGAAGGGTTATGTATGTTATTCGCCTACTACCCGCAAGGTTACTGTCTCGGCTGACGTCACTTTCCGTGAAGATCTTCCATTCTTCCCTGCTCCGGATATCGCTCTGAGTCCAGCTCCCGTCGTTCGTCCTGTCATTCCTGCTCCTCACTCCTCATCCTCTCTCTCTTCCCCACCTCCGGTTCGTCCACCACCACCGGTTATCCGGGTCTATTCTCGTCGCTCTCCTCATCCCGTGGCTCCTCTGCAGTCGGCCTCGCCCTCTGGTGCTCTGCTCCCTGCTGCTCCGGCTCCCGTCTCTACCGCTCATCCGATGGCGAACTACGTCTCTCTCCATTGCCTCTCCCCCTCTCTTCTTCACTTTGCCACCTCATTATCCTCTGTTTCAGTCCCTAACTCTTTGCAGGAGGCGCTTCACCATCCTGGCTGGCGGGCAGCCATGGACGAAGAAATGACGGCCCTTTGGGCCAACCAGACCTGGGTCTTGGTTCCCTTACCTCCCGGTCAGCACCCTGTTGGATGTAAATGAGTCTTCGTCATCAAGCATGCTCCGGATGGCACTATTGCCCGACTGAAGGCCCGTCTTGTGGCCCGTGGCTTCACACAACAGGAGGGCCTCGACTATGAGGAAACCTTCTCTCCGGTGGCCAAGCTTAACACTGTCCGCGTTCTTCTCTCCGTCGCGGTGCACCGCCGCTGGCCCCTTCATCAGCTTGATATCAAGAACGCCTTTTTGAATGACGACCTTCAGGAAACTGTCTACATGCGCCAACCGCTCGGGTTTGAGACCACGGGGGAGTCTCGGGTCTGTCTTCTCAAAAAGTCAATTTATGGTCTCAAACAGTCCCCACGGGCGTGGTTTGACAAGTTTAGCAAGGTGGTTCGGGACATGGGGTTCACTCGGAGTTCTGCAGATTTCTCCCTTTTTACCCGACACCGGGCCACTGGCACCATTCTCCTGTTGGTTTATGTTGACGACATCCTTCTCACTGGGGATGACTCAAAGGGGATTCAAGACGTCAAACAACATCTGAGCACTGTTTTTCAGACTAAAGACCTGGGGAAACTTCGCTACTTCCTTGGTCTCGAGATCGCCCGGCGGCCGGACGGGTTGGTACTCTCCCAACGAAAGTACTGTCTCGATCTTCTCAAAGATGCTGGTCAGTCTGGTTGCAAGCCAGCGTGTACCCCGATGGAGGCAAATCACAAGTTATGCGCTCATGCTTCGGATGACGATTTGCTACTTCCGAACCCGGAATACTATCGACGTCTTGTGGGCAAGTTAATCTATCTGACAGTCACAAGGCCGGATATATCTTTTGCAGTTGGGGTTGTCAGTCGGTTCATGCATGCCCCCCGGGCTTCTCATCTCCAAGCGGTTGAACGGGTTCTTCGATACCTTAAGGGAGCTCCAGGTCAAGGACTGGTTTACAAAACCTCCGACTCTGCTCCCGCATTGGTTGCCTATTCTGATGCCGACTATGCGGGTTCCCTGGACGATCGAAGGTCAACTAGTGGGTTCTGTACTTATTTTGGTGGGTATCTTATTACTTGGAAGAGTAAGAAACAAGCTGTGGTAGCCCGTTCCTCTGCAGAGGCTGAATACAGATCGATGGCCTCAGTTGTCTCAGAACTCACATGGCTTGAAAGTCTCCTTACTGACCTGGGCGTAAAACTCCCCTTCTCTGCTGTTCTATTTTGTGATAGTCAAGCCGCCATACACATCGCAAAGAATCCGGTCTTTCATGAGCGCACAAAACATATCGAGGTTGACTGTCACTTTGTTCGTGAGAAGGTTCAATTGAAGAAACTTGAATTAAAGCATGTTCCAGGAACTGATCAAGTTGCCGACATCCTCACAAAGGCCTTATCAAGCACTCTGTTCTCCCAATGTTTGTCCAAGCTGGGTGCATATGACCTATACGCTCCAGCTTGCGGGGGAGTGTTGGAAAAGCCCACTTAATATTAGGCCCATTTGTATAGCATTTATTGCTTTTCTCTCCTCTCTTTAGTCCCACATTGTGTATAGGACTTTTCTCTCTTTTTCTCTCATCTATATATATGTACTCATTCTTTGTATTTGTATCAAGTGGACATATATACAAGGTTGGCTTTCTCCATTTCTACAATAATAATAATTTACCCCAACAACATATGGAATTGCAACTTTTTTATGTAAAAATAGTAACTCGCATCTCTTAGATATTAATTCTTGGTGTTTTACATGAACTTACAGTAGCCCCAATTCTTTCATAATGAAATTTCAACAATTTGTCATAGAGGACAGCAGCCTTATGCATATAAGTAACACTTGAAATCAGAATTATAATAACCCCACATGAAGATACAACCACTCACAAATTACAACAGTCATACCTCCTTAGCTCTGAAATTTCAGTAAAATTCTGCAATTTCAGCAGCCTCCTTTCCATTTTATGTCACTAAACGATATGCAAAACAATCCATGCAATCATCAAATGTTATAACTCCAATTTTAGCATTTTAAACATCAAGATGAATAATTCTCCAAATGAATTCATCCTCAAATATATAAATTCCAGAAATAAATCCCGCTTCCCCCATGATTTCAACAATTTTTCTTTTATATGAGGGCCAAAACTCTTACATGGAGTTTTCCCATACTCCAAACAAAACTATCCAGCTGTATGGAAGTTAAAGTGAAGATAAGAATAATTTTCAAGGAGAATAACTTTTCCAACCCCATCCTACAATTTCTCACAGATTACTTCATAATTTATGCTAAAATCCGTGTATAAATCACCATTGAGAAGGGGTTGGAAGGAGAGGGAGAGAAATGATGCTCACTGTGCAAGGGGGGAAGTAGCGTGAGTATTGTCGCAATATTGAATTCAATTTTTGCATAGTTGAGCGCAGGAGGCTTCAAAATCGGCACCCTAATCTCTCGAGGGAAGAGGAGGTAGCCGAAATAGTGAGGAGAGGAGATTCTTCAGTTTCCTTTGGAGATAGGAGAGGATTAGAGGGTGAAGAGAGCATCTCCAACATATTCCATCGTGCCCTAGGCGAGAACGAGAGGCGGTGTGTTCGGTGAGGGGATAAGAGAGGTTTGTTTTCCTTATTTCTAATACTTGGACCGGCCAAAATCCACCGCCTAAGCCTAATTGAGATTAGATTAGGTTCAATTGGTACATTATTTCTTAATTCTAAGCAATCCAGATGTTTTACCATCCGTACACCAATGTCTGCTATTAGCACACCAACAACCATATTTCACATTTTATGGACCCAATTGTATTTGCACGTCCTGGTTTATACATATACTGATAGTCTGATACCATGAACGTTTTAAAAACGGGACTGGACCGGACCGGCCGGTTCAACCAGTCAGACCGCCGATCCGGTCAGAACTATAAAATCACTCCCGCCTAAAACCGGTCAAGAACCGGCGAACCGGCCGGTCCGCCCGTAAAACCGTTAACCAGAGCGGGTTTAGCTCAACCGGGAGGATCCTGAGCGGAGGTTCAAATTATTTTTTAAAATTTAATAATTCTGAAATTAATCCAGAATCTGACCAAGTACGATGCTGCTGCAATAGCACTCCCGTTATTTAAAGTTTTCAGCAGGCGTAAGCCTTTTGTTTAAGCATGTGAAACTAATGCAAGCCAAAGTAGTACTCCACGTCTCCACCTTTAACACGTGATCAACCACAAACTCATAAAAAGATTCTGTACTTGTTTAATATTTAAATTAATAATATTATATATATCATTTTTAAAATATTAATATCTATATTTTTGTAGTCGTTTAATATCTATAATTTGTTAATTTTGTAGTCGTTTAATATCTATAATTTGTTAATTTTGTAGTCGTTTAATATCTATAATATTATATACAAATACCATTTGGTTAAACGTTTACTTTTTTATTTTACCTTTTTATTTAAATTTTTTTACTTTTTAAAATTTATGTTCTCTTTTACTTCAAAAAATATGGTCTTATATAGACAAATTCTCCTGCCTACAATAAAAAATGTGTTCTTCCCGTCTCTCGCAAACCCCCGTGCACTATCACAGTTGGGATACTGTCGCGGTTGGTCGTAGGGGCGAAGCCTCGTGCCGGTCACTCTTATTATTTTTATGCAAATATTTAAGATAACGTTGATTATTTATTAAGTAGCTACAACTCGACTCCGATTGATTTAATGCATGAAACAAATATGTCGCGACTGAGTTTTAATATTTTTATTATTAAATATCTTATGATCTAACTGGTATCTACTTATCTTAATTTATTTTGCAGGACTATATAAGTATATATCTCTAGTTTCTGCATGTGTAGCTAGACCCGGTTCAACCGGTTAAACCGGTTAAACCTTGAACCTCTCCTTCTTCCGGTTCAATGTTCGGTCCGGTTCTGAAAACCTTGGATACCATAGATCCTTTAAACATATATTTGCATGAAATATAACCGTCAAAGCCGTCTTCATCAAAATATAGAAGTTCACGTAACAAATTGTTTGCATTGATTATGTCGACGCTAACGAGATCTTTTATCATCGTAGGGTTATTTACTCACATGAGTTATTATATACTGTATACGTTTTACTTTATAGTTTTAGGGTGTTACATTTCACGCCTAAGTTAGCTTTAATTCAAGTCAAGTTGATTATTATTATTATTTTCAATTCATTATTATTTGTTGGTAGTTAATAATTATTGATTGTCATCAAGTGTTTTGTAAGTCTATTTAAAAACAAAGATGGTGGAATGAAGATATCCATTAATTATAATCTCTCTTCTTGTCTTGCTAAGAGTTGTAGTAATTTTCTCTCTGCGAGCACACCCTGTTTAGACAACCGTGCTTCATAGTATTTACTCATCTCCACCATCTCCACCTTTGACCATCTCTTCGATACATTACCGATGCACTGCGAGTTTGCTCGTAACATATTGACACTAGGATTTTGGTAATTAGTTCTGCACACATTAGCTAGCTTTGTATATTTGTTGTCCATTGCACTACTGAATATAACAGGCTCATAGCTGATCTACATGCATGATCCTTAAGCATTTATATTATTTTCATAGTGCTTATCTAAGTTTCCTTTGTCGTTTGAAAAGTTTTTCCTTTAGAAGCCTAAACATGGAAAGCTTGTGGATTTTCAGCTCGGAGGTATGCCAGACAAATCATTGGAAAGCAGAGCACAAGTCAAAATGCCGCAAAGCGGAGAGTTCTTTTGTTAAGTTTGAGATCTGCGGAACAGGTGCAAGGAGGAAATCGGCTAAAATTTCACTGGTGCCTGACCATGGAACTCACAAGTTACTTAAAGAACCAAAGAAGGTGATACCTCTTTGAAGCATGCGTTTATCTCCCGAGACTTATGTGCTGCATACAACTGATTATGTTATTATTATTTCCAGATCCTTTTCCCATATCATGAGTTTGTCAAGTTTTTTGACTGGGATAAGCCAGCTTTTCCACCTTGTGGGCTTTTGAACTGTGGGAACAGGTTAGAAAATCAAATTACCTTTTTTTAATATTTATGACTTCGTTCACTTCTGTGCTTAATGTAAACATCATTTCTTAGCTTCTTACAGTGTTATTACATTCTTGATTTCATAAGCAGTTGCTTTGCAAATGTGGTTTTACAATGTCTGACATGTACACGACCACTAGTTGCTTATTTGTTGGAGAAGGATCATACTAGAGAATGTATGTTATTTCATACTTTCAGCCCAATCTCAAGATTTTGCAATATCTCGTTTTATGTGTCAATGAATCATTCTACAGGCTTGAGGAGAGAAGATTGGTGTTTCTTGTGTGAGCTGCAAGTCCACATTAAAAGGGCTAGTGAAAGCTCGCAACCTTTTTCACCCATCAATATTCTTTCAAGGTTACCAAATATTGGCGGTAATCTTGGTTATGGAAGACAGGAGGATGCTCATGAATTCATGAGGTCATCATTAGGATAAGCTTGCATTATATTTCCTTAATGTAACCTTGTGTTATTTATGTTTTTTCATAATATGGTGAACCTAGTCAACATTTAGGTTTGCTATTGATACAATGCAATCAATTTGCCTTGATGAGTATGGAGGTGAAAAAGCTGTGGATCCTAACACACAGGCTACAACTATAGTTCAATACATATTTGGCGGCCATCTCCAGTCACAGGTTGTATTTTCTTACTTGATAGTTATTTCCTTGCGTATTGTGCTCCAGACTTTATACTGGTGCAAATTTGTTTTAAATTAGTATATGCTATGGAAGAAATGCATCATTTGATTCTCCAATGTACCTTTGACAATTGCCTGAAGGTTTACCATTGGCACAATGATTTGGGATTTTAGTTGACGTATACAGACCAAGACATTATAATATTTTTCCAGCTTATATAGTAGTTTGGCTTGTATCTTAAAACTTTTTCTATGCAGTCCTCTATATGAGCTCTCCATCATTATTAGGGTTTATTTTTGTAAATGTATTTCTCTACTCCTTCGAAAGCATTTAAGATGTGTTTTCTGTCCTAAAATGGTTTTCTTTTATTCGCTGTTATTTACTATCTGTTACGTTCTTTCCATCAATACACATGATTTCCTTTGTTTTATAATTCGTCCTTATTCCATTTTCTTACATTTATTTACCTATCTAATTTGTTGATCCTGATAAATTTTTATTTGGAAAATTCAGTTGGATTTTATGTTGAGAATATTAGCTTGGGTCTGTTACTGTTGGAACTTAAAACTTGTATGGGCTAGGTTCTAGTGATGACCATACCCCGAATGATTGATGTGATTAGGCAACTTGGCAGAGAGCTGGATTCCATATACCTTCAACAGTAATTGGTTAATAAATTCAATGAAACTTAACATTACAATTTATTTTATGTTTTGTCAAACTGCCAAGGAAATATGAGTTTTGATTAAGAAAAAACTATTCTAAGGAGAAATATCTTGCATAAACATATCAATTTCAAATTGAACTAATCTCTTTGTCTAATACTGACCTGACATTTGAAGAGTGCCATAAAAAGTTGATGCATAAATGGGCTCATGCCACAACCTTATACCTTATCTCACAGCTTCTCTCTGTGCCGTCGACGACTTTTTGAGCTTCTTCCGCAAGTTTTGCTTCCCCGACAATTTCTTTTGTAACTTCTCTCATTTTTCTCACTGGTTGTTGAGCTTCCAACAGGTTTTTCCTTCTCCTGCATGTTTTTACCTTCTTCAATTTTTGCTTTTTTGTGTGTTTTGATGTTTCATTATGTGTTTGGGGGATACACATGTATTTTATAGGCTCTCCTGCACATGATTAATTAATTCCCGCAGATTGACCCGCAGATGTTTCATCGAATCCGACAAGTTCTCCCTTTTCCAATCTCCATACTTTTTGTTTTTGATGTTTTAATGGAGATTGGATAAAGGATGAGACAGATGCAATTTTGACAGATGATGTGGATATTAAAGAGCGTTGAAAAAGATTCTTTTATCAACTATATAATGAAACAAAAAACAATAAATTGAACTTAAAAGAGAAGTAAATCCGATAAGTGTATGAACATAACGTTTTATCGTAAAATTCAAATATCAGCGGTAAATGATACTCGAAAGAAGATGAAAAATGAAAGGTGGTTGAGCCAAATGATATACCTATCGAAGTATGAGAATGTCTAAGGAATAAGAGAATTTTGTGGTTTACATGTTTTTTCAATAAGATACTGAAGTTAAAGAGAATGACAGACCAATGAATGGAAAATATCTTGGTATTTTTGTATAAGAACAAAATAGATATACAAAATTATGTTAATTACATAGGAATTATATTGATGAGTTATACCATGAAACTATGAAAACGAGTAATAAGAAGAAGAACAATACGAGAGACTAACATCTCAGAGAATCAATTTGGATTCATGCCAGGGTGGTCGACCATGGAAGCTATACATCTCTTGAGGAGACTCATTGACAACTACCTAGAAAGAAAACAAGATTTGCATATGCTGTTTATTGATCTTGAGAAGGCTTATGATAGAGTTTCAAGAGAGATCTTATGAAGAGTCTTAGAAAAGAAAGGTGTAAATGTATCATATATTGTCATAATCAAAGATATGTATACAAATTCAGTGACAAGGGTGAGGACATCTGGAGGATTACCACAAGAATTCTCTATCACTGTTGGCTTACATCAAGGTTCAACTTTAAGCCCTTATCTCGTTGCCCTTATCTTAGATGAGCTCACCAGACATATCCAACAAGCAATGCCTTGGTGTTTATTGTTTGCGGATGATATCGTTTTGGTTGATAAGACGTGCAAGGGTGTAAATGCAAAATGTGAATCTTGGCGAGGCACTTTAGAAAAGAGGGTTTTAGGTTGAGCAGAACAAAGATGGAGTATATGTAGCTTAAATTTAGGAGTACAAGAAGGATGAATGACTTCGTTATTAAGTTGGGTGATCAAGATATTTCCTGTAGTGAGTGTTTTAAATATCTTGGATCGATCGTTCAAAAAGACGGATGTATTGATAAAGATGTGACACATAGAATCCAAGCGGGTTGGTTGAAGTGGAGAGGCACGTCAGGGATCCTATGTGATCGTAAAGTACCATTAAAATTTAAGGGCAAGTTTTACCGTACTGCAATTAGACCAGCGATGCTCTATGGTTTTGAGTGTTGGGTAGTGAATTGTGTACATGAGCTAAAAATGAGAGTTGCGGAAATGAGAATGCTTAGGTGGATGTGTGGACACACGAGACTGGAAAAAATTAGGAATGAATGTATCAGGGATAAGACAAGAGTAGCACCAATTGCAGAGAAGATGTGAGAATCTCGACTAAGATGGTTTGGACACGTACAAAGGAGACCATTAGATGCACCTGTTAGGCGTTGTGAGAGTCTAGTCACTAGGCATGTTAAACGAGGGAGGGGTAGAGCAATAAAGACTTGGAATGAAACTATAAGGAAAGAGATGATGTACTTAGATATTAGTGAGATTATGACAAAAGATAGGGCACAATGGCGACAAAGGATCCATATAGCCAACCCCAATATAGTGGGATAAAGACTTGAGTGTTGTTGTTGTATGTTTCAATGGAGTTAAGGTTTAGGGATTCACATATCTGCTCTGTAAGTTACCAGCTAGCATCATACCATTTATAACTAATGCCTTCTCAATCTTATTAGCTCATACACATCTTCATATTAATTTATATTTATACAAGTGACAGTGCATGGGGGAGGAGGGGGGCAGTCCCGACAATATCTATGGGGGAGGAGGGGGGCAGTCCCGACAATATCTAGGACACGGCAGTACTTCCATCCGTGCACACCATTACACCACTGTGCGGGCTGAGGTACTGTCGTGGCTTGGAGGAAAAATAAGAGCGTTTGTAATTTTTATTTTAAGTCAATGGCCAAGATTGTTTTTCTTTGAAATGGATCCATTTTGATTTTAAATGGATGGTCAGGTGAAACAGATGGTGCACACCATAACACCAAAGGGGATATCTTTAAATATTTGCATAGATTTAAATACACACACACACTCTCAAGCCTTTATCCCACTAGCATAGATTTAAATAATTAAAAAAAAATATATATCCCATATTGTAAGCTTGTCTAAAAAAATGTTATCTCGTATTCATATCTTATCCAATATCCCATTCTCACCCCATTGCAGCATTGGTTACGATATACCTCTTGAAATTTGAAAATCTAGCTTGTTCCCAAAATTGAGCAATAGAGATAGTACCTGATGCAAGATGATGATGCGATCAAAGGGAATTGGAGGAGTGAACTTGATAAGAGTCAACTGGATTATAATTGTGGTGGCATGACTTCATCTAAATCTTTAATATTTTTTGTAGGTCAAGAATTTGGACAATGAACGGCGGTCAATGATAGGGAAAATTGCAAGTGTCAATAATGGAGTGTTACTTCTTCAATATCATCTCATGTTATGACGATATCATCAACATAGACAATGAGAGCAATTATTAGATTTGTTCTTTGTTAAATAAACAAAGTATGATCAGCATGACTTTGTTTGTATCCAAGTGAAATCATGACTTCGTGGAATCCCTCGGAGATTGCTTCAAACCAAAAAATGTCTTTTTTAAACGACACACTTTCCCTTCAGATCCGGAAGGGGAAAAACCTGGAGGTATAGACATATATACCTCTTCATCTATTTTTCTCATGAAGGAAAACATTCTTCACGTCCAATTGGTTAAGTTCCCAACCCTTGCATGCAACACATGATAACAAAACTCGTATGAAGTTCATTTTTGCGACGGGGGCAAACGTGTCTTGATAATCAATTACAAAAGTTTGAGTGTACCCCTTGCAACTAACCTTGCTTTGAATTGTTCAGCCAAACCTTCAGAGTTCTGCTTTACTGTAAACACCCACTTACAACCGACGACCTTCTTTCCAGGTGGAAGATGAGTTCGGTCCCAGGTATAATTCTTTTCCTAAGTGTTCTTTTCCTCAATCATAGCCTCTTTTAACTGTTGAGCCCAAGAGCCTCCTGCCATGTGGATGAGATGGAGACAGAAGTGAGGGAGGAGATGCAAGCTTTGTACGAAGAAGTTAGAGCCTCATAGGAAACACAATGAGATAGTGGATGTTGGGTGCAAGATCTGGTACTTTTTCGAAGGTCGATGAGAAGTTCAGAAGGATCCATTGACGGAGCTGACATTGGTGCAGGTGGCGTAGGATGAGCCTGTGTGTTATCTCTACTCCGTCTTGTGTACACCTATAACTCCTTTTCTTTATGTTAGAAAAGCCCAATTAGGGCCCATGTTTTCTTCTTTCTCTCTCCTTATATTAGTCCCACATCATGTATGAGGATTTCTCTCTTCTTCCTTTTTCCTATATAAGTGTATGTATACTTGTAACTATTCATTGAAGAAGGATATACAAGCTTTGAGGCTTTTCTTTACATGGTATCAGAGCCAAACGTATCCTACAGCGGACTCCCCTCTTTTGTCCGCATCTCCTCCTGCGGCCTGGTCTCCTAACCGCCTCGCGGCCTCCGGTCTCCGGTCTCCTCGCGGCCTACTTCTATATCCGCTTCCTTGCCCAGCCCGCCTGGCTTCTGCGGCCTATTCTCCCTACTCCGCTTCTTCTCTTCGTGGATCCACCCTCCTCCTCAGGTTCTTTTATAGCCTCTTTTCTCAGTCCTAAAGGGGCCCACCTATCCCTGCCGCCTGCGGGCTGCCTTCCTTATCTGCTGCGGGCTCCCTCTGTTGCTTCAATCCGCTCACCCTTTACTCTCCTTCCGCTTGCACCTGCCTCAGTCCGCTGCGGCCTGTCACCTGCTTCAGTCCGCCGCGAACTGCTCCTCGTGTCTTCTTATCCGCCGCAGGCTCCCCCTTGTATGCTGCGGGTTCTGCCCTTGGCGAGCTCTCTACTTCTCCCGCCCGCTCCTGCTTCAGACCGCTGCGGCTTGCCGACTGCTTCAGTTCGCTCGCGAACTGCTCCACGCCCTGCCGTCGTCTTACGGCTTGCTCCAGTTCGCCGCAGACTCTCTCCCCTCGCGCCCTGCTGAGATCGTCTTCTATCCGTCGCGACCTTCTCTTAGTCGCCGCGGCCTGTTCCTTGCTCGCTCGCTCTTCCCTTTTGCGAGCTCCTGCTCGCCGAACTGCTTGACCTTCTATCCGCCACGACCTTTCTCTTAGTCGCCGCGGCCTGCTTTTTGCTTGCACTCCCAGTGGACTCCCTGGTCTCAGCCTCTTCTCGCGCGCGACTGCTGCAGCCTCTTTTTCCTGCTGTCCGCTCCCCTCTGCTCCAAGTCGCATTTTGGTCGCGACCTTCTGGTCGCTGGTTTGCCAGCCGAGACCGTGCGACTACCTCTTCTATACGCCCATCTTCTTTCTTCTACTCGCCCGATCTCTTCTGCTGGTCGCATGGCTTCCGATACTTATGCTGCTACTTCTGCTCCACAGGCCCGTGCGGCTGCCATGTGTTCCGAACTTCGTGATGAGTTACGGATTACTACTATCTCTCTAACTGGAAAACAGAATTTCGTTGAGTGTTCACTTCGTTCGCCGGGTTCTGCAGACGAAGGGTCTTCTTCACCACTTGACCCGCGCTACTCCCACTGCTCCCTCCGATGACTGGCTTCGCGATGGTGGACGGGTTGAGTCCTGGCTCCTAAACTCTATGGATCCCGAGCCCTACAGGATGACCATGTATCATGTCACGGCTAAGTCCACGTGGGAGGAGCTTCACGCCTTTTACTCTGGCCATGACAGCCTACAACACCTATATGATATCATTTTCGATCTTCAGAATCTTACCCCGGGTGCTCCTGGTGATATGCTCTCCTTCGTGGCTAAAGCCAAGAGTTTGACAGAGGCTTGGATTCAGCATCAGCCTCCTACTACCGATCTCACCACTCAACGAACCCAGAAAGAAGCTGTCGCCATCGCCATGATGATGTCCCGGGTTCCTCCCCACCTGCATAGTATTCGGGCCCAGATTCTCTCCTCCGCCACAACTCCTTCACTGTCTGACGTCTGCTCCATGCTCCTCAAGGTCACGCCTCCTTCCGAGGCTCCTCCTGTTTTTCCCCCGGCTCTTCTTCAGCCGCCTCTCCTTTCGACCCCTCCTCCTCGTGTATCTTCCACTCGGGGGGGGGGGGGGGGGCGGCCCCCGTCTCGGGGACGAGGACGTGGTGGTCGCTCTTCTATGAAATGCACCTACTGTGGCCGGGATAATCATCTTGAAGCTACCTGTTACCGCAAGCACGGCTTACCTCCTCATCTTACTGCGACTATATCTGCTGCTCCGCCTCCTACTAGGTCTCCTGCCACTGATCCAACTACTACTACCCGCCAGGACATCGATGAGCTTCACACCAAACTTCAACAACTTCAGGGTGCCCTCAGCCGCTCCTCCGGCTCTGTTGCGTCCTCTTCCGTGGAAGGTATAACCTGTCTCTCTTATTATCCTTGCTGGATCGTTGATTCTGGCGCTACTCACCATATTACCTCTGAGAAGCCCACAACGTACCTACAGACACCTCATCCAGCTTGCATCACTGTGGCCAACAGTGACACCCTACCGGTCTCTGGCTCTGCCGTTCTTCAGCTTACGCCGCACCTTTTTCTTTCCTCGGTTCTTCACGTTCCGGGGTCTACTTTCAATTTATTATCTATTAGTCGTCTCATCCACGACCTTGATTGTTGCATTACCTTTTCACCTTCTTCATTTCTTATGCAGGATCGCCGCACCCGGAGTACCATTGGTAAGGGACATCTGATGAATGAGTTGTACATCTTGGATCTCCCACCTACTCTTCTCTCCGTCGTCTCCACTGTTGATTGACATTGCCGCCTTGGGCATGCTCCCCTTCCGGTTCTCAAGCGGGCTCTTCCTGATGTTTCTCTACAGGAGTTCTCTTGTGAATCTTGTATCTACGGAAAACAACATCGTTCCTCTTTCCCCACTGCCTGTATCAGGAGTAGTACTCCTCTCTCTTTAGTTCATTCTGATGTATGAGGTCCTTATAGAGTCCCCAATATTTTTGGCTTTCGCTATTTTGTCACGTTCATTGACGATTACTCGTGTATCACGTGACTCTATTTATTACATGATCGCACTAAACTTACTTCTGTGTTTCACGCCTTTTTATTTGAGATGCGTACGCAGTTCGCCACCCCCCTCAAAGTTCTTCGCACTGATAATGCTCGCGAGTATACGAGTCGCACCTTCTCCAATCTCTGCACCGAATTTGGTGTCATCCATCAGACTTCATATGCGTATATTCCTCAACAAAATGGGGTGGCGGAACGCAAAAATCGCCATCTTCTCGATGTTGCGCGCTCACTTATGTTCCAAATGCACGTTCCAACCGAATATTGGAACTTTGCTGTATCCACCGCCTGCCATCTCATCAACCGCCTTCCCTCGTCTGTGCTTAATTTTGCCTCACCCATCCAACTCCTCTCTCCCTCCACCAACCTCACCTCTCTCACACCGCGGATCTTCGGGTGTGTTTGCTATGTCCACCTTCTTGGTCCTCCTGCTGACAAACTTGCTCCTCGGGCTGCCAAATATATGTTTGTTGGCTACTCCCGCACTCAAAAGGGGTACGTCTGCTACTCTCCTTCTGACGACAAGCTGGTTGTTTCTGCGGATGTCACATTCTGCGAAGACCAATCCTTCCACTTACCTAGCACCACCTCGCCTTCTGCTCCCTCTATTCCTCGGCCTGCCGTCCCGGTCACGCCGTCTTTGTCATCCTCTCCCCCCGTTCCTCCTCGGGTTCCTCCACCACTTATCTGTGTCTACTCTCGTCGCCCATCCAAGGATGCTCCTGTGACCCAGCTCCCAGCTACCAGCGATACCTCGGCTATGGCAGATCCCGCTCCCGTCTCCACAGCTCACCCCCTGGCCAACTACGTCTCTCTCCATCGGCTGACACCGCCTCTCTACGCCTTTGCCACCTCTCTTTCCTCTATTTCTATACCTAACACTGTGCAGGAGGCGCTTCAACACCCAGGGTGGCGGGCAGCTATGAATGATGAAATGCGGGCTCTCTGGGCTAACTAGACCTGGGATCTGGTTCCTCTTCCTACAGGCCACACCGTTGTTAGCTGCAAATGGGTCTTTGTCATTAAAAATGCGGCGGATGGCACTGTCGACCGTCTGAAGGCCCGCCTCGTGGCCCGGGGCTTTACTCAGCAACATGACCTTGATTACGAGGAAACCTTCTCTCCCGTGGTGAAATTGAACACGGTCCGCGTTCTTCTCTCCTTGGTTGTTCATCGTCATTGACCCCTTTATCAGCTGGATATTAAGAATGCCTTCCTCAACGACGATCTCCAGGAGACAATTTACATGCAACAACCTCCCGGGTTTGAGACCACGGGGGAGTCTTTGGTATGTCACCTTCGGAAATCTATTTATGGTCTCAAACAGTCCCCGCGTGCGTGGTTTGAAAAATTCAGTAAGGTGGTCTGTGCTAGTGGCTTCACTCGGAGCTCGGCTGATTTTTCTCTCTTCACCCGACACCGGTCAACCAGGACTGTGATTCTTCTGGTCTACGTTGATAATATCCTGATTACTGGCGATGACACGACAGGAATACAACAGCTCAAGAAACAGTTAAATTCCGCCTTTCAGACCAGAGATTTGAGCAACCTCCGATACTTTCTTGGGCTCGAGGTCGCACGACGCTCTGATGGTCTTGTGTTATCTCAAAGGAAGTACTGTATGGACCTCCTTCATGATGCAGGTTATTCTGGGTGCAAACCTGCGGAGACTCCTATGGACGCCAATCACAAGCTCTCGGCCCATAGCTCTGACTCTGACAAGCTGCTTACAAATCCGGAATATTACAGACGCTTGGTTGGGAAGCTGATCTACCTTACGGTGACTCAACCGGACATCTTGTTTGCTGTGGGAGTTGTGAGCCGGTTCATGCACGCTCCTCAGACATCTCATCTTCAAGCTGTCGAGCGCATCCTTTGATATCTCAAGATCGCCCCCGGACAAGGACTTGTGTACAAGCCATCCACATCTCTATCTCTTGTCGCGTATTCTGACGCTGACTGTGCAGGATCTATTGATGATAGGCGCTCCACAACTGGGTTCTGTACTTACTTTGGTGGACACCTCATAACTTGGCGCAACAAGAAACCGACTGTGGTTGCGCGTTCTTCTGATGAAGCCGAGTACCGGGCTATGACTGTTGTTGTTTCTGAGCTAACCTGGCTTGAAGGCCTTCTGAGAGACTTAGGTGTTCGTCTCTCATCTCCGGCAACCTTATTCTGTGACAGTTAGGCCGCAATTCATATTGCCAAGAATCCGGTTTTCCACGAACGCGCAAAGCACATCGAAGTTGACTATCACTTTATCCGGGAAAAAGTACAGTCAAAGAAGATAGATTTGGAGCATGTTCCTGCTACCAACCAAGTTGCGGATATCTTGACGAAAGCTCTCTCCAGGCCGCTATACTATCAATTTCTATCCAAGTTTGGTGCCTACGACTTGTACGCTCCTGCTTGCGGGGGAGTGTTAGAAAAGCCCAATTAGGGCCCATGTTTTCTTCTTTCTCTCTCCTTGTATTAGTTCCACATCATGTATTATGATTTCTCTCTTCTTCCTTTTTCCTATATAAGTGTATGTATACTTGTAACTATTCATTGAAGAAGGATATACAAGCTTTGAGGTTTTTCTTTACACTTTATAAGGAAGCTCCCCCTGATTGGGAGTCTCAGCAGTAGGTAAAGAATGAGGAGGAATTGACACAGGTAAATTAGGTGAGCTTACTTCACCCGTATGTGCGCCCCCCCTGAAGTGAGGGCACGTAATAAGGTTCAGATTTACGAAATGAGATATCCATCGTGACAAAAATCTTTTTAGTTGAGGATGATAACATTTATACCTCTTCTGAGTTTGAGAATAGCCAATGAACACACATTTAAGAGCGTATATGAGAGAAATAGACACAACCAAAAGTTTTTGGTGGTAGAGAGGTCGCTGTCACCCCTAAGGTAGTAAGAGGGGTTTGATGTCCCAGTATTGAAGAGGTCGGTGGCACCCCTAAGGTAGTAAGAGGGGTTTGATGTCCCAGTACTGAAGAGGTCATGCGATTTATGAGATATGCAGGCATGAGAATGACATCCCCCCAACAGTATTTTGGAAGGTTCATAGTGAAGAGTAAGCAACGAGTCACCTCTAAGAGGTGACGGTTCTTGCATTCCGCAACTCCATTTTCAGATGGAGAGTGGACACACGAGGTTTTCATAAGATAAACCCAGACAGAGCACGAGAAACAATCAATAAATGTAATAAATCAAAAACATCTAGAAATAGAGGCAACAGAGCATGACCCCCCACACATTAGAATGAATAATATGATAATGAGTTGTACTAGGTAATGACACATGATGAACAAGAGTACGATGATGTTTGACAACAACACAGATGTCACAAACAAAATTTTAAAACACGAAGAAGAAAAAACAGGAAATAAACGTTGCATGATCGCAATGGAAGAGTGGCCAAGACGACGATGCCAGGTAAGCAAGGTGGAGCTCTGCGAAGAGTGGAGAGCTTGCAGTGGCGTAGCCTCGGAAGTGAAGTCAAACACGTACATACCATTCTTCATTCTACTAGAGCCAATCACCTGCCTCGCCTTCAGATCCTGGAAGACACAATGAAAAAGAAAAAATTGTAACGAAACAGTAAAGAAAAAAAGTCAAATGACTAACAAAAAGTTGACTACGGATGAATTTTGAAATACTAAGAACATAGTATAAAGTGAGAAGAACAAGGAATGGAGTCTTTCCCAGCAATGGAAGAGAAGGACCCATCAACAATGCTCACTTTATCCCTACCTGAAAAATGGGAATATGATACAAAACCTGAAGCAGAACCGGTCATGTGATCGGTGGCTCCTGAATCGATAATCCATTGATTAGGACCAGTAGAAGCGGTGTTGGCACTCAAAGTACCAGCGTGGGCAAGAGCAGATGATGACATAGGAGCATCGACAAACTCAGTAGTAAGGCCGTGCATCAAACGACGAAGGGCCTGCATCTCTTTAGCAGAGAAGGAGGATGACTGAGAAGAACCACCATCGAAAGTCTCCGTTAGATAAGCAGAGTGAGGAGATCGGCCTGGAGTCCTACCATGACCGCGACTACCACGAGAAGTCGATCTACCACGTGGAGGAAAACCATGGAGGCTATAACAAGTATCCTGAGTATGACGAGGCTTGCCACAATAGTCACATGTGAGGTGATCCCTATCTGTCGGCTTGGGCTTGAAATCACGAGGAGAGCAACTGCCAAAATGGGGTCGATGAACCACTAGCGCAGATCCCTCTGGAAGGTTGGAGGTGGTTCAGGACTGTCGTCGATCAAACTCTTGTTGAACAATATTGTAAACCTCAGGAAGTGAGGGAATAAGAACACGCCCCAAGATCTGGACCGTAATCTGATCAAAATATATGTGTAGGCCATGTAGGAACTCAAATACCCAATTTCTATCTTCATGATTCTTCAGCAAGAGTGCATCCGCATTGCACACCATGACGAGAGAGTTAAAATGATCGTACTCCTGATAGAGCTGATTGAACTCAAGGTAATAGGCTAAAGGAGGACGATCCCCCTGGTGGAGATTTCTGATCTTGCGTCGAAGCTGGAAGATTTGGGTTGCATTCCCCTTACGGGAATAGGTAGACTCAGCACGCTTCCATATGTCTGCAACATATTCAGAAAGAGATAATTCCGTGCAATCGATTCTTGCATGAAGTTGATAAGCCATGACATGACAATAAAGTTTTTTGACTCCCATTTAGGCCAAGCAGTAGAAGTCGGAGCCGGAGCAATGGTGGTGCCATTGATGTTGTCAAAGAGATATCGACTCTTCAAGGCAAGGGTAATAGAGCTGGACCAAGCCAAATAGTTGGTGTCCTCAAAGCGGATTGTGCTAAGCTGCGAATAGAGGTGATCCATATCCGTCAGCTTGGGACAAAGTGAGAGAGTGAGGGCAGAGCGGGAGATCGGGCCGAAACAGGAAGCCGAACGCGGGATTAGCTGCAACCTAGTTCTGATACCATGTTAGTTAGGGCAAAAATGATCTTATTTAATAGAGGGGTCCCCTATATATAGGGGAAAATATATCACAATCAAAATATAAACGAAAATACGTTCTAACAAAAATATAAACTTTTCCAACTGTCACAACCGTCCCAAACAGAGTATATCAATTGTTGTTAGTCACGATCCATTTTTCCTACATATGACTCTTTTAAAAAATTTCTAATTACCTCTGTTTGTGTATATGGATTTGATAGTTTCTTACGCTGTGATGTTCCTACTTGATTACTTTTAGGTAATATGTACAAACTGTGATGTGGTCTCAAACCGTTATGAGAACATGATGGATCTTACTGTTGAGATACAAGGGGGTTCTGAATCTTTGGAGGAATGCTTGGATCAGTTTACTGTCAAAGAGTGGCTTGATGGGGAAAATATGTATAAATGCGATGGGTAAGAATATTTAATATTGCATTGGATTGCACTAAAATTATTTTGTTTAACAGCATTATTTTGTTTCATGTTCCGTACTTTTGTGTATGAACGTTGCATTTATGCTGTGATTAAAACATCCTTTTGTTGACTTAATTTAATAATGTTATATATATGAACCATTCGAGATAAGGTTTCCATTAAGTGTATTGCACGAATATTCACATAGATAATTTATGTAGGTATGTTATGATTTTTTGACAAGAAAATTGTCTTCATTTAATGGGTGATATGTGAGATATGATGTGAAAAAATGAATAATAAATTGTAAACAGACCATTATCTCTATATTAGCAAGTCGTATGTGTAATACCCACTAAGGGTAATTCGGTCACATTTTGTCTTTACTCATGTACATGTAAGAGTAAAGACTAGTCTCGTATCATCTAATTTTGATTATTCCATTCTACTTGGTATCAGAGGGCACAATGCCCTAACCCTCGCTCTCATCTTCGCCGTTTGGTACTTCCTCATTCCAAAATCTGATCCCCTGTTGCTTTCTTTCCCTCTCAACCGGCTGCTGGATCCAGTATGATGATTTACAAACTTACTCGTCGAATTTTGGTATTGCGTAGGGATCTTTGAATGTCTCCTCAAATTTTTCGGAGTTCGAGCGACTATTATCAGAAAGTGGGTTTTTTCAACCACTTCACTCCTGCTTGTACTACAGATGCGGTTCAATTGCAGAGAAAGAAAGAACGTTATCATCTTCATGTCTTCTTGGTGAGTTTGAACATGGAGTCAACTACAGTTCAGACTCTTATTCTCCATTGCTCCCCTCTCGAGGGACGAAAAACGTCGCAAATCTCTCAATACAATTATCCCTCCCGATCTCTCTACATTGACCAGTGTGGGTCGGGGCAATATCAACACTTGTGTTCCTACATGTGATTATTGTGGTTGTAGAGGACATATTCAAGATTTGTGCTTCAGACTCAATCTTCATCTCGCTCCACTAGGATGTTGTCATGGACGAGCTCCCGACCGAGGGGGTTCTCGACCGAGGGGTCAAGAACTCATGCTGCTGCTTATTCCACGAAAGTATATGAGGAGCCCTCCCGTGGTCTTTCCTAAAGGACCTTTACAGTGGATGAATTGGATGCTCTTAGGTGTCTGCTTCATTTCCAACCAAATATGTTTTTTGGTGCTTCTACCACCTTTGCCACTGCACTATGCCCAACATGCATACTACTACCACCACTCTGTTTGATTGTATCATCGACTCAGGGGTCAGCAATAAGGCAATCATATGACCTGATCCTCTTGAGGTTTTGTTTCTTACACTTCTTTGTCCGGTAAGGACAAGATTATCTCTGCCAATGACACCTTGTCCCCCATTGCTGGCATAGACCACAGCTCATGCTCTCTGTCGATTCCCTCTCTTCTGTCCTGCATGTTCTACTTCTCTTATTTCTTCGTAATTTTCTTTCAATTAGCAATATCATTAGATCTCTTCATTGCTTAGTAATTTTTTTTCAAAACTCGTGTTTTTTAGGAACTACTGATGCAACCCGTGTCACATCCTTTTTATTATTTTTTTTGCATCTGTCTTTTATTTTCGTAGCGCATGTCTTCACGCGTTTTGGCTTCGTTATGCGTTGAGTTGTATTGCGTGTTATAAGCGTCTGGGTGTTACTCTGTATCGCGCATGCTATCGCGTAATTTTTGTTTGGCTCGTTGGTGTGATCGGCTAACGAGATCCTAAATGCATAGGTCCGATAGTATAGGAGATAGGGTAATTTAGAGCAAGTTCGAATAATTAACTACTTTTAAACAGATATCTACGCTGGGTTTGAGCGGGAGTATCTAAAGTCATGCCCATTCCCTGTTAGCAAGTCAGCCCTCATGAAATGCCATCTTGCAATTATCCTTATGGCCTGCCATTAGCATTTGAAATTCTAAAGAAAACTAAGTTATAAAAAACCCCTCCCCTTCCTGTGAGAGGCGTATGGAATTAGAATTGAACAAACCTTGTTGGTTTCGCTCGGTTCCCCTTCAACGCCGCCTGCCCGACCTCCCCATTCCGATCCTTCAGCGAAGCATCCAAAGAAGCGCCGACCTCCCTCAAAGTACGCAGCCTTCAGCGCACACCTCCTCCCCCGACGGAGGCTTCCCGAAGCCCGCGCCTCCAGTGTCATCTTACATGACGACGTCGCCTCCTGAAGCCCCGCCCCCCCCCCCCCCCCCCCCCCCCGCCTACCACCGACGAGGACACCGGAGCTCTCCTAGGGTTCTGTCGATCGTTTCGGCCTACCACCGACGAGGACACCAGAGCTCTCCTAGGGTTCTGTCGATCGTTTCAGCCACTCCTACAACCGACTCCTGCAACACTTTCATCTTTCCCCTTCTTCCAGCTGGACGATCATATTTCTCCGGTCCTCACCACTGCCGCCCACACTATTTCGTTTTCATGACAACCTCGCCTCTGCCAGCCCCAACATTGACAACAACCTCTGGCAGTTCTGAGCACAACAACGGCTTGTGGCTTCTCCTTCCACCTCCCGGAGATCTTCAATCATTGCTACTCGTCCCATGGTATACCTCTCCATTCTCCCGCTCTCAATCCAAGGTTTATTTCGTTGTGCTAACATTTAAATGAATAGGTAATTAAAAGAGTTTGCCCGAGTTAATTTCAATTTCTTGATTATCGTTCATTTTCATATTTGTGAATATCCGCCACCTGATTGCTATGCCTGTGGAACTATGATTCGTGACATGATTACGTTTGTGCGGTAGCCTCACGTTCGCGAGCAACCCCTAGGTCGTTATCCGTTTAAAATAGCCCGCGAATTTCCCGTGCGCCGCATTTATTTTAAAAGATCGCAATTATATCGTTTTAAAACAACAACCCCTAGGTTCGGGTTACATCAGTTTGGTGTGGATGCTGGGATATCTCACTCTTATCATGGGATAGTCGAGCGGCGGTCGTTTTCAAAATTTCAAAGATTGAGAGTTTTCAAATTTGATTGATGAAGTCGAGAGTTGAGCACATAAAGAGAAGTTTAGGAGACATGGGTAAACGTATGAAAGAACTCATGGCCGCTGTCACCACACTCATTATCTCTGAGAGAGATACGAACCAAGTCATTTTAGGATTACACACCTCGGTCAATAACCTAGAAGCATAATATCATTTTGGGGGTCCTCCTGCACAACCCTCTTCACCTCCACCACCAGAACCCCAACTAGCCAATCAAGATAATAGGAATCCACCTCGATGGGATGCATGTATTAAATTTGATGTTGGGAATTTTGAGGCCACACTAGAGCCCGAGGTGTGTCTAGACTGGTGCAACCGATTAGAGCGATTACTCAGCTGGAAGCACACACCTGCACACCAGTAGGTGGAGTATGCTACATTGAAGCTGGAGGGCACCACACTTGCTAAGAAAATAAACTAAGGGTAACCACATACCTGAAATCTGGAATCACAGAACCACTACAAATGAATAGAATTGAATTAACTGAAAATCTGAACTATCATAATAAGTATGATACAAGATATATAAAACATTAATAAGTTATACTGTCCACAACTACAAGTATATGCTGAAGGTAAAGGAAAATCGAAAGGGAACAAAACACTACAAACTGACGCCACCAACGCTCATCCTAGGCGTAGTTTCCCACCTGGGTCACCTGTAAAAACATTGCCCACGAGGGGTCAGAGTAAAGAAAAATAACTCCTCTTAGTGACACTAAAAGATTTTTCTTGAATGATGAATGCATGCCTTTTGAAAATAGTTTTGTGCATGAAAACATTTATGTTATATGTTATGCATGGCTTCAGATCACTACCTGGTCAGACGACTATCTGTTCTATGTTTGCGACTTTCAGTTCACTAACCCAAGTCTCGGCGTTCACTAACTGGTGTACTGTCTCACGTCAGGTCTATATTTGAGTTCTAGGTTACTTCTAGCTTGCACCTTTTCTAGGAAGGCTTTATACAGAGTAGCTCCTAACGCGCAACTGAAACTGACGACCCGAAACCATCTGACGAACTCAAATGTTCTAGTGTCACGCGGACACGGTCTCGAATCTACTAATTGTCTCAAAGGGAGTCAACTCCCAAGACTCTGCTACTCATAGGATACCATATGCCCTATGAGGAAGGTAGTGCGCCTCTACCAAGCACGAAAGACTGAAGTGTGCTTACTGACCTTTTTGGTCAAATGCTACTCTGCTTGGGATATCTCTTTTGGTGTACTACTGAGCGACCATTGACTATCTCATGGTCGACTAGAAGGGAGATTCACGCCCTTGGTTGGACAAGTTCCAAGCTTACGTACACGGGTATAGGTTTCGTACCTAACATTACTATTCATGATCTGACTACTAGGTCTTGAAGAATGATATCTACACGTTTTCCGTGACCGTTTTTCTATCAACACACCTTTCTATGCATGGTCATGATATTCGTACAAAGCCTAAAAATGTGTATATAAAATATATTTCTTGTTATGTCTAACTAAGAGAAATTAGGTTTCCTTACAGAGGTGCTGCGACGCTCGTACACGCGACGCGGCGACATTTCTTTTTTCGAAGGCAATCCTACTGCTGGGGATCTTCAGAAAGCTGCCCCGACCACACAAGAGTCCTGCAATTTCAGAGCAGCCCCAATTTCATAATTTTCCCTTTACGATATTCTGTGGAAAATTTCTATACAACTAGGATTACAAAAATTCAAGCGTTAAACTTCAGATATTATCTTTACGTGGAGTGAATGAGGCTCTCAAAACGTCCAACCCAAATTCCGCGGAGGATCACGAACTCCAAAACCTAATTAGGGCACAAGGATGAAAACCTAGGTTAGACTAACTCCGAAATCGAAGGATTTCCCCGAAGAAATGGAGAAAAGGAAGAAATAAACTCACCAGAAAACTAACGATTCCAAGTTCCACCGGTTAGAGTTGAATCCGACACTTTCACGGCCAAGGAAGGAAAAGGAATGTCCACCGGCGCTCGTAGAGGAAGAAGGAGGAGTCCGAAATGGTTTTCGGAGAGGGATCGGCCGGCGGAATGCCTCGCAAGAGGCGTCGGCTTCGTCCAGCGACGCTGCGTGTGGGAGACGGAAGCGCTTGTGCGCCTGCTTGCGGAACGGAAACAAAAATCGACTGTGGTTTCCCTTTTCTCCCGTGGAAAAGAGCCGTGTGGCTTTTTAAGATCCACTGCTTTACGGTTTTGATAACCACATGAGAGGGGGAGAAATTGCTATTGGCACCCCTAAATTCCATTCCTTTGAACATTAACCCATTTACACCGCGCGCGCCAATAAAATAAAAATGCGTCACGCACTATTATTAACGCACTTAACGAATTAACGGTTGATATCATAAGGAAAAGTAACATTATACCTTGACGACGCGCTGGCTCGTTCAAAATTCGTCGCGACTTGACCCTACAAATTATAAAATTTTTCGTGTCAGATTTCGGATGTTACAGTATCGTCATTGGGCACAGTGATAAACTTGGCATATTCAGTGTGCATGTACAGAGGATGTTTTTGAGAGGTAATATGATGGGTGGCCCCAGAGTCCAGAATCCACTGAGAGCTGTAAGAGAGACAGGAGATACCTTCAGTAGAGAATGAAGCAACCGAGCCAGAGGAACGGTTTACCGTGCCTTGAAGCTGCAGTATCTGTATGCGGTGGTCATTGATATCCTGCTGAGCAGTAAAAGAGGGGTCATGGGAGAGGGGCCCGCAGGAGCAGGAGCAGCAGCAGGAGCGGAAAGATGAGGGGGCAAACCATGTTTGCGATAGCAGGTAGCTTCAAGGTGGCCATCACGACCGCAATAAGTACACTTGAGAGTAGAATGACCACCACGTCCCCGACCACGAGACGTGAAGCGGCCTCCCTGAGTAGAAGATCCTCGGCCAGACGGAGCAGGAGTATGGAGTAGGGGCTGCTGGAGCAAAGCCGTAGAAAAAGTGGTTGGAGTCTCGGGAGGTGTAACCTTAAGCACCATTGAGCAAACATCAGACAGAGAAGGTGTTGTAGGAGAAGAGAGAATCTGGGCCCGGATGCTGTGAAGATGACTAGGAACACAAGCCATCATCATAGCGATCCCAACAGCCTCCTTTTGTGGCCGTTGAGTGGCAAGGTCTACAGAGGGAGGTTGGTGTTGTATCCAGGCCTCTACCAGGGTTCTAGTCATGGCAACAAAGGAAGTTAAGTCGCCAGTGGTGTCAGGGTCCAGTGACTGAAGAGCAGAGATGATGTCGAAGAGGTGCTGTAAGCTATCCCGACCAGAGTAGAGGGAGTGCAGCACATCCCACATTTCCTTAGCTGTTTCGTAATACATTGTCATCCGGTAAGACTCTGTGTCCATAGAGTTGAGCAAACAAGATTGGACTCGGCTGTCATCGCGGAGCCTGTCATCAGAGGGATCAGCAGGTTTGACCCGAGTAAGGTGATGGAGTAAACCCTTAGTTTGCAGAACACGTCGAACGGAATGAGCTCATTCGACATAGTTAGCCTTCCCGCTGAGAGAGATAATGGTGATGCGAAGTTCATCACGAACCTCGGAAGGCAAGGTAGCAGCACGAGCGGGCAGAGAGGAGGTTGTTGTAGTTGAGTCACTGGAGGCCATGGCGGATAGCGCCAACGGACCGAAGCAGCGGACTGAAGCAGTCGGCAACAGACTGAAACAACTGAAAGCGGACTGAAGCGGAGCCCGCAAGAAAGAGAGGCGGCAGCGAACTGAAGCAGACCGCAAGAAGGAAAGGGCGAGCAAGAACCCGGATTATTGGAGCAGGTCGTGGCGACTAGGGCTGGTCGCAGTGAGCAGATCGCTGTGACAAAGCAGATCGCAAGCGACGAAGAAGAAGGTCGCAGTGACTAAGAGGATGGTTGCGGCGACAAGGAGAAGAGCTCAGCAAGGCCCGAGTTGATATAGGCTGTAGCGGACTGAAGCAGTCTGTAAGAAGAGAAGGTTCGCAGCGGACTGGAGGAGGCACCCGCAACGAACAGACGCAAGAGCTCGCAGCGAACTGGAGCTCGCGAAGAAGAGAAGGGTCGTCGGCGGACTAAGAAGAAGGGTCGTCGGCGGACTAAGAAGAAGGTCCGCGAGTAGAGAGCTCGCAGCGGTTGGGGCAGTCTGCGACAGGCTATAGCAGGAGGGCGCGAGAGAGGAGAGAGCTCGGACCGGACCGGAGTAGAAGCATGCAGTGGACTGCAGCAAGAGCTGGCAGTGGACTGCAGCAAGAGCTGGCAGCGGACTGGGGAGAAGGAGTAGCAGGCAGCGGACTGGGAAGAGGGAGCGAGAAGGAGCTCGTAGCAGCGGAATAAGAGGAGAGTCCACGAGAAGAGAGCTCACAGCGGACTGAAGAAGAAGAGTTAGTAGGCAGGGAATAAGTGGACCCCACGCGACAGAGAAAGGAGGCTATAAGAAGCCCGAGAAGGAGGGTGGAACCACAGAGAGAAGAGGAAGCGGACCCAGAAAGGACAGGCCGCAGGAGCCATGCGGCTAAGGGAGCGGATAGAAAACGCAGGCCGCGAACAGAATAGCAAGCCACATGCAAGTAGGGATAGGCAGATAGAAGTCGGAGTCCGCAGGCCGCTGGCGATCAGGGTACGCGGATAGAAGGTTGGAGTCTGCAGGAGGGGACGAATTCCTCTGATGTCATGTAAGAAGAGAGAAACATGAGAGAGAAAATCGCCCGAAATTGTATATATTATCAAAGTATAGGGCACCACACTTGCATGGTGGGGGCAGGTTTAGCGGATGCGGATGCATATGCGGATGCGGATGCGGATGCGGTACACTATGGGACAACCACTCTCCTCCCTTGAGGACCATACTTGGCCAAAAGATCGGCTGGGGCACTCTCCTCCCTTGGTACATGCCGAATTGAGAACGTGCAGAATTGCTCTATGAGGCTTTTGACCTTTGCAAGGTAGCGCTGGAGTGTTGGCTCCCTGGCCTCGAACTCTCCTCTAATTTGATACGCCACCACCATGGAGTCCGTTGAGACCCCTAAGTCCTGCACCCCTAACTCCCAGGCTAAACGTATCCCCGCGATCACAGTCTCGTACTTGGCCTGGTTGTTGGTGATGGGGAAGTGAATGTCTATTGCCTGCTCGATCTTTTCCCCCTGTGGGCTTACCAAGATACACCTCCCCCGTAGGAATGCTTCCTCGACGCTCCGTCCACCAACATCTCCCAAGCCGTCGGGGAAGAAGGCTCTGACTCCTTACCTTCGACCACGTAGTCTGCCAGGAAATCCGCCACCGCTTGCGCCTTTCTCGATAGCCTGAGGACAAACTAGATGTCAAACTCGCTTAGTTCCACTGACCATTTTGCTAATATCCCTGAGTGCTCGACCCCTTCCAGGATGCTGCGAAGGGGGTAATCAGTCACCACCCGGATGGAGTGCGCCTGGAAGTAAGGCCAGAGCTTTTTGGTCGTGACAACCAATGCGAATGCCAACTTCTCCAGGATTAGGTGTCTGAGTTCCGCCTTCCTTAGGACCCTACTGATATAGTAAACTGGTAGCTGCTTTCTCCCTTCCTCTCGAACCAGTACGGAGCTTACTGCCTCGGTCCCCACACCCAAGTATAAGGCTAGGTCCTCCCCCTCCTTTGGACCATGGAGTAGCGGGGCCTGCGTGAGCTATTTTTTCAAAGCCTGGAAAGCTTTCTCACACTCATAGGTCCACTCGAACTTCTTTCCTCCGCGCAGCAGCTTGAAGAAAGGTGAGCACTTCTCCCCCGCCCGCGAGAGAAACCTGCTTAACCCAGCCAGCTTCCCTGTGAGGCACTGGATCTCCTTCGCGCTCTTTTGCGATTTCAACTCTAATATGGCTTTCACCTTGTCAGGGTTAGGCTCAACGCCTACTGAGGTGAGAAGGTGGCCCACGAACTTGCCCTTGCTAGCCCCGAAGACACACTTCTGGGGGTTGAGTCTCATTTTGAACTTCCTCAAAGTGCCAAACGTTTCTGTCAAGTACTGGAGGTGAGACCCAATGTCCTTGCTTTTCAGACCTCCAGGTTTTTGCCCCTTTGCTCCCGAAAGACCCGGTCCATCATTCTCTGGTAAGTTGCCCATGCATTCTTCAGCCCAAAAAGCGTCATCTTGTAGCAGTAACACCCATCTCCCGTGATGAATGAGACATCTAGAAAACTCATTAGAGAAAAACCGACGACTGAGTCAACCAGCGCTTCGATTCGAGGCAGAGGATAACAATCCTTGGGGCATGATCTATTCAATAAGGAGAAATCGACACACATCCTCCAACGCCCATCCCCCTTCTTAACCATCACCACATTAGAAACCCATCATAGATACTGGATCTCCGATACAAACCCGGCCCTGAGAAGTTTACTCACCTCCTTCTGAATGGGCCCAACCAGCTTGTTGGTGACAGTTCTCTTCTTCTGTCGGATAGGGCGTGAGCTGGGATCAAGGTTGAGGCGGTGGCAAGCCACGTCTGCATCAATCCCGGGCATGTCCGCCGCGCTCCAAGCGAAGATGTCAATGTTTTGCCGGACGCAGGCTAGGACCTTTTCCCGGTCCTCCGAGCTGAGCTCCCCACTGATCCTCACCTTCTCCAATCTCCCTGCCTGGGAGAGAACCTCCACTTCCACTACCTCCTCCACAGCCTCCAGCCGGGATTGATCCCGCCACTCGCCCCCTGCCTCCTTTACTCGGACGAAAGCCTCTTCCTCCTCCACTCCCCCCAACGATCATCTCCCAGTTCCGGCCTCCCAGCAGCTCACCCAACCCATCCACTGGGGCGCCGCTCCCTTCTTCCTCAGCCTCCGTATTCCTCCCAACTCCTTCCAGCTTCTCTATCTCCACTACTCCGCCAACCGATTCATCCTCCACCTCTTCCATTCCTCCTTCCTTCCCTGCTCGCTCTTCCAACTCCCTTCCCATCTCCTTGGCTCCCTCCTTCCAGGAGATGGTGTTGACGACCGTTACGTAGCATTGCCTTGCTACCTTCGGGTCTCCCCTGACCCTGACCTGGAATCCCCCCACGCTGAACTTCAAACACTGGTGGAATGAGGACGAGACACATCTGAACGCGCTGATGAGGGGCCGCCCAAAGATGACGTTGTAGCTGCTCGGAGCGTCAACAATGACGAACTGATAGTTGCGGGACTGTCCCCGCAAGGTCACATGGAGTCCGACCCCTCCTTCCACTTCCTCTCCCCTGAGAACCCGAACAACGGACCGTCCGAGGCCAAAACCCTCCATGACTCCACCTTCATCTCACCGAACGCCTTCTTGAAGATGACGTTGACTGAGCTCCCGTTGTCAATGAGGATCCGTGAGATAGTGAAGTTCTCGATGAATGTCTGAATCACCAGGACATCGCAGAACGGATTCTCGTGGTCTGACATGTCCTTCCACGAGAAGGTGATTTTTTCCTCAGGGAGCAGAGCTTGGGATGTCGAAGCCACGCTCCGACGAAACATGGTGTGCAGGCTCGCCCTCCGGGTGGCCTTGATCCCCACCCCACCATGGATCACCCCAATCCCTCCTCGAGTTCCTGCGTCTGTCCTATCGACACACCGGTCCTCCTCCTCCGCCCTGCCAGTTACCTCCTCTGTCCTCACTGGTAGCTGCTGCTCCCTCGAGTCTCTCACCCTCCTAATATCCAAGAACTCCGGGCAGGGGACCATTGCGTGACCCTCCTCCTGATGGAAGTCACAGTATGGCAATGCCATCTCCCCTCTCCACCCTTCTGCTGGCAGGTTCCTCCTCCCGACTCCTGCTCCTGTTCTGCCTGCCCTCCCCATACCCTGACCGATCGCCATAGCCTGCTGCGGAGGGGGTAGGAGTGGCCTCTGACCTTGTCTCCATCCTGGATGGTTGAACCTCCCCTGACCTCCGTGCGTGTTCCCCCCTCCCTGGGCAAACCCTCTGCCTTGTCCATGCGGATGCCTCCACCCCAACTCCTGAGGTCTCGGCTCTTCTCCCCTCCTTCCTTCTTGCTGCCTAGAACCTCCCTGTTCACGCGACTCCGAGTTGCTCAACCTTGCCAGCTTCTTGGGTTCGCCGCTTCTCCCTCGATCTCCTTCACTGCTCTCTCCATCAGCTCTTCGAAGGACAAGGGTGGCTTCCGATTCAAGCTCATTTTGAAGAACCCCTCACGCAGCCCCACGGTGAACGCCAGCTGGAGGGCGAATCCCGACACCTCCTGAATGAGCAAAATCTCCTTCTGGAACCTATCCACATAGCTGGCTAGTGACTCCTCTATCCCCTGCTGTATCTTGAAGAGTCCCTCAACACTTTTCTTCCTCTTCTTTGAGGTTGAGAAACACAATTGGAAACTTCGGCGCAAGTCTTCGAACACGTAGATCGACCCCATCGGGAGCTGGTGAAACCATTCACTTGCTTTCTCCTTCAAGGTGATGACAAAGAGACGACACTTGAACGCGCCCAACATCGGCCTAATGGAGACCATGTCTTCGAACCACTGCAGATGCTGGGCGGGAACATCCGTTCCAGTGTAATAGGTCATTTCTGGCTCCCTGAACCCTTCCAGAACGGGCGCGAAAACAACCAGTTCGCAGAATGGGCTCCTGCCGCTCGGGGGTCGCGCATGCTCCACCTACGCGACCAGTTCGGAGGCCGGGGCCGCACTCGCCGTGTCGGGGAAAAGCTCTCTCCCCGCTAAATCCCGCTCCTACCATCCGCTCGCCGCCTCCTTACTCGGCCTCTACCCTGGTGCGCTCTCGCCTATCCCTGACGACGTTATCGCCTGGACTATGGGGGTCGAGCACTCACCGCGCGTCGTGGCGAAGGCGAAGTGGATAGTCTCCAGGACCGCCCTCTTGAAATGCTCCAGCATCTCAACCGTAGCCGACACCGAAGGTTGTGGCGAGCCGCTCTGGTCAGCACCTTGTTCCCTGTGTCTCCAGCCATGCAACTCTCCGGATTTTCCTGTGCAAGCTGCGGTCCACGCTCACCGCACCAAAAATGTTGGAACCAAGATTTGACCCAACGAAGAGTTTGGATCCAAAGGGCGCAGCCCACACCTACTTCTTCCAAGAAAGAACGTTAAGCTGAAGACTTGGTACTTGACGCAAACCCTGGCTGCAGCGCGGAGGACTCACCACACACCCGAAAGAACTTTGAGCGCTTCCACTCCTAAGCCAATGCTGAAATTGGACACCTTGGAGAGCCTTCGAAGCCAACCAAAAATCACCTGAGCAGGAAGAAGCCAAAAAATTGGATCCCCTCCAAAGGTGCCCTTCAGGGTCTATTTATAATTTTTTTGGCGAGAACTGCCAATAGCGCAATCCTGTCTTTTGGAATTACTAATTGCACCCCAAATTAATCTGCCAATGACTATACGCGGACTAACAAATAAAATCTTGCATGTATAACATTCCTGGAGGGGCGAGTGCCTGACGAAACCAACACTCCCCCACCTCTTTTGGCGAGTGCCTGGTGTGACTAGCACTCGCCCGCCACTTTGGCGAGTGCCTTTTGAGAACAATGCTCGCCCGCCTCTTTGGCGTGTGCCTGATGAATTTAGCACTCGCCCGACTCTTTGCCGAGTGCCTGATGAAACTAGCACTCGCCCGCCTCTTTGGCGAGTGCCTAATGAAACTAGCACTCGCCCGCTTCTTTGGCGAGTGCGTGATGAAACTAGCACTCGTCCGCCTCTTTGACAAGTGCCTTATGAGATTAGCACTCGCCCGCCTCTTTGGCGAGTGCCTGACGAGACTAACACTCGCCTGGTAACTCGTCCACTTCGGCGAGTGCTGACTTGGGTTCGTCGATTTAGGCGAGAGCAAACCCGCCTCTCCGTCTTGCCCTCTCAACGAACACGAGCTTGTACATGCTATATTGTAGAGAGAGCATACAAATTGTACACGAGGTTTTTTATTTTATCTTATGATGATGATAGTGGCGAGCATACAAATTGCGCACATATGTTAACGTGTTACCAAGAAAAGTGAATTCTCATCTAACATATGGTTGGTTGCATTGGATTCACAGGCAGAGAGCTTTTGGAGTTGATAACATTTGTTTGCCAAAATAATTTAAAACAATGATGAATTTAAACTTCCTTTTTTAGTGTTCATGAAAAAGTGCATTAATATAATCTTGATTATGTGATGGAATTAGTTTAATTGAATTTCGTTTTTTTATTGGATATTTTCAGATGCAATGGTTACGTCAAAGCTTGGAAAAGACTTACAGTTCATCAGGCTCCAAATGTCCTCACCATTGCTCTCAAGAGATTCCAGGTTTGAGCTTGCACCGACATTCTACAAAAACCTGCTCTCTATTTTACGAAATCTCAAACCAATTTTCTGTTGCAGAGCGGCAGGTTTGGAAAACTGAATAAAAGAGTAACTTTTCCGGAAGATTTGAATCTCACTCCGTACATGAGTGCGAGCGGCCGGGACGGCACCGATCACTATGAGCTCTACGGTGTTGTCGTTCACTTGGACATGCTAAATGCTTCATATTTCGGACACTACATTTGTTATATGAAGGATTATAGAGGAAGCTGGTATAGAATTGACGATTGCAAGGTACTCCTGTCCACATGTTTTCGGGGCTCAGCGTGAATTTTTAATGCTCGGAAACTCATTGTTGCGATGGTAATTTTTTAGGTCATTAAAGTCGAAGTGGAGGAAGTATTGGTGCAGGGTGCCTACATGTTGTTATATCACAGGTAAATTATTCGTTCCTTCAAATACGGCTGATATCGAGTCGAGTTCGATCGATTTTGGCACGGCTCGAAATCGAAATTTTCGACTCGAACTCGGCTCGAAATCGACTCGAAATCGAAATTGATTTCGAGTCGAGTCAGCTCGACTCGAAATGACTCGATTCCGAGTCGGCTCGAAATCGAATCGAGTCGGCTCGAAATCGAATCAAGTCGGCTCGAAATCGAATCGGGTCGGCTCGAAATCGAATCAAGTCGTCTCGAAATTGAGCAATTTTTCGTTTTATTCCTAGTTTGCTCAAAATTAAATTGGGCAACCTGTAAATTTACCAAATGAAACACTTAAAGTTTTCATTCTTTTTATTTAGGTTTAAATTTTGTTATTTTTAATGTTAAAATAAGAATATATTAATAAATACATAATTTTTTTAATTAATTCGAGTTGATTCGAATCATATTTCGAGCGATTCAGGGCTGACTCGAAATCGACTCGAAATCAGATTCGAGTCAAATTGAATCGACTCAAATTGAGTTGAATCAATTTTAACTGATTCCGATTCGACTCAATTTTCGAACGATTTTCGAGCGACTTCCGAGTTTCAAATAATATGCCCAGCCCTACCTTCAAACAATTAGAAATTTGTTCCTGTTGTCCATGCAAAAGTTTGTAAACATCCCAGTTTAGGCGCCAGCTACTGAAATCTGCTTTGATCACATTGTATTTTTTAGGTGGACGAGATCTTTATAGTCGAAAAATAGGAATAATGCTCTTATTATTCACACCAAATCAATACAACTCTCCCCTATTTATACACACAGAAGGGTGACTCAAAACCCGAATCTGAGATGTGTGACTAATCCCAAAAAGTGGGAGGCCGCTAACTGCACACCAAATTTTAACACTCCCTCAAGGTGGGTGAAAGATATCCAGTAAGCCAATCTTGTCACATAATCTACATAAATCCAATAAGCTAAGTCCCCTGGTTAGACAATCAACCACTTGTCCTTTTGTTGCAACGTGTCCAAGCTTCAGTATCCCACCATCCAGCCTTTCTTTGATGAAGAACCTATCAATCTATATATGTTTGGTTCTATCATGTTGGACGGGATTGTTTGCAATGCTGATGACTGACTTGCTATCACACCACAATGTCATCCGTCACCGCCCTGATCTATTTTGAGTTCACTCAGCATGACTTTCAACCATAACAACCCTCCTACACTTGAGGCCATGACCCTGTATTCTGCCTCGGCTGTAGATCTTGCAACTATAGTCTGTTTTTTGTTTTTTCAGGAGACAAGGTTGCTCCATACAAACATGCAATATCCTGATGTGGATCTCCTGTCATCTGCACAACTAGCCCAGCCAGAGTCACAATAAACCTCGATACTCAGATGTCCATTCTTTCGGAAGATCAGTCCCTTTCATGGTGCATTCTTTAAGTATCTAAGAATCTGTTATAACTCCCTGTAGTTGCTCCAATATATCGAGCTACTACGCTCACAACAAATGATATGTCAGGACGGGTGTGACTCAAATAGATCAGGCGACCTACAAGTCTTTGATACCTTTCTTTATTAGTTGGCTTTCCTGCCTCAGCGTTGAGCTTGGTCTTCTGTTCAATTGGAGCAACTTCAGGCCTGCACCCCAGTATACTTGTCTCTTTGAGCAGATCTAACACATATTTTCACTGAGATAGAACGATTCCCTCCGGACCGCGGGATACTTCTATCCCAAGGAAGTATTTTAGCTGCCCCAAATACTTTGCTTCAAACTCTTCGCCCAATCTTGTCTTTAACTGAGCAATTTCCTTCTTGTCATCGCCCGTAATAATCATATCGTCCACGTACACCGCAAGTATCGTAGTGTGATCTCCATCCCTCTTAAAAAACATAGTATGATCAGCGTTGGTCTGCTGATATCCCATACTATCACCTTTCTAAACCTGTCAAAGCAGGCTCAAGGAGATTGCTCCAGCCCATACAAGGATTTCTTTAGTCTACACACTTTGCCTACCGTTTGTTTCGCGTCAAAACATGGTGGTACTTCCATGTATACCTCTTCCACCAGATCCCCATAAAGATATGCGTACTTTACGTCGAGCTGGTGTAGCTTTCATCCCCCATTTGTCGCCAAGGATATTAGTGTCCGCACCGTGCTCATATTGGCGACGAGTGCAAAAGTCTCATCGTTGTCGATGCCATAAGTCTGACTGTAACTTTTTGCTACCAATCGAGCCTTATAACGCTCAATTTAACCCTCTGAGTTTTGTTTCACAGTGAACACTCGCTTGCACCCCACTACCTTTTTCCCTGGTGGTAGTGACACAAGGTTCCATGTCTTGTTTTTCTTTAACGCGCCGAGTTCTTCTAGCATTGCAGCTTTCCATTGAGAATCTTTCTTAGCAACCTGCCAACACTTAGGAATAGAAACAAGGTCCAAAGATGTAATGAATGTTTCATGTGCAGAGGATATATGAGAGTAAGAAACAAATTGGGCAATGTCATGTTGAAAGCTATATCGATTAGGTGAGACTCTTGCATTCTTGCGGGAACTTCGTCTTACTGACAAGGGAGTGAGAGTGGGGAGATGAGAGGTTATTTTACCTGGGATGTCTAAACTTGTGGTGGATGGTGTGGGTGTCTCAAGGATCGGAGTAGGCAGGACAAAAGACCTGACACAGGTGGCAATGTAAGCATTGTAGTCTCGCTTGGCTGTTGCTCGCCTTCCTTCTTCTTATATACACTCTTAAATCCCCCTGAGTCTGAGGTCCATCATCAATAGATTCTCTCTCCTCAAGAATCGACACCTCAACTGACTTTGATTTCATTGGTACAAATGTCAACGAGATACTCATTATCCGTCTTTCACCACTACATCGATCCTCCCCTTCCTGTCTCATGTTTTCTACGACGAGTGGTTCTGGGAGAGGCGAGTCACTGGAAGAAGAGTAATATTACTCAAGCTCTCTGAACGTGACATCCATGCTGACGAATAACCTTCTCTCCACCAGACTTCAACATACATACCCCTTTTGGGTAGCTAAATACGCAACAAAAACACACTTCAAGCCCTTGAATCCAAATTTCCCACATTCGGTCTTTTGTCATTCACAATGCACACACAACCAAAGGTCTCGAGGGGAAGACTATCTTCACTCCTCACTCGCATTGTCTCAATCAGAGACTTCTGATCCAATACTTGCGCGGGCATCCGATTGATTAAATAGGCTGCTGTTAGCACAACTTGTCCCCATAAGTACTTAGACACCTTCATTGTTATCATCATACTCCGAGTCACTTTCAGAAGGTGTCTGTTCTTTCGTTCCGCTACTCCATTCTGCTCTGGCATGTATGGACAAGTAGTTTGATGTTGGATTCCCTGCGAGGACAAGTACTCCTTAAACGCCCTGTTGGTGTGCTCTGCCCCATTGTCAGACCTCAACACCTTTACGACTGCACCGTGCTGAGTTTGAACTCTTTTATGAAAATCCTTGAAACAATCAAACACATCACTCTTGTTTTTCATTAGGTAAAGCCAAGTCACACGAGAGAAGCAATCAATGAAAGACACAAAATACCGAAATCCATTCTCAGTAGGTGCCCAAACATCAGAATGTACTAGATTACATGGATAAGAACACCTACTACCAGAACCAGAATAAGAATTTCTGGTATACTTTCCCAGTTCACATGCATTACATACAAGTTTGTTACAATTACCTTTCTTACACAAATTGGGATACATTTGTTTCGAAACTGGAAAGGAAGGATGACCCAGACGTCGGTGATGTAGTAGGAGTAAGTCTTCTCCTCATCTTCTACCCTCTGCAGCGCCCTCTACAAGCGTTGAAAGAGCTGAGTCCATATTCTCCTTATCTAGGTACCACAAGCCACTATGTCATGTGTCAGTCCCAAGTCTCCTGCCAGTCTACTTTTCCTAGAAGATTACCTTTGGGATATTAAACAAGACGACACCGTTTAGTTGAGATATGATTCCACTATGGATAAGAGATTCACAGGAAAGGAAGGAGCATGCAAAACATTTGACAAAATTAAAGTGTTGGCACATTGCACATTACCCTTACCAACCACTGGCCGAGCAGTGCCATCAACAATCCTAATACTCTCTGGGACTGCTAGGGGAGTGTACGAAAGGAATTCCTTCGCATCCCCAGTAACATGTTGAGAGACACCCGAGTCGACTATCCAATATGGTCAGCCAGTAGTGGATGTATATGCGAGGGCATGTGTACTATAAGTACCTGTGGCTATGTGAGCAAAAGTGACAACGTTACCCCTAGGCGCAGTTGGAGTGGGTGTGTCATCCGTCACACCTTTCTGCTTCCTTTGCATCGGCTGGTGATATGCATCCAAAGTCTCCTGCTCCCTTGAGTGACCCACATCAACAATGCCTTCTTTTGCCACTTCCTCGCTTATCATGAGATTTGCCTGATATCCTCCTCGTCCACCACCTCTACGCTTCCACGACCACACCAACGACCTCCAAACTTTCCCCATCCACCTGCATTCCTCTCCTTTGGTGGCTTGTGGCAAGTCAACCGAAGATGACCTATTTCACCACAATTGTAACATTGTCGCATCTTGCTCCTGTATCCCTCGTGCCCTTGATTAGTGATTGCTGGAGCCAATTTCTCTCTTGGAAGAGTGGTTCCACCAGACTGGAGCCTAATTCTGCTCTCCTCCTGCATCATGGCTGAGATCGTCTTATTCAATGAAGGGATCTTTGGCTGAGCAAGCAACATTGCACGCCTTTGCTCAAATGTCGGGTTCAACCCCCTCATAAAGTGCATAGTCCTTCGCTGAGTATCTCACTCCCCTTTTGTGCATTTAGGGTCTTTGCAGCATGCGACTGGTGAGAAATAATCATAGTCTGCCCATAGTCGCTCCAGATCTGCGACATATTCCTGGATCGAGCGATCTCCCTGAGTTACAGCCTCAATCTCCCGTTCGATCTGAAACACAATCATGTTGTTGATGGCTCCTGCATAAAGCCTCTATAATTTCCCCCAAACATCGCTTACAGTCTCTATGCCATCCACCGTGATCGCAATAGACGTGACCATTGAGTTGGAGCCATGTATACAACAGACTATGTGTAGTCTTCAATTCATTGTACCCATCAGAGTTCTTCTCTGGCAACTTCCTTTCGCCCGTCAGATAGCCCGCCAAGTTCCTTCCGGAGAGTGCCCTTTTCACCCTACGCGACCAAATTAAGTATGTAGCTGGTCCATCGAGCTTCAACTGTACTGGTGGAAGCTCCAACTTTACCATAGGCGATGGTGACTGAGCCAATCCCCTGCCTTTCGACATCCGCAGATACTCGAAGCACACTTTTTGGTCCGCGTCCTCCATCCTGGCAACCAACTTCTCCATGATCGCCCACAACTCTTGATCCTGGACATAAGTTCTCCGCGTGACGCCTTTAAAAAAAACTTCAGTACTGACAAGGATGCCACACAAGATCTGCATGACTTTATTTCTTTCTCATAGACAAACGCACTCTTGTTCGTTCCGAACCCGCAAGCCTTGTCCTCTTCAAGACAATCCCAGAGATTATGCACGGGTCCTCCCGCAGAGAATGCACGCTGACCATCGTGCGCGAAGATCCCTTGCCGCACGCGGCGTTCGTTCTTCCGCAGAAACCCCCGCGCGACAATCCCTTTCACAATCTTCTTTACCAACAATTTAATCTACCAAGTCCAAACTCTTACCCCTTATTTTTCATTATACTTATCCAGGAAATGCCTATGCAGGAATCCCCAAGTATATGAAAGAAATTCTTCCAAGCCCTTCAGATGCTTCTCTCTGCAGAAACCCCCACGACGCTTCTTCTGCGGCGATCCCGCTCCCACCAACGTGCAACAACTCTGTACACTGCTATTCTTCTCCCAAGGTGCGCGGCGATCTCTCTCCCTGTGATGCACAATGTGTGATGCCGCGATGCGCGATGCCTCTTCCTCCGCGATGCGCGATGCCTCTTCCGCCGCGATGCGCGATGCTTCTTATGTCGGGACGCTGCCGAGCTCTCACTGCCGCAGAGAACTCCTGCCGGTCCCGCGTCCTTCCTCCTCCGGCGGAGAGAACTCCCGGCGTAATCCCGCGCGCAACTCACCGGTCTTCTGCACAAAATTCCTGAGCGCGCGCAACTCCGGTCGCACTCCCACACAAGGAGAACTCCCGCAACCCGCGCGCAACTCTGGCCGCACTCCTCTGGCGCTGAAGAACCGTGATGAGGGGAGATAACAATCAGGGAAATGGGAAAAGGAAATAAAAGAAGAAATTTCCGGACTCTCCTGTGATTACAGGATCGGGATTAAACGGATTCATCTTTATTTCCTAACCTGGCTCTGATACCAAGTCGAAAAATAGGAATAAAACCCTCTTATTATTCACACCAAATCAATACAACTCTCCCCTATTGATACACACACAAGGGAGACTCAAAACCCAAATCTGAGATGTGAGACTAATCCCCAAAAGAGGGAGGACGCTAACTGCACACCAATTGTATTATTTGCACACCAAATTTCAACACTTATCATCATCATCCTCATTGTCTTTAATAATAATTATTTTCCACATTGTGTTACGCACGTGCAGGGACAATTGCTTGAACCATCTTATTTTGTATTTTTGATTTGCATGTATTTTTAATTTGCAAGAGCTTTTTATGCTTGGTGAGGAAGGAGGACGCTTGGGAGTTTTTGGTATCTTTTATGCTTAAGGCTTAGGATCTCTCCTCATGAGAGGGACTTCAAGGAAGAACCAACCTCCTGAGATTAGGCACGAGTATTTCTCTTGAGTATATTCAATTATTTGAGTTTTATTGCAAGTTAGTTTTGTGACGGTAATATATTGTCTCAGATTTAATGCTCCCTGTGTTTTCATATCCATTTTAACGATCTCATTTATGTCATACTCAGCTTAGATATCAACGGCTTTATTTAATATCTTACACTCGAATGCGAACAACATTATGGGGGTGGTTGTGATTTTTTAAGTATTAAAATCTTTTATGAATCTTTTCATCGCATGCTTCTTTTGAGAGTTCTCCGTTTTATTCAGTTTGCCTTTTTTTTTTCCTTTGGATATTTTGATATAAAAATATAATATGAACAATATAATGATATTATTTAACATTGGGAAGGAGTTGATAACTGAACATTTCATTTAGTTTAGGGTTAACATATGAAATAGATTATGCTAACATATATTTTCTTATATGTGATCAGGAAAAACCCACGAAAAGATCTTTTCGTCAAGCCCGCTGATCCTACTGTAAACAAGAACCTGCCTGAAATTGATTGCAGAGCATCAACCTCAGAGGATACTACAGAATCTTCTCCTTCGGCTGCATCTACGGTATCTTCTGCTTCGGTTGCACCTTCCACGCCGTGCACGGATGCTGATGCTCAAACGAACATTTCACATTCCGAAATGCTCTCGGAGGCGGGGTCCACATTGAGGGATACAGGGCATGACAGACGTACGGATGGGAGGCTCGATCATGAAGATCAAATGGACCTGGATGCACCGGTGACCTCGTCGGCTGCTCCGGTGCTGTCTGAGATCCCTGATCATCACAATGGAACTAAACCAGATTGTATGTACCAGAATGCATCTTCAATGATGTCAGTTGATCCGGAGCCTTTATTCACCGGAGACGCGTGCGGCCATGGTTCATCTTTTGCCGGCCCATGCGGAGCAAATGAATCAGAATTACAAAATTCAAGCAAATATGGTGCAAACGGAGCGGAGTTACAAAATGCAAGCAATTCTGTAGCGAATGAATCAGAATTACAAAATTCAAGCAAATATGGAGCAAACGGACCGGACATGGAAGCATCAATAGCATGTATCGCGCCTAGCCAATGCGCAGATGGTATTTGCCCTGTCGTTTCTCCACTAGAATTCAAAAGGCCCAACGGAACTGTGACGGCGAATGGCTCGATCGAGAAATCAAAGCCAATCTTCAGGCGTGGATTCCTCGACAGGCCGGTCTCAAAGAAACCCACAGGTTGGGCGAAAACATTTCCGGCGGAGAAGAGGACCAACAACGGTTATCCTAATGGCCACATGAAGATTGGTTCCGATATCCAAATGGCCAGCGGTGATGTAGATAAAGAAGCTCAATGAAGCCTAATTCCGATGGCTTATAATCAAATTTGCAGCAGTGAAATTGACTTGATTAGGGTTCTCTAGTGCTAATGTTTCTGATTAAGGGTGGCATTTTGGTAGATATGAGATAATCATATATATATCCTAACTTACGAGTGCTGATAGCTGCAGCATTTTCTTCCATTTGATGTGTGAACTAACAACTCACCGATCCGTTAATATAGTCCATTGATGATGATCATGCATAATCATTTTTTAATGCTTTATTCCATGTAATAAATAATATTCTATAACTTTTCTATGTTAACTAGTATTAAATTTTTTCGGGGGTTGATATTAGCACTGCATTTTTGACTATTGACATTAACAGCTAATCACAAGCTTAGTTTTAAGAGGTTGGCTATTCCCTAGCAGTTTTCTATTAGCAATCGTTTTTTAAAAAGAATATTAAAAAGATTTAAAGCTGAAGGATCACCTGTCTTATGCTCTTCTTTTTTTCATTTCTTACGAAAATAGAAAGATTGGACCCACAATCATTACTTTTGAAAGCTCTTATTAACAAAATTTAATTAAAAATGTTTTTTAATGTATGAGAAGGGGGAAATTGATTTTCTAAAGTGGATATGCGGCGGTGGAGATTTCAGAGGTGTCTCTAGCGAGTTCTATGTTGTCGAAGTCTGCGGAAGCAAGGGGATGGTTGTACATCCATGCGATGAAAGATTCAACAGTGCGATTAAATGAGTGCGATGCTAATAGGAATTTTATAAATCTAAAAAAATTCAATTTCTTAGGAGTTCGGTTGGAAAATATAACCTTAAAAAGCCTGATAACACCAAACCTGTGAAGCCCACAAGATCCAAAAATTAGGGATAAATTGCATAATGCACCGTCAAAATATTGGATTTTCATTTTCCAGCTTTTTCTGTAATTGAGGGATATATTTTGTCAAATTTAGGCTACGTTTGAGGGACTTATTTTCTCCCAAACGGAGCCTTAATAATTTAAGGTGTATTATATCAAAATTATGTAATTCAAAAATGCGTACCGCAAATTACCCAAAATATAATTACTCTTTTGGAGGCATTTGCAGCACATTAGTTCGAGCTGTTTATTAGAATGCCTGTCAAAGTTTTAAAGAAACACATTGAAAATGTCAACATAAAATCACCATCACATAGCAAATTAAACGCCATCTTCCAAAATATTATATGAACTGGACAACAAAAACAATAAATATAGGGCAATAGATTATGAACACACATGTTATGGCCCTACTCGAAAGTTGTCAGAGGAGTGGTGGGAGATGGAGATGATGGTGTTGAAGCGGGGCGTGCTCAAGAGAAAGCTTCTAACATCCCATTCAAAAACATCAAATAGACTACTTCATTGCTTCATTACATGACTACCCATGATAATATAGTTGTAAATTCATTAATATGCACTAAAATATTAAAGGTAATGTTATATATGTAAATCGCTTTTGGCTATATACAAACAAATTTCATTTATATAATTGTAAATCGTCATTCGTTAAAGAGCAACTAACAAATTTCCCTCAAAAGTCTTACGTGAAACCTAATGCCAATTTAACCCTCATCTTCATGACCCCACCACCGTGCCAAACAGAGCCAAAACCGACATGCACTATTTATAATCGTTAGCCGGGAATGGTGGAGCCTGGAGGGTCAACCGGTCGACCGGCAGTCAACCCGGACAACAATTCGGCTCAATTTCCATTTAGAAATCTCACCGGTCCCACCATGCTTTCACGATACCCACTCCCCTTGACCCAACTCCCAACCATCAAACCGGTAGCCTCTCCCGTTCCTCAGCCCGAGTACCACCTTCTCACAACTAACCACTAAAACATCGCCACGTAAGCCAACCTTCATTCCTTGCCGTTCTGTTACGCTGTTTGTTTAAAAATTCTCGTCCGGCGCCCACCTCACCCGTCCGATAGAATCCGCTTCCCCTACCATTTTTGTTTTTTCTCTCAGTATATTTTTTACCTAAATTTTCACAGCGAGTTTTTTATTATTATTTATAAATACAAAATATTTTACAGTCTTAACTCTTAAATGAATAAAATTGAATTTGGACGCTGAAATGAACCCCTCCACCGTCCCTTCCTAGAACAGTGAATGCGCACTTGGAATCGGAATAAATACAATAAAAAAGATAAATCAAAATATCCCTTTTCATATTTACCCGTGATCTATGCCGAATTTCCGATTTATTATTTTATTACTAAAATTAGATTAATTAATTAATCGAGAATAATTCGCCCATTATATATTGCTAGCTGCTGGCGCAGTAATAATGGCGAGATTAGAAGAATAAGCAGCTCGAAGTCGAGCCGTCGAGAGGGAAATTTATTTCCCCTCTCTCTCTCTGTCACTCTTTCTTGGTCTGGGGTTCCCATTTTTTTCTCGGAAGAAGAAGGTTGGGGGGAAATTCTGTCCCCAATCCAAAACCAGGCCATCACTGATTTTACTTCCGGCTGCCTTGCGCAATGGCGTTCCACGAGGCGATCAAGCAGCTCACCGCGCTGATGGACGAAGGTGTGGAGATTTTTATTTTTGTTTGATTTCCCAAGTTTTGGTATTAGGCGGGAAGTTTGTTAGTTTGCTGGATTTTCGCCTTACTTTGCGGGATCTTTTTGTATGCAGTGAACGAGCAGCAAAGGAGCACGTTCCAGGTTCGAGATCCGTCTCAGATCCATGCATTGTTTCTGCTTATCATGCGAGTTTTGTTGATCGGTGCTCTCGAGTGCCTATTTTTGTTTTCTGCAAGCATGACACCTGATTTTCACCCGATTAGTTTGTATACTCGATGATTTCAGATTATTGTTAAGTGCTCTTATGTTGATCTGCTTAGTTGATTGGATTTCCGGGCGTTTGATGGGGTTGGATTGAAGATTCTCTGGTTTCGTGCGTTTTGGCTTTGATTGTTGTTAGACTTATTTACTAATTTTACTTTTCCAATTGTTACCAGAGAGAGCAGTACTTTGGGAACTTGCATGAATTTCTTGTTTGGACATAATTTTGTTCTGATTCTGTAGCAATTAGCTGGATGTCATTGTGAGGACGCTTAAATTAGTATTGTTTGTGCGCAACTGGAGTCCATTGTTTTTGTCACGATTAAAAAATAGGAAAAAGTTTATGGAAATGGGAATCTGAGTGTATTAGTGGAATTAAGATCAACTAGTGCTTAGTTGAGCTGTTACCATATTCCTCATAGAAAGCCTAAGTCGCACTTTAAAGCTTCTGATCATTTTATATTGCAGTTGAGCTGTATTAGTGGAATTAAGATCAACTAGTGCTTAGTTGAGCTGTTACCATATTCCTCATGTGATAGGTAAATTTGGCATTGATAGGAGCGGGGCATAGAATCTATTTTACAATTGGAGGAAGAGGCATCTTGTAAGGTTAAGGTTTTGGAGGGTTTGGAGGTTTTTTTTTTTGGGAACCTGTGTCGCTCGATGAGATTAGTGCAATGCAAATGTAATTCTAGTGCAATTTAATTTACAAAAAAATGATGCTAGATTTTGTTTTACCCTAGGGTAGTTTTATTATAAATAGGGATTAAGGGGATAGCCATGAGGCTATTGTTGATTTTGGAGAAGAATATTTCCCGAAATCCGTCCATTTCTCAGTGACGACTCTGTAAGGACCCAAGTGACAATTCCTATGTTTGTATCCTTTGTATCATTCCATTACCTTGTATTTTATCAGTTTTCCAGACCTTTTCCCTTCTTCCACAGGTTGTCCCCCCTCCCTCCTCAAACCTACCAGTTACAACCCTCCCTCCCTCAAGGACGATCAATTCCTAGTTGGTTCCCACCACCGCACACCCATTAACAATTTTGCCCACCTTCAATTGTTCCTTCCCAAACCACCCCTCTTTCAATCGACCTTCCTGGAACTGCCCCGATCTAAATTCTGGACACTCCAGCCCTCTTCCACCCCAAATGCTTCCCCACATATTCCATGTCCAGGACTCATCCGCCTCATGGAAACCAGCTGACAACCCCCCATACTACCTCCCAGCCATTCCCCAAAGTCATGCACAACCCCTCCAGGACTCCAAGAACCTTGGCCGAATCCCAAAATCCTTCCCCATTGAAATCTATCCACAAAACTTCCCCACTAGTCCTAGACAACAACCCTACACGCCTCCATCCTCCAGATCTCCATCCCACGACATCATTCCCTTATATCGTGAATATAGTATTGTTGTATGAATCTTTATTTTTCAATATTTAAATATGGTGGTGTGATTTCATACTTAATTGGATCTCCTGTTTAGTAGTTATTTTCTCTGGGAGATTTTGTGATTTGCAGAACTTGTTTGTTAACACGCTCTTGCTTTGGCCCTCAACGTGGAGGAAAATCTAAGCTTGTTTTGCCTTAAAAAATAAACTTATACTGCTTAAACTATATGTTCGTTATTTAATAATTTATTGCTTAGTTTAATTTCTCCTTTGGGACTTGCATGTGTGTTACATATAGTGTTCAAGGGTAATAGAATTATCTTCCCCCGCACCACATCTGAGTTGCATCATAGTTGTACACTCACACAACCTACCCTACATCAATTGGTATTCTTATTCACTGGATTGTGTGCGTGCTTTACGTTTCTAGGATTTGTTGTGAATTTTTGCATTTGTTTGTGGTTGCTTGCATTGCATCTAGGGTTAGGGAATTGTGCACAACTGCCACCTATAGATTCGTCCTGCTTCAGAGAAACTGGGGGGAGGTACTTGGGCTCCCATCTTGCGGGATCGGCGTCAGATGGAAGGAAGGAGGTCAGGTACTTGCAAACTTGCCTTCAATTTTGGAGTAACCAACTACAAGAATTTGGGTGAATTTCTCATCCATTTCATTGCACACTGAATCTTAAGTATCCAAAAACTATATAAGCAAAGAATCCTAAGAAACTAGCTATCGCAATAGAAAGAAAATGTTTGATGTTCGAACAAGCATGAATGATATCTTGTATTTGTTTTCCAACACAAAACTCGAGTCACCCGGAATGGGCGATTGATCCTAACATTGATTCTGTTTCAAAACCGAGCCAATCGGCTGGTCCAATAGAAGTTATTGCTCACTCTGGTTCAAACCTGAGCTTATCAGCTGGTCCGGTAGAAACTTTCGGCCTTCCGATTATCTCCAAGGCTCCCTTTTACTTCTCTTGTAATGTCCGTCCTTGCTGAGCCTTAATGATTGCTCCCTTTATGTGCGAGCGACCGAGCGCCCCCAGTTTGGATTCATATCACCTTGATATACATCACCTTTGATGTAGTTTAGCTGTCTTTTGTTCTGAATTAGTTATTTTGATGTGGTCTCCAATCCTGCTCAAGCCTCCTTGTTTAAGAAGAGATCCTTTGTGAAAGTCCTTTTCACAATGTTTGCGCTATCTCAAGATTCCCGAGTTAGGCCATCATGGAGTGGAAATAAAATGAAATTAATATTTAGCATAGCATGTGCTTGCCAATTTGAGATGTTTTCAGGATAATTTGGTATGAATTTTTTTATTATAAAAGTATTATAATTCATGATTCTATTATATTTTCTACCCATCGCAGATTATGCATCAGGGATATCCATCTGATGCTATGGCCCGCTTTCTCAAAGCAAGGGAGTGGAATGTTCCCAAAGCACATACAATGGTTAATCTACCTCCTGCCAAATGTGGATTCATATCATCTACATGCATTAGATTTCTTATTCTTTTGTTTATGTTTTACTTGCAGCTGATGAATTGTTTAAATTGGAGATTGCAAAATGAAATTGACAATATATTGTCTGTAAGCAACTAGCCAATACTTTGTTGACTTCATACCATCCATTCTTTTTTTCTTCGGCAAAACTGTATTTATATCTATATCTATATGAAATGAACTTTTTTCTTTATATGGTGCAAATAACAGTTCTCTATCCGATTAGAGGTTTTATGTTATGAACTTCAAAGGCAAAATCAAAAGCTTCCACCTTAATTTTCATCATTCAAATTATCGGCATGCCTGATTACCGGAATTGTTAAGATCCTTTGATCATCAATTGGATCCATCAAAATTTTCTTAAGGGATTATTATCATAGCATGAATATAAATACGATTCAAAAATGTGGAGACTTGAAATTGCTTAAATAAATTACATTGGTTTTTGTTGGTATCCTGTATGTATGGGCTATTTTAATTGATGAGTGGTAAAAACAAACTCTCCAATATACTTTCTATATGCTGTACGTTCATCATTTTATATTTACATGTTCTTTGAATGATTAAATCATCACCATAATCGACAAAGTTCGTTTCACATGCAACTCTTATGTTCTAGATCACAATAAATAGTATGATCTTGAGTTTGACTATTATATAGAGCAGTAGGGGCAGAACCAGATCAGGCTCCTTCTAGGAGGAGAAAAACCCATCTTTCTCTTTAAATGCGATAAAATATGTCTAATGACTACAATAACATTTTTTTTCCTTTAACTGAAATATCAAATCACTAGTTTTTGATCCTTGTTTTACATAAGTTCTCCTGTTAAAACTATATAACTGCAATGCGGGCTCAAGGTTATTGATTCTATTTTTACGTACACAAAAATAGAAAACCCACATCTTTAATCGTAAGTTACAGAATAAAAATGCAAAAGATGGAGGCAATTTAAAGTGAATATTTTTGGGGTGAGTGAGACTGCAGCATATATTTCTTATTATGACTTTATACAGTTCTACCGTTGAGTTAGTGAATGAAATAGGTGCTACCAGTTTTCATATGTCAACTTTGTACAATTGCAGTTTATACCTCGTGACTTTAACTAATTTTTGTATGTTCTATATCATCACGCTTTACAGAAACCTATAGTCCCAGTTGACTTATACAGAGCTGTGCGAGATTCACAGCTTCTAGGATTATCAGGGTACTCCAAGGGGGTATGAATTCTTTTTGGACCTGGTTTTCCTTGTTTGACTGTGTTCCTTGTATTCTTAGCAAAGTTTATTTTGAAGTTTTTGAATCATATATAGAAGCTGACACTTATCCTTTTGTTTTCCTAGGGACTTCCTGTGTTTGCAATTGGTGTCGGACAAAGCTCATTCGATAAAGCATCGGTATGGATTCTACTTTATAATTTGTGTAACTGTTTTTTTTCATTCCATTTACCGGTCCTAAATCTTTGATAATGATGGTTAATACCTCAAATTTTAGAATCCTCATGGGTTATTCCGCTGGGCTCTTGCGCGAGTTATTCCGCCTTAGCGGGACTGAGTTGTTTTTTTTCATCCACTTATCACAAGCAAACTGATTGCCATACGGTAGGTGGTAACAAACCTTTTGAGGTGTACTTAAGATGCCTCGTGGGGGACAATCCCAAATCTTGCTGGCCCACCTAGCATGGGCCGAGTATTATTACAGCACCTCATACAGTTCTTCATTGCAGACGATGTTTTTCGGGGTGACCTGTGGTCATGACCCACCCTATTTTACCGTATACACCATCGATGGCCAAGGTGAAGGGAGTTGATCAACTACTCAAGAGCAAAGACAACATCATCCACATAACAAAAGCATCTACTCGAGGCTCAAGGGAGAATCAAGAAGTATTATGATGGAAAGCAGATATCGATGGTGTTCGAGGTGTGTGCTTAGGTGTGGCTGAAGCTACATCCACATAGGCTGGTGACGATCGTGAGGCTTCTGGACCACTATAAGTGCTTAAGAGGATTGACTTGGCGGCTTACTGGCTGGCACTTCCTGCAGTGTTGATGGATACATGATGTCTTTCACATTTCTCATGTGAACATGTTCGTGGGAAAGCCCTCAGCCACAATTCCAGATTTACCCATCATTGTTCGACAGGTAACTTGTGCGTAGGCTGTTGAGGGCCATTCAGCTACAACCAGGGCACATGTGAGGTTTTCATTTAATGGGATGGTCAACTACAAGAGGAGACTTTGGAATCACTGGATGATTTTAAAAAGGAGTACCCCGTCTTCGAGCTTAAGGACAAACTTGATCTGAAGGAGGGGAATGATGTCACAAACATGTTTGTAGGATGCTATTATGACATGAGACAACATGATGGTCAGGCATAGACACGCCACCATCTATTTTATTCCCACATTGTTTTATTTCAAGCACATTTTTATCAATTTAATTATGTCGCATTTAATTTGGGGTTCTGGTTGCTTCAGACTGTGCATTACAGTTTTTGTTTACTCTTGCATTTATGCCTGAGTCGGGTTGCGATAAGGTATCAAAATATTAGTGAATTCAATTATTTGCTTGAGGTTTAGGGCTCCCTCCCCCCACCTCCTATTCTCCCTCTCCCAGTTTTCTCTCGCTTGGTTGAGAAGAGCAGACCGCTCTTGTGTTGCCGCCTACCCTCGGAGTATCGGCAGCTGTTCTGATGCTGTGGCCAGACCGAAACGCACGATCAACGACAGAGTAGACAGAGTAGCGTTTGCTCTGTTCAAACCCACCGCTCGTTGCAGGGGTATCCCCCGATTCCTTGTGGCTGCAGATCTTTGCGGCCCCCTCCTTTGGTCTCATCCCCCTCCGTCGTCATTCCCGTTTCCCCCACTCAAGAAGCTGAAGCAAGGATCCACATCCCTAATCCGCCATATGTCGATCAAGGATCTCTCTGGGAAGCAACCAGCCCAGGCACCCAACTTTGTCATCCTTCACCGCATCTCGTCCACCAATGTGATCCTTCTCACGGGTTTATGACAACTCTCAAGCACTCGAACAGTGGAGCCCCCAACTTTGTCATCCTTCACCGCATCTCGTCCGCCACAGCCATGTGAATAATCTTCATTGCAATAATCTCTCCTTGTCCACTAAAAATACAGCCAAATTTTTGGAGTTCATCTTGTTTAGTTCTCTTTTTATAGCAAATTTCATGTTTATTCCCATAGAAATTAGAAGCTGTAAATTAATTTTGTTTATTGAATCGTACGTTGATTTAGAACTTCAATGTCATTACTCATTATTGTTCATGTCATGGTTTTACTGTGCTTTTCATTGCTTAATTACTCTGATTCTAAGCTGCCCTTCTGGCCTTATGTTTTTGGAATTTTAGGTTCATTACTACGTCCAATCACATATCCAGATCAACGAGTACAGAGACCGTGTTGTTCTGGTGAGTATCTATGACTGTTTTTTCTAAAGATTGCGATTTTTGGATATTTTTTTATTTATTTCTTCTCTCTTGCAGCCCACTGCAGGGAAGAAGCATGGGAAACATGTTGGAACTTGCATAAAAGTTTTGGATATGACTGGTCTAAAACTTTCAGCTCTGAGCCAAATTAAGGTTTTTTAAATTATTGATTTTCCTCATTTTCTAAAAGCATGCTATCCTTTGAATCCGTGTTCCATGCCAGCATCACTAAACAGACACGCAAACCAGTAACTTTATGAATTTTGTATTTAGGCATGCTTGTTTGGATCGATGCATGCATTTCTTTGAAAGCTTGGTCTATAGATGCCCAGCTAATAGTAGAATAGGCCATCTCTCTATCTTTGTCTTACTTCCTTCAGTTCTTTACGACATCTAAGCAAGCGTTGGAAAGGTAGGAAATCCTGTGTCCATAGGATGTGCGCTGAAATTGATCAAAGCATGATTTTTTGCTATCCATTAATGTAGGAGATGAAATTTTCCCCACCTAAAGGAGAATGATTTTGCTCTCCTATTTTTCTTTTGCATCTATCACTTTATATAATCTCAAAACTCAAATTTTCATTGTTGATTTGAGCTGAAACTGCTCATAAGCTCAAGACTTAAGAAGAGTCATGTTAAAGCTAGCGAGCAATTCCTGTGACTGATACCCATAGTGATGTAAGTAGATCTTGAGGTGGTTAACTCGAGTGTACTCTTATGATAGATATCAAGGTGGATATCATGGGATCCTATGAACTTCATGGGCTCCATTGTTGACCCATTTTCTTTGTCGCCATCTTTAGCATTCTTCTAATTTTCTTTGGTTGATGACAGCTTCTACTCTGCTACCGACTTCTTTGGTGGAGGGCTACTTCCCTTGGTCAGGTCTCCTTCCCCGAAATGACTAAATGACTCAGCCAATTTTTTAAGCAGTCGACTCATTGTAATCGCTAGTCATCACCGATTGGACCAATTGAATCGGCCAACTTCTTTTGTGTCTGATTCACCTGACATCATTTTGCATCTAATAGCATGACTTGGGATGTTGTTGGTTGCATTTGATTCACTATAGTCAAAACATCATCAACAAGACACACATTTTATCCCAAACAATTTTAAACTCCCAAAGGGTAATTTACTGGGACCTCCCTATAACTTTGCACGGAACCTCACCTCTTTCTTTCAAAATTACCTAGATCTCCCCTTAAGTTTATATTCTTACCATACATATACCCAAAAAAAATAACCTTGGGAGAGAGGAGATTTTGGCAATTTTGAATGACAGGCGGGAGGTCCCTCTTATGTGCAAAGTCAAAGAACCAAAATACCAGAATCCTTAGTGTAGAAAAGTGGTTCAAACCTTGTATATACTTCTTGAATACAAAAATACAAGTATGAGTACAAATATATAGGAGAGAGGAGAGGAGGACTCAGCTATACAAACAATGTGAGACTAAAACACTAATCTTACATGGGTCATATTAATGGGTCAATACATCATTTTTCCTAATATTCTTTAACACTCCCCCACAAGCTGGAGCGTACAAGTCGTAGGCACCCAACTTGGATAAGAACTGATGGTACATTTCTCGTGGTAATGTCTTGGTGAGAATGTCGGCAACTTGCCCTGACGCAAAAACATGTTCCAGCTTTAACTTCTTGAATCAAACCTTTTCACGAACGAAATGACAGTCAGCTTCAATATGCTTGGTCCACTCATGCAACACAGGATTCTTCGCAATGTGAATTGTAGCCTGACTATCACAAAACAAGGTTGCTGGTGAGGATAAAGTGACCTCTCAATCACCAAGTAGACCCTCAAGCCAGGTGAGTTCAGATACAATGGCTGCCATTACACAATACTCAGCTTCAACAGAAGAGCGAGCAACCACGAACTGCTTCTTGCTACGCCAAGTGATAAGATTCCCCCCCCCCCCAAGTAGGTACAAAAGCCTGTAGTGGATGTCGATCATCCAGGGAGCCCGCATAGTCCGCATCTGAGTATGCAACAAGAGATAGAAAAGAGGATAGCTTATATACTAATCCTTGTCCAGGAACTGTCTTCAAATATCTGAGAATTCGTTCTACTGCCTGGAGATGAGAAGTCCGGGGAGCATGCATAAATCGGCTAATCACTCCAACGACAAACGAGATATCAGGTCTTGTAACATTTAGATATATCAGCTTTCCCACAAGACACTGATAATACTCATGGTTCGTAAGCAGAGAGTCAGAGTCAGACTCATGAGCACATAACTTATGGTTGACATCCATCGTAGTTTCCACAGGTTTACACCTAGAGTAGCCGACATCGTGGAGGATATCAAGGCAATACTTTCGTTGTGACAGAACAAGATCATCAGACTGTCTCGCCACCTCAAGTTCAAGAAAGTACCTGAGAGTCCCCAGATTTTTTGTTTGAAATACGGTGTTCAAGTGTTGCTTGATTTGCAGTATCCCTGTGGTGTCATCACTAGTAATCAAGATATCATCCACATAGACCAGGAGAATGACAGTCCCAGTTGATTGATGACGAGTGAAGAGAGAGAAGTCAGCCGAGCTGCGCTTGAATCCCATATCGCGAACGACCTTACTAAATTTTTCAAATCACGCCCGGGGAGATTGTTTGAGACCATAAATAGATTTCCGAATATGACAAACACGAGACTCCCCCGTGGTTTCAAATCCGGGTGGTTGATGCATGTAGACCGTTTCTTGAAGATCGCCATTCAAACAAGCATTTTTAATATCCAGCTGATGAAGCGGTCAGTGACGATGTACAGCCATGGAGATCAGGACCCGAACAGAATTCAACTTGACAATGAGAGAGAAGGTTTCATCATAATCCAGTCCCTGTTGTTGAGTAAATCCTCGAGCCACAAGACGGGTCTTTAGCCGGTCTACTGTTCCATCTGGAGCATGTTTTATAGCAAACACTCACTTGCAACTGACACAAGAATGACCGGGAGGAAGAGAAACTAGATCCCAAGTCTGGTTAGATCAAAGAACAGTCATTTCTTCTTCCATGGCCGCACGCTACCCTGGATGCAGAAGAGCCTCCTGCACTGAGTTAGGAATAGAAATGGAGGATAGGGAGAGAGCAAACTCGCGAAGAGGTGGAGAGAGGCGATGCAAAGAAATATAATTAGCCATGGGGTGAGTGGTAGTAGAGGCTGATGCTGATGCTGGATCGTTAGTCCGCGAGACATCACTGGTGAAGAACGGCCGTTGTAGAGCTCCAAAAACCGGGGTACGACCAGTGTAGATACGAAGAAGAGGTGGTTTGGGTGGTGGAGGTGGAACAGGTGCCGAAAGAGGAGTGGGAAGAAGAGGTGGTAGAGATGACGTGACGAGAACAGTCGAATGAGGAATGGAAGGGGGGAGAGAAGGAATTGTGGCAGATGAGGAGTCGTAGAATGATTGAGTCTCCCGAAAGGTAACATCAGCAGAGACAATAACTTTGTCAATAGTCGGAGAATAGCACACATAATCTTTTTGGGTTCGAGAGTATCCGAGAAACATACATTTATTTTCCCAAGGAGCAAATTTATCCGTTGTCGGATCAATATTGTGAACATAGCAAGTACAACCAATGACACGAGACGCGAGAGGAAACGAGGATTAAGACGGAAAGAGAAGGCTAAACAGAGTGGCATAGTCAAGCACAAAAGAGGGCATGCGATTGATGAGGTGACATGTCGTAGAGACAACAAAGTTCCAAAAACGAGTAGAAATCTACATTTGAAGCATGAGTGACCGAGTAACATCAAGAAAACGACGATTCTTTCGTTCTGCCACACTATTCTGTTGAGCCATGCAGGCACACAAAGACTGATATATAATACTGAACTCGGTGCATATGTTCGCAAATGTCCGGCTAGTGTACTCTCTGACATTGTTCGTGCGAATGACCTTTAGAGGAGAAGAGAACTGTGTACGTATTTTGCTAAGGAAAGTTCGAAATGTAGTGGTTAGTTCAGCACGATCCCGGAGTAAGTATAATCAGGTTAAGCGCAAATAATCATCAATAAAAGTGACAAATAACGATAAACAAACATACTGGTGTTTTATAAGGTCCCCAAATATCAGAATGCACTAATGAGAATGAAGTATCACTCAGAGTACAGGTAGAAGGAAAAGAAACACGATGTTGTTTTCCAAAGATACAAGATTCACAAGAAAACTCATGCATGGAGATATCCGGAAGAGCCTTCTTAAGGATCTGGAGAGGAGCATGTCCAAGACGACGATGCCAATCGGTAGTAGAGACAACAGAGAGAGCAGAAGGAGGAACGTCGAGTAGGTAAAGCCCATTTGACAGCCGACCCTTACCAATGATATTCTGCGTTTTTCGATCAGAATGTGAGAAAGTAACAGATCAATTAAGGTCTTGTGTGAGGTGGCTAATGGAAAGCAATTTAAATGGGGAACCAGGAACATGAACAGAAGTCAGAGAGAGAGTGGGTGTGAGGGGTATATCAGCAGCACCAGAGACAGGTGGTTTCACCATTTGCCACAGTAATGAACTTGAGGTGAGCAGTCACCGAATAGTGCGTAGTACGTTGCGTGGTAATATGATGTGTGGCCCCCAAATCCATTTTCCAGCGAGAGCTCTGTGCGAGACAAGCTATACCTTCATTGGAAATAGATGCGACGGAGCTAGACAAGCGATAAATCACCCCTTGCAGATATTGGAGCTGAGTGCGTAGAGCATCAATGTCTGTTTGAGCAGAGGCAGCAGAATCCGAGGCAGGAGCAGCAGGGGGAGTAACCATAGCAGGAGCATCAAGATGTGGAGGCAGACCATGTTTGCGGTAGCAGATGTATCAAGATGGCCATCCCGGCCACAATAGGTGCACTTAAACCGAGACTTCCCATACCGGCCACGTCCCCGAGACGTGTTACGTCCCCCACGGGCTGAGGACCCCCGAGCAGGTGGAGCTGAGGTAGAGTGCTTTAGAAGAGCCGATGAGGGAATAACAGGAGCATCCTGGGGCGGTGTGATCTTCAGAAGCATAGATCACGCATCAGAGAAAGATGTGGTGGTAGTAGAGGAAAGAATCTGAGCCCGAACACGGTGCAGGTGAGCGGGAACTCGAGACATCATCATCGCAATCCCGATAGCTTCTTTCTGGGTCCGTTGAGCAGCCAGATCAGTAGTGGGAGGCTGATGCTGGATCCAGGCCTTGACCAGGGTCTTGACTTTAGCAACAAAGGAGATCATATCTCCAAGAGCCCCAAGATCAAGGTTTTGAAGATCCGAGATAATGTCGAATAGGTTTTGCAAACTATTCTTCCCAGAGTAAAAAGAATGAAGTTCTTCCCACATGGCCTTGGCCGTGTCATGATACATAGCCATTCGATAGGGCTCGGTGTCCATGGAGTTGAGCAGCCAAGATTGGACCCAACCGTCATCACGAAGCGACTCATCGGTGGGAGCGATCGGCGTGATGACCCGAGTCAGGTGATGAAGAAGGTCTTTCGTCTGCAGAACGCGACGAACCGAATGTACCCATTCCACGAAATTTCGCTTCCCACTGAGAGAAATAGTAGTAATCCGGAGTTCATCATGAAACTCGGGTATTGGACCGGCAACACGATTAGTCAGAACAGAGGAGACATTAGAATTTTCATGCGCCATGAGGTCGCAGCGGTTAAAAGAAGCCCGCATCGGTTAGAAGAATGACAGCTAGAATCCTCGGCCGAGAGCGACTAGAATGAGGAGGCTAGCAACATGCACTTAAACCGTGCGGCTAGAGGCAGACCGCAACAAGAACAGCCGAGAAAACGAGAAGCCTTAATCAATCCGCGCGAACAGCCAGGGTTAGCAGACAAACACGAGGCAGCGGGCAGACGACAAGAGAAGAGAGGCTCGATAGTCCAGTCGACAAGACGACCCCCCACAAGAGGCCCGTGTGACAAGGAGATCGTGCGGCAAGAAACTAGGCCGCAGCGGGGAAGACTCCTGGTTACACGAGCAGGAAGACTTCGTGCGATAAGAATCTGCAGGACAAGAAGACCGCGCGACAGGAATTGAGGTCACAACGGTAAAGAAGTCGACACGACAAGGAGAGAGAGAAGGCCGCAATGGGCAGAAAAGCAGTTCGTCGCGGATAGAAGCAGGTCACCGCGAATAGAACAAAAGGTCAGACGGTTAGATCAAACCGTAGGAAAAGTAGCAACCCGCGACAAGCAGTGACCACCCCCAGCGGGAAGAAAGGAAAGCCGCAGTGGGTAGAAAGCAACCAACAATGGTTAAAAACTAACTGCACGGGAGTTGGGTCCACTAGTTAGAGAGAAAAAGACTATAAAGAGGAGCGTAGAGGGGAAAGAAGAGGTGGATCCACGAGAGAGAAGGAAGGAGGCGGGTAGAAAAGAGGAAACCGCGGAGACAATGCGATAAGGCCGGCACACAAGCCGCCCGGTTAAGCGGAGGTCTGGGCGGTTAAAAAAAAACAGGCCGGATCACTGTCCTCTGATACCATGTAGAAAAGTGGTTTAAATCTTGTATATACTTCTTGAATACAAAAATACAAGTATGAGTACAAATATATAGGAGAGAGGAGAGGAGGACTTAGCTATACAAACAATGTGGGACTAAAACAGTAATTCTACACGGGCCATATTAATATGCCAATACATCATTTTTCCTAATATTCTTTACCACTTAGAAACATGTGGAATTCTTAATGATTTTTCTGGCCACTACGCTAAAATAATTCGTAAGGCCGCGGATATTCCCATTTTCATACAACATGTTTACAACATCGGTCACTCTTTTTTCCTACAATTTTACTGCATCCTCAGAATGTGCAAACTTCATTCCTTAACTCCGTTTAACTGCACTTTCTTGGATATTGATAGTGATGATTTCCCTCGTATACATTTCCTTCTCCAAATTCCTCATTTTTGTCCCATACCGACAAAAGATGATGAAGCTGTTTTAACCATCTCTCTTAAGAGTTAAGACTAAATTTAATAACTAGTTACATCAATTTGTACTAACTAATTACATCAAAACATGAATTTTGAGAAGGTATTAGGTGATAATCATTTGTTATGATTGTAAACCAGAAATCTCTTGCAAGGAAAAGAAACAAAAATTTAAAAATTGCCAAACATATTGCAAGGATTTTAACTGAAAAAATGTTATTAATGTCCTACTATAATAAAAAAAATGTTGCATTCGCTCAAATCAAATAATATCCAAAAAATGATGAAATTTTTTATCAACCAAAAAGCCAAGCGATCAATGTTGGTTTGGTTCGAATCCGGTTCGAACCGAATCATGATTAGGAAATTATTTCCTTCCCCCTTGGCCGCTGAATCAAAGAAAAAAAAAAGGAAAATTTTAGTTTTTCTTTTTGGGGCTCTATGTGAGTTCCCATTGATATATATATATATATATATATATATATATATATATATATATATATATATATATATATATATATATATATGAGATTCTTTCGGAACCTTTGAGAAAAGTTGCAGCCGCATGTTGGAAGGGTTGGTCTTCTTGTTCACGTGGAGAAATACTAAACCGCACCTGTGAGGGCCGCCGCTGTCTCGCTTTGGGTGCTGCAAGAGGTGGGAGATCCTTGTAGTAGTTCCGCCGGTGGTGCAACACCGTGTGCCGGAGCCGGAGCCGTTGACGTCGTTTCTCTCTCTCTTCTCTCGTGTGGAACTCTCGACGTATCCTCCGGCTTTGGAGTAAATAACCCGCCGGTCTTGGAGGAGAAGATGTGGTAGGAATTACGTCAGATTCATGGTTGCGACCTACGGTTGCGAGGTTCAGAGGATCGGATCCGGGCTTGACTTTGTTTGACGTTGTTGGCGTTGGAGTTGATGCGGTGCGAGCATGGAGGCGAAGACATGCAAGAGTGTAGTGGCCTTGATTGTGTTTCTCTCCGGTGGTGTAGCTTGGTGTCGATGGCGTGGGTGAGTGTAGTTGGCCTCGACAGTGCTTCTTCGGTGGTGGCAGGTGGTTTGGTCGTCATCCGACGACGAAGGTTCCAGTTGAATCTTGTGCGTCCACTGTGCTAGTGGATTGTAGTTCAGATTATTCCCTCTCCCGCGGATCGAGCGAGTTCGACTCCTCCGCGGTGTATTCTGTAACGAACGTCGATACATTTTTTCATGTTTTTATTATTGCAGTTATATTATTAATAGATATGCAGAGTTTTAGTCAGATTTTAGTTTGTGCGTTTTGGTCTACCCTATATTTATTTGGTGTTGTGCCTAGTGGATAGTTTCTGTATTATATCTCAATAAGTGATATCAAAAGAAGGTTCTGTAGGCGACTGATCGGTCATTTAAATTCGATTTGACTGCGGTGGGTTACAACCAAGTCCGCTCCCCATCTTTTCAAATATGATCTTTGAATTAATCGGGTCTCCTGGTCGTGTCGTAGGACAATCATGACAGGGAAGAACGTCAATCTCGATAGTACTTTTGAAAAATGCGACAGTGATGAGTTTGATCTATGACATGTGGTATTGCATGAGATGATTATGATAACCATTGATATGTTACATGAAGATGATTATCTGTGGGAACACAATGCGTGTTCAAATGGTTTTCTGTGGCAACCGGTGTAGAGGATGAAGATATGAAGATCTGATTTCACTTCTTACCTCGCTCAAATATTTTTACCCAACCTTATTGACGATGCTTTTGTATGAGAAGAATACGATGGAGCTAGTGGTGGTCATGCTCGCAGTGCTGTCCAGACAAATGTTACTGTGCCGTAATCTCGAGGGCGGTCACATCTTGGCAGCAACATATGGGTAATATGAGACAGTTTGACAAGGGATTGAGCAAAGCACGATCTCGATCCAAGCTGAAGGAGGGTATGGTATTTTACCATTGCCGACAGTGCAGTCACATAGGAGAGCTTGTTCGCATCGTGCAAACGGGTCTCGAGATCAGGGTGCAGACAAGGTGACAGTTGGGTCAGGGTGTAGAGTGATGATGCCCTCACCATCACTGAGGGTCTGTGCGACTCTGACAGTTGGATGTTTGACATCATTGAGCGGATTGGATTCAAGTAGCTACAGTTGGGTGGCCCGAGGTGGAATCTTGATGGTGGAGTGTGGGCGTACCATGCTCAAGAGAGCAGTGCAGCGCGGTAGTTTGTACCGGCTGATGAGGACTGTGATGTGAGGTGGTGTGCCCATGATTTTTGAGGCCGACATGATGGATTGTCGTGGTGGTGCAGATGATCGTCCTTCTGGGACTCGGGTTATGCGAGTCGGTTTCTAAGATCATGTTGCAACGACGTTCACAAATTGAGCCAGAGTAGAGATGAGTCGAATTGAGCAGGTCGGCTGATGCCTCGGACTAAGATGGTGCTATGTGCAAAGTTGCTTAGTGCATTTGTTGTTGTGTGTCTCTGGTAGGTGGTAGCTCCAGTTCCCGGACCAAGGTGGTGATTGTTGGTTTGGTTCGGATCCAGTTTGGACCGAATCCGGATTAGGAAATTATTTCCTTCCACCTTGACCGCTAATAAAAAATAATGGTAGTTTTTCTTTTTGGGGCTCTCACGTGAGTTGTATATATATATATACATGTATATATACATGTATATATACATGTATATATACATCAGATTCCTTCTGCTCACCTTTGAGAAAAGCTGCAGCCGCATGTTAGAAGGGTTTGAATTCTTGTTCACATGGAGAAATACTAAACCGCCCTTGCCACTGTCTCGCTCCGGGTGCTGCTATCGGTGGGAGACCCTTGTAGTCGTTCTGCCAGTGGTTGCCGGTGGTGCATCACCATATGACGGAGCCGGAGTCGTTAGCATGTTTCCCTCTCTTCTCTCGTTGGAACTCTCGATGTATCCGCCGGCCTTGGAAGAAATAGCCGCCGGTCTTGGAGGAAATACCCGCCGGTCTTGGAGGTGACGATGTGGTAAGGTTTACGTCGGATTCTTGGCTGCGACCTCCGGTTGCGAAGTTCAGAGGATCCGATCCGGGCTTGACTTTGTTTGGCGTAGTCGACGTTGGAGTTGATGCGGAGCGGACATGACGGCGAAGGCATGCCAGAGTACAGTGACCTTGATGATGTTTCTCTCTTGTGGTGCGGCTTGGTGTCAATGACATGCGTGAGTGCAGTTAACCTCGACAGTGCTTTTCTGGTGGTGGCAGGTGGTTTGCTCGTCATCCGACGACGGAGGTTCTAGGTGAACCTTGTGCGCCCACCATGCTCGTGGATTACAGTCCGAATTATTCTCTCCCGGGGATCGAGCGAGTCCGGCTCCTCCGCGGTGTATTCTGTAACGAACATCGGTACATTTTTTTTCATGTTTTTATTATTGCAGTTTTATTATTAATATATGCAGAGTTTTTGTTCATATTTCAATTTGTGCGTTCTGATCTATCCTGTATTTTTTTTGATTGCGCATAGAGGATAATTTTCACATTATCTCACAACAATCACTCCTCTCATTCTTACCCATTCTCATGAATAATTATCCAGAGACTTCAAATAACACCTTATCTGATGGTATTGGTTTAAAATAAACTCGGGACTTGGAGGGGAGATTTTGGTAATTTTAAATGACAGTGGGGAGGGTCCTCAATTTCAACATTTGAGATGTCATTTCCGACATTTGAGATATGCCACCTACAAGGAAAACTAAGATGTCCGGAATGAAATCTCATGTGTGCGCCCAGGCAAACTCTGTCCGGGCTCGGACACAAAAATCTCCCAATATGCAAAGTATGAGGAGAGTTTTTTGCAATTAATACAAAAAATGGTAAAGAGAATGAATGTCTTGTTATTGCATTTAAATGCCTTGGTCTGATAGTGGTGGAAAATGCGGGTGTTCCAATTATAATATGCAGTTAATGACCATAATATCTAGCGTGGATGATCAGAACTACCCTGAGAAGACAGAGACCTATTACATTGTGAATGCTCCTTATATCTTCTCATCCTGCTGGAAGGTGATAATGGCCTCTTATGAAATTCACCAAACTGTGCTGCAATTTAATTGATCTAAACATCCACCGTAATATTTTCCCCGACAGGTTGTTAAGCCTCTCCTGCAAGAACGTACAAGAAAGAAAGTCCAAGTTCTGCAAGGCTGTGGAAGAGAGGAGTTGCTGAAGGTTTGTTATATATATATATAGATATATTATATTTATATATTAGATGTAAATGTTTTTAAATATAGCTGAATATGATATCCCATGTTTCTGAAATTACAGATTATGGAGTACTCGTCCCTTCCGCACTTCTGCAGAAGAGAAGGGGCGTGCTCGTCTCGCTACTCGTCGTCATCCGTGAGACCCAACAACTGCTTCTCGCTGGACCACCCCTTCCACCAGCAGCTGTACAACTACATGATGCATCAGGCGCACGACATCTCTCCCAACCTGCCCATCAAGCAGGGCTCCTTTCATGTGACCGTCCCCGAACCCGACCCGGAGGGGGTCAAGATCGCCGAGACCATTGAATCCGAGATGCACAAATTCGAGGACCAGAGTAGGACTGATTGCGCCACTGCGGCTCTCTCCCGCCCTATGAATGGCCTCAAGATCTTCAGTGATTGAGTGGTTGGAAGAAATCAAGTATGTTTTATTACTTGCTCATTGTATTGTTTCATTTCTTCTTATTAATATTATTTACTCATATATTATATATTAATAGATAAATAATAAATAAATAAAAGAGAATCAATTCAATATACAGAAAATATTCTCCCATTCTCGTCCTTCTGACTCAAGATCGGATAGTAACAACAACATTATTTATGCAATACGCTGAGAGCTTGGGGGAAAATGAACCGTGGAGATCTCTTAGCTGTCCCAGCTGATGATCTGCGAGGGGGAGTAGGTAATATGTCACGTGATCTAATGCAGGCATTTTTCTGTTAAGCATAATGTAAACATTTTTTATTATCTTAATTAAATGGTTATCACTTCATATTTTAAACAGTGTAAAATAGAGAAACTCCTGACTTCACTCTCAATTATTGATCAGTCCGTGTAAAATATTACGTGCAAATAAGCCTGAAAACAAATACAGTTCACGAGAGGTACTCATGCCTAATCTTAGGAGGCTGGTTTCTCCTTGAATTCTCTCTTCAAATGAGAGATTCCAAATTCTACTGATCAAAAGATGTCTAATACTCTCAAGTCTCCTCCTTATATAGGGAGGGGGTATCGCTTACAAATTACCATAATGCCCACCCCTACACAATAAAAATACGCGATAATCAAGATAAAGTGACAACCACCCAACTAGAGCTTAATATTCTAACAGTATGCCAACGTGTGTTGTTTGCTGGAAGTTTTAAGAAACAAAATTGTGACTGAGAAAAACAAAAGCTGTTTGTAGATGACATCATCACTGCTGTTTGTTTTCCCAACCAAAATATCTAAGAAATTCCAAAGAGATTTGAGATAAATGGTGTTTAGGAAGAATCCCACGAGCGAGCGAGCGGCCGTTGCTTTGAGATAACCAAAATTCATCCTGTTCGGACTGTACAGACTTCGAAATTGAAACAATAAGTACCTAAATGTGCCAAGGTATTCTAATTGAAAGGGAATAATCTTTGGGGTGTTGGGTGGGGGGGGGGGGGTGACCTAATTTAATGCATCAATTGAGTTGCTCGATACCAAGGGAAGAGAGCAACAATATTTTTTGCCCCGGTCAGTCAGTGCACATGGACTTAAGTTGGTAGGGTGAAAGGGGCTTCAAAAATGAAGAAAGCGTCGAAAACCTTAGGCTTGTGAATGATATGGTGAATCATAAATAACTAGGGCAGTATCATTATCCAGACTTTTTAATTACATAATAACGATGTCTGTGTCCATATATACTGAGGGAGCAGAAGATGATGGGCTTCATACATTACTAGAAACAAGATCCAATGGAAAAAATGCTTTCAGAATGAGAGAGAAGCAAAGAAGGGTGATGGGATTTCCCCAATCTACAAGCAAAATAAGTACTACATGCATGATGCCATTTTATTTAAAATATGACAAAATTTCATGTGCTGTCCCAATTACAGTGCCAAGCATTCGTGTCGGCCTGATGACTGATGGCAACCGAGAGGTCGAAGAAGCTATTAGGTCAGTTGGTATGCATTGTTATATCTCGTGCTAGACACAGACGTGATCCAATCATTCACAAAAGCTGGAGATGGATGAAATTCAACTCAGACATCATTATTTTAAGGTTGGATCAAGTGAGGAGCAAAGATGAGAGTAATTTCTCTGTAACGTAGTCCAACTGAGGAGAGACTAGAATGCATCAGGAACAGTGAGTTCGCGTGCTTTCGTGGCATCAATGTTCAAAGAGTTGCCAATGTTCTTGGCACGCTGGAGGGGGATCATCGGCTCAGCGGCAGAAGCGCTTTCCGCCGACCGTGGTGAGGTCGACATTGGGACGTAGGCATTGGAGTTATGAGAAACAAATGGGGTAGCCATGGCCTGAGTATGAGGATGAGCCAATTCTTTTCTGTTTTTGTTTTCTTGAATCATAATCCATCCTGAAAAAATTATCATAGAACTCACAAGCTCAGCAATATCCTGCCAGCTCACCATGCCCTGCAATTCCCTGCCAGCTCATTCTATATCTTCGCAGAGCTGTATTTTTCAGAGGGGAGCATAGGGACCCTCTCTCCCATTATTTTTTGAAATTTGTTATAAACACACCAGTTTGCACTATTCACACACCACTTTGCATGTTTTGCCTGGGACCCATTTTCTTCTTCGTCGCCTGTGATTTGCACTTCCAGCTGTCTGGCCAACCTTTGCTTGCCATTTTCTCATTGGGTGGAATCGAGACCCGTGAGCGTGGCCAGTGTTGGAGCAATCTCAGGTGGGAGTGTTGAATTGGTTTTGAATTTTCAAACACAAGTATTTCACCTTTCCCACCTACCGATCATAGACTTTCTCATACATATTTATTTATTTATGATGCATCTTGCAACGCATGATAGACTCTCACATACATATTTATTTATGCATTTTATTTTTGTATTTTTTCTCACTTCATGTTCTCGTATGGCTCATCAGTTTGACCGTCCGACAAAGCTATTATTAGAAGAAAAATCTTACAGAAATAAAATTAAAAAAGAAAAACTTGTAAATATTTGGCCATTAAACGGCCCACCGAAGAAGAAATTGTGATTGGACAGAGCAGAGAACGACATCTCCTTCTTTGCCCATTGCCGGTTCCTCCCCAAGCCTCCCATCGCTCGTGCCGAGAGGAACAGGTCCGCCGCTGCCGCAACCAGCGATCGCTGTTGCTGCCGCCAAGACCACCTGCGCCAGGCATAATGTTACGTAAATATAATGCAGTTTAACTCATGTATTAATTCGCATGTTACGTAAATATTTATGCAGCTGATTAATAAATAATATAATAATTAAGGATATTTCTAAAAACTTCGCAAAGCGTTTACGGAAAGTCCAGAAATTGCGGGGGTCATCTGGAATTGACGATCATGTTGTTTATAGTTTGGACCGCCTTCGTCAGTTTTTTGGAGCCGAGCTGATCACTCTGATCCTACAGATCATCGTGGACCCGGATCTGCATGAGGATACTCCTACCTTTCTTGCTGCGCTTCTCGGGGCGGACTGTGACTGGGCTCGCTTGCGCGGCCCTCTTCCCACCTCCGTCGCAGGATGTGGGCTGGCTTAAGAAACTCCGGATGTGCCCTCGCGAGCGTTTCTTCTGGTGGCGTCTCTCCTTGGATGCTATTCCTACTCGGACATGGTTGGCCCACCGCGGGCTGGCGATTGAGACTTGCTGCCCTTGGGGCTGCATCGCTCTTGAGTCGCGGGACCATCTCCTCGGCGAGCGCAGTTGCCTCCAGTCTGTTGGGACGGCGCTGCAGCGGTGGGGGCTGACCCTTCCCCGTGTCTATTCTTGGACTGCCCTCATGGATAGCCTCTCCAACTCGGCCAACTGTTCCAGCATGTTTACTCTTATTGGTTTTGCAGTTTATCAGTGTTGGCAGGAGCGCAACGCTAGGATCCACCTCCAAGAGTATGTCATTCCCACCATTATTGCGACGCAGGTGTTGGAGTCCGCTTCTCGATCGATGACCTTCCCCACACAGGCGAACTGGGACACCACCCGGCCCTCCCGGCCGTTTTCTACCCTGTGGTGTCCCCCACCCCCGGGCTGACTCAAGATCAACATCGACGGCGCTCTCCTACCTTCTCGCCAAGCCGGGGTGGGGATTGTGGCTCGTGACTCCTCTGGTACGGTCCTCTTTGCGGCCGGTCGGTTGCTTATGCCATGGGATCCGGGCCGAACGGAGATGGCGGCCCTGACGGCTATTCGAGACTATCTCACGGTTGACTGCTTTGATGCTTCAGGGGTGATCATTGAGGGGGACAACCTCAACTTGATCAAGTATTGTCAACGCTGCTTTGACTCGCGTCTTTGGGATGCCCACTTCCCGGACGCTGATGTGTTGGCTTTCTTTTCGAGCTTCCTCGTGTCCTGTTCCGATATGCTCCGCGGGCGGCCAATCAGGCTGTGAATTTTTGTTCTCGCTATGCTATTTCCTATATTTTTCTTTGGACCTGTTTTGAGAATTTCCCGCCGGTTCTCTCTGAGGTTGTTCAGAATGACCGGAAGAACATCCTTATTTTTTGACCCGTTTTTGCGGTCCCTTTTTTTTCTTTTCGTTCTATTGCAAATGCAAGCTTCAAAAAAAAATCTGAAATTTCATTATTATTATATAGAAATAGTAATGCATTTTATATTCAATATTACATTAAATCGAATTAATTTTCAATTGTAATATCAATAGAATTACGCAAAAGCCGTCCCTATCAAATCACACATTTATCATTATAAACAAAATTGAGTAAAATAACACATTTCCCTGCATATACAATTATCACATAAAATGATTATATAATTGTTGCAGCTCACTCAAGGTTTCTGTAGACCGGTCTAAATTGCACTATGCAACTCCCATGAATTTTTGATAATTATTTCAATATTCGTAATGCCGTAATAGTGATGTAAGAACGTTACGTTAACGCAAAGTTAACAGTGTGTCGTCATTAGTGTAAATTTTGTCAAATCGTGGGTATAGTTATAAATCACCTAAAAAAAAATAATTTGTTCAAATACAAAAATCATTTTATTACTAGCAAATCATCTATAAAAAAATTGCACTCTGCCGCACCATAAATTTCTAATCTACTTTTCACCTCAAGATCAACATAATACATACCAAGGTTTAGATGTACCTGGCGGCTTTTGTGGAGAAACCTCATTAATAGTGAAATCCTCACTATCTACCATGACCAGCTGCCAACATAGAGCCGCCCCCATCACCGTCAATGTTATAGATCAGCTCTCTTACACCATATCTGCCTTTAAGCCCACCGCCAATATCCACCATTGATTGTCATCCACAATCACCGTCGCCTCCATCACCCATGAACCAATGCGAAGATCTCTCTCTAAAATTCAAGAGAGAGAGAGAGAGAGAGAGAGCGAGAGAGAGAGAGAGAGAGAGAGAGAGGAGTATAGCAGAAAGATCTCTCATAAAACAGATAGTTTAAACGCTAGATATGATAATATCTTTAAAATACAGCATTGTTGAATATATATATATATATATATATATATATATATATATATATATATATATATATATCATGACCAGCTCTAGTGTCTTTAAAAATCACAGGTTCCATCTCTCGACCTTATTTCTGTATCGCAATTTCACTTGAGGCTGGTGATTGCACTTTTGTTGGTCCAAAATTATCCTTACTAATTAATTGTGTTGCTGGAAGGACATTTGTCCCATGAATCAAATATCCCCATTCAGATTCTCCCGTTGTCATTGCAATACAATGGCTCACAATGTTTATTGTGCTCTTGGAGGAATGATGCTGGTAAGCTCTCTGGTGCCGAAGTAGGAGCTGGTGTTGAAGTAAAAACTGGTGAGTATGTTGGTGACTGCGCAATAAACTGAGCCTCCAATTGATAAATGTCTAACATAGGTGGTGGTTGAGGCTCGCGAATCGTGATTCCCATCAAGTTGCAAACTAAAGAATGCCCATATTTCTATTCGGCTTATCTCTATATCCTGCAAGCAACTCTTTTCACACCAAAAGCTTCAAAAACAGGGGTAAAAAGGGATGCATTGACGGCATTCTCTTCTTATTATGGTTCCAAGAACAGCATCCAGAAAGAAAATCTGGGATTCCTAGATAGCCTTCACATGGGTAAAAACACAACACCTATGCCTTCATATATTCCCATATTCAAATCAATCATGCCAACACCAAAAGCTTCAAAAACAGAACCCCATACAGAAAAAAGAGAAAATTCAAACGTGAAAAGGAGAGGAGAAAGAGGAATGGGGGTACCTGGTCGGGTTTAGCAAAAAGTCGTCCGCCTTTTTCTTGTGACAACAAACCTGACGTTTTCGAGTAGTCATGAGTGTTGGGTGAAGATGGACTGAAATAAACAGGCACTGATGCGTGATCGGGACCAGGAGCGGGCTACCCTGGGCCGAAATTTAACCGGGGGAGAGGGGGGAGGCTGGCTCGGTTAGGTGATAAAGGGAAAACCTAAATCCTCAAACTACACAAATCCCCCGCCGTGATCCCGATCAACGAGAACTTTTCCCAATAGCACGAGGTTTACGAACCCTAAACCCTAAACCCTAAACTATTGTGTGTGCGCGCACGTGTCGGTATGGACGTAGATACGTATGAAGGTATTGTTGAAAATCATGAAGTGAAAGTGCTGGACTGGGCGACATGTCCACGCGGCCTGTGCGGACAGGACTGGCAGCTTGCCAGGTCCGCAATGGTGCTGCAGTTGGCTTTTGCTCTGGAGGCCTGGGCGGTCTGTTCGCGCGGCCGGTGCGGACATAGGAGGCGGCTTGCCAGGCCGTGTTGTGTTCAGCCGACAATTGGTTCCCAGAAAGTAATCGGGCGGATAGGATTGTTATCCGCGAAGCTCTCCATGACTGGTGAGGTGCGGACTCGGTTGAAGTTCGCGGAGTCCGGGTTGCGGACAGGACCAGAGCTCGGGAGATCAGCATGGCGTGTGCCATGTTCTAGCTCTGGTGGCGCGGTTAGTGGAAACCGCAGAGTTTGCTGGTTAGAGCGGACTGGCGCTGGAGTTCGCCGGATTGTGCGGGATGGCTCAGTTTGGGAGGTCGCGCGGACTGCGCGGACTGATATTTCTGTCCGCGGAGTTTGGCAACAGTGAGCCTTGTCTGCCTTGGCTGCGAACTCGGGGAATGCGGATTGGAGTGGTGTCCGCAGGCGTGAGCGGATTGGAGCTATGTCCGCAGGTGGGCGGACTGGGGCGGATCTAGGCAGACGAATAGGCTGGTGTCCGGCCTTGTCCATGCGGACTGGGTGGACTGATCTGTGCTAGCTGTGGGCTGGGGTGGTGTTTCTATCTACTAGGGCGGTGACCACACTCCTCTCCGCGCCTATAAATAAGACCCCCCTCCCCCCGTGACAACATAATTAACTGAATGAACAGTAAGTAGGACTTGGGTTAATTACTGCGGCCTCAGATTTATGTCCGCGCGGCTTGAGAAGGATAACCGGTTTGCTGTTTGCAGATTGTGCGGCTAGCACTGAGAAGCCAGGACTTTGGTGCTAACTGCGGTCAGGGATCAGTGAAGCTTGCAGTTTACAATCAGCGATTAGCAACAGGTCGCAGTTTCGACCAGCCGGTCTTCTCTCCTTCAGCATTTCCAGTTCAATAACCTATCCGCCGGTCTGGGCGGTCTGGGCGATCTGTTCTTCAGTTCGGCAGCGGCTCTAACTGGCGTTTAGGCGACCTCAGCGGTATGGCGGCTTGCAGTTTGCGGATAGCTCTTCTTCAGCTTGAATAACGGGTAGTCCGCGCGACCTCGCGGTCACGGTGAACTTCGCTGTTCAGTTCGGCAAGGGCCGCGGTCTCGACTTCTGTCCGCCCGACTTCGTGCTATTTGTTGTTCTCTGCTTCCTTATTTTATTTGGCGAAATCATGTCTCGCCATGTATACATCTTGCAATAAAAAATATTGTTAATACATGACCTGCCTGTTACTTTCCTTGCATCTGATTTATTGTGCTTTGTTATGCTTGGAGTGTTCCTGCGTCTGATTTCTGGTTTCCGCTTAATCAAGGTGTCATCTTGATAACTTTGAAAGTTTTACTTGATATCAGAGCTATCACCTTGATCATGTTGTGAAATTTTAACATGGTATCAGAGCGAATAAAGGTTTGAGCAGTGATTAACCATCAGTTGTGCTCGGTGCTTCTGGAAGCTAATAGATCAGTGGTTATTGCAATGAAAGGTGGGTTAGCAAGAAGTCTCAGTATTGAACTTTTAACGCCGACTTACTTTAAGAAGTGAAGGTCGTGCATGAAAAACTATCTTCTTGGAGAGGATTTGTGGGAAGTTGGTTGTGGAGACAACATGACAGAGGTTACTGCTGCAACTGTCTGCTGAAGAAGTGAGAGCTTTGAGGAAAACAAATGCAAAAACGGAGTTTACTCTTAAGCAGGTTATTTTATCGGAACTCTTTGACCACATCATCGAATGTCGGTCTGCTGCTGAGATTTGGACTTCCATTGATGGGTTGTTCAACAGGAAGAATGCAACTCGGCTACAGTTCCTGGAGAATGACTTGGCGGGACCCACTCAGGGAGACTTGTCCATCTCAACGTTCTTCCTGAAGATGAAGAACCTGTGCGCTGAAATATCAGCGTTGTACCCTGATGAGCCTATTTCGGAGGCGAAGCCGAAGAGACACATCATCCGTAGCATGCAGAAGGAGTATGTGGCCTTTGTGACCTCTGTTCAAGGCTGGGCAATCAGACGTTTTTGCTGGAGCTGGAGAATCTGCTGTCTTCACAAGAGAGCTTAGCAAGTCGGATGGCTGAAGTCACTGTCTCTGGAGGAGATGGTGAGACGCTCTTCTCAGGGAAGAAAAGGAGATGGGACAAGAAGAAGTCAGCTGCCGATGATGGACTTTCTACTTCATATCAGCAAGAGGAGAGATATACTCCTAGGCATGATGGGAAGAGCAAGGAAGACCTAAGGTGCTATAGATGCAACCAGTCTGGCCACTTCAAGGACTGCAAGGTGATCCTTCAGTCGGCAAACGTCGCTCATAGGGAGAAGGAATGAAAACTTGGTTGTGGCTTCAGCAAGTTCTTATGTTGATCGAATGAAGGTCAATGATAGTGCAACTATCTGGAATGAAAGACTGAGATATGTCGGGAAGGACAAGTTGAAAGCAATGGCAGACAAGAGCCATGTGAAAGGCTTGCCTAGGTTGCCATCCTTCGACGACGGTCATGTTTGCGTGAGATGTCAATACGGTGAAATTTATCGTTTTACATTTGATAAGTCGCAGACTGGGTGTTCTCAATCGTTGGAGTGTATCCATGGTGAGGTGTTGGGACCGACCGTCATCGCCAGTCTTGGAGGCAGCAGGTATATGCTGGTATTGATTGATGACTATACAAGGTACACATGGGTGTACTTCATGAAGTAGAAGTCGGACGCGTTCCGTTTGTTTGGGGTGTTCAAGAAGCTTGTGGAGGGCTGGCTTGGCCTGCGGATTAAAAAGTTGAGAACGAGAAACAGAGTTGAATTCGGTTCAACCGTGTTCTATAATTTTTGCAGGAAGCACGAAATCCGGAGGGAGCTTTCTTGTGGGCATACTTCACAACAAAGTGGAGTAGCAGATCAGAAGATTCGTCATCTGATGGAGATCTGCAAGTGTTGACTTCATTACAAAGGCATTCCTAAGGCCTTCTGGGCGGAAGGGATGACCTGCGCGGCGTATGTCATCAATCAGATGCCTCAGAATCCGATCAACATGAAGTCTCCGGTTGAGCTGATGTTCAAGGAGAAGCTCAGTGTGGAACATCTTCGGGTGTTCGGGTCGACCTGTTATTTACACGTCCCGGATGCTCACAGGACAGAGCTGGATGCGAAGATGAGGAAGCTTGTCTTTATGAGCTTTGATGAGCGAAAGAAGAGATGGAAGTGTATGGGTCCTACGACAAATAAGTTCATCGTGTCCAGAGACGTCTTCGATGAACTGACGTCATATGGAGGTAGCTCATCTGTGGAGCTAAAGGAGAGCAGGTCATACGGCGGGCTGAAGGAGGCTGTTGCTAAAGATTTTCTGTTGGAGCTGCCTGTGTCATTAGGAGCTCCAGGTTGTTCTAGCTCCGGGACAGAGGCTTCTGGTTAAGGAAGCAGGGGGAGCGATGTTCCAGGTGTTTCTAGTTCAAGAGCGGAGGCTTCTGGTTCCGGAAGCAGGGGAGCGATGCTCCAGATGCTTCTAGTTCCAGAGCGGTGGCGTCTTGTTCAGAAAGCAATGGGAGCAATGCTCCATTGCTCCAGGTTTGCTCGAGAACAGAGCTGGCTCAGAAGGAGCAGTGAAGGTGGTTAGCCATGATCAGGCTCTTTAGAGGTCGAAGAGGATCATCAACCCAGTAGATCGATTTTACGAAGGAAATGCGGTGAGCTTGATCTCTTGTTTCCTCGCATGCCATCTGGTTGAGCGGATGTCTTCTAGCTGTGATGACACCACTGGAGTCAAGGATGTGGTTAATGCAAAGATGAGGAGGTGACTGTCCTCAGGGGAAACGAGGCTTGCAACCTTGTGCCCAAGATTGGTTACTCCTGTGACGTACAAGTGGGTGTTGAAGTTGCAGAAGAAGGCAGAGGGATGCATGACTCCTTTTGGGAGGTGCTGGAGGGATCACTTATGGTCTGGGATATGCGGAGCGAGAACTATGTCGTGGACATCTTCTCGATGTCGCTATCAGAGAGGTCATGTTTTCGGTTACAGAGACTGCTGGGGTTGGTCATCACTTTTCACTTCAAAAGAGAGAGTTGAAAATCATGAAGTGAAAGTGGTGGACTGGGTGACCTGTTCGCGCGGCCTGTGTGGACAGGACTGGCGGCTTGCCAGGTCGGCAATGGTACTGCAGTTGTCTTTTGCTCTGGTGGCCCGGGCGGTCTGTTCGCGCAGCCTGTGCAGACAAAGGAGGCGGCTTGCCAGACTGGGTTGTGTTCAGCCGGCAGTTGGTTTCCAGAAAGTAACCGGGCGGATAAGATTGTTATCCGCGAAGCTCGCCATGACTGGGGAGGTGCGGACTCGGTTGAAGTTTGCGGAGTCTGAGTTGCGGACTGGATCAGAGCTCGGGAGATCAGCATGTCGTGTGCCTTGGTCTAGCTCTGGTGGCGCGGTTAGTGCGAACCGCGGAGATCGCCAGTTAGAGAGGACTGGAGCTGGAGTTTGCCAGATTGTGCGGGATGGCTCAGTTCGGGAGGTCGCGCGGACTGATATTTCTGTCCGCCTAGTTTGACAGCAGTCAACCTTGTCTGCCTTGGCTGCGAACTCGGGGTATGCGGACTGGAGTGGTTTCCGCAGGCGCGAGCGGACTGGAGCTATGTCTACAGGTGGGCGGACTGGGACGGATCTGGGTAGACTGGCTTCTATCCCGTCTTCCTTGATGGCAGGCGGATAGGCTGGTGTCCGGCCTTGTCCATGCGGACTGGGCGGACTGATCTGTGCTAGCTGCGGGCTGGGGTGGTGTTTCTATCTACTAGGACAGTGACCACACTCCACTCCGCACCTATAAATAGGACCCCCTGTGAAAACATAATTAACTGAATGAATAGTAAGTAGGACTTGCGTTAATTGTTGCGGCCTCAGATTTCTGTCTGCGCAGTTTGAGAAAGATAACCGGTTTGCTGTTTGCAGGTGGTGCTGACTACGGTCAGGGATCAATGAAGCTTGCGGTTTAAAATCAGCGGTTAACAACAGGTCGCAATTGCGGCCAGCAGGTCTTATCTCCTTCAGCATTTCCAATTCAATAACTTGTCCGCCGGTCTGGGCGGTCTGGGCGATCTGTTCATCAGTTCGGCAGCGGCCTGTTCGCAGTCTAACTGGAGGATAGGCAACTTCAGCGGTCAGACGTCTTGCAGGTTGCGGACAGCTCTTCTTCAGCTTGAATAACGGGTAGTCCGCGCGACCTCGCGGTCTTGGCGGACTTCGCTGTTCATTTCGGCAAGGGAGGCGGTCTCGACTTCTGTCCGCCCAACTTCTTGCTATTTGTTGTTCTCTAATTCCTTGTTTTACTTGGCGAAATCATGTTTCGCCATGTATAGCTCTTGCTGTAAAGAAGATTGTTAATACATGACCTGCTTGTTACTTTCCTTGCATCTGATTTATTGAGCTTGGTTATGGTTGGAGTGTTCCTGTGTCTGGTTTCTGTTTTCCGCTTAATCAAGGTGTCATCTTGATAGCTTTGAAAGTTTTACTTGATATCAGAGCTATCACCTTGATCATCTTGTGAAATTTTAACAGGTATGTATGTAGATACGTATGTAGGTATGGATGTAGATACGTATGTAGGTATGGATGTAGATACGTATGTAGGTATGGATGTAGATATGCGCCCGCGTGTGTATATAGATATGTATGTATGTATGTATGTAGATATGTATGTAGGTATGGATGTAGATATGTATGCAGGTATGGATGTAGATATGTATGCAGGTATGGATGTAGATATGTATGTAGGTATGGATGTAGATATGTATGTAGGTATGAATGTAGATATGTGTGTGTGTGTGTGTGTCAGGTATCTAGCCATAAGGCTCCTCCTGCTGATGCAAGAATTCCAGAGGGTTCTTGTGAAGAAAGCTACCACTACAGCACACACAGCTTGTTTCTATGATTGAACATGGCCGCTTTACTTTCCGAAGTGCATACAAGTTCATCGAAGAACAAACTAAAAATGGTCACCGAGGTTAATATAGAATGCAGGCAAATATTGACCTCTAATTCGGGGACTCAGCTTGACATGATCAACACAAATCCTCAAGATCAGAATTGATTGCGCTCAACACCAGACCTTCCTACAAGTCTCCTCTACAAAGCAGTGTATCATCCAATATCAAAATTCTAATCTGAAATACAAACAAACAATAAAGTCAAACTACCAGACTCAGAACCTCCCGTCAAAACCCATCCGAATTCTAGGGAGATTTCAAATTCCTTCACTAAAATACGGATCAGACAAGTATTTTGCGGAATTCATCAACAACAAGCACTTGATAATATTGAAATATTAAAGAAATCAACAGAAATTGAAAATAAATAAATCTGACAGATAACATAGTTGGGCAGCAATATCAGTTGTTTCAAATAGATTCTGCAACACAACTGTACTCACTGGGGAGGTAACTTTAAAATATATAAAACCTACTGTGATCACATGTAGAGCCCCTCTGGCACGCCCTCCTTCTTCTTAAACATCACCTTTTCCTTCGCCTTCTTAACGTCGGTATGAGTTACCTGAAACAAGAACCAATTAGCGTCGAAAATTGTAAAGCTAGGCCCTTTTATAGGTCTTATAATACTGGAAACAGTTGCATGGTTTTTTAAAAGTTCAGACCTGAAATAATTTAAAATAATTGCTTAGAGATCGAAAAAAAATGCACAATGATTTTCGTGATTGAAGTAATTAACAATGTTGTAAATCTCGGATGTCGGTAACACGTCCGATTGAGTTTTGAAATGTTGGATATCGGAGACATATATTTTAAAATATCAAATTTTCATCTTATAAATAAAAGAAATGTTTTTATGTATTGCAAATGTAATTACACGTTCTAAAAGCAAAAAAATAGCAGCACAGCAAATAGACTAACAATAAGCCATGCATATCCCAAAATTAAAATTAGAAAAGCATTTAAAATATTATTAACAAGGACAAATTGATATATTGTACAATAATTTTATTTTAATAATACTAAGTTTTATAACAAATAAAAAAAATTTAAAAGCTAAATATCTTCATAGATTATAAGTTTTTTTAAGCTTAATAAATTTATAGTAAAAGCATAAAAAAATCAACTAATAAATATGTTGAATTTATTCAAGAATATTATAAAATAATTATAAAAAAATGATGGTAAGAACAAAACATTAAGTTTAATTGATTTAAGTACAAATAATATAATAAATATAAATAATTTAAATATAAATTGTTAGTCTCTGCTAACATAACCAGGGTTGCATATAGATGTCAGGGGCACATCAGTTTGAGCTTTTCATGTCCGTTTTTATATATCGGCGGATATATCAATTTTTAATATTTATTTAATTATAAATATATATATATATATAATTATGGGTAAATAGTTTTACTTTTTATATAATAGATGTTCCTATATTACCAATTTAACAACTATTAAACCTTTAAATCTTACAAACTACTATGAAACATTTATGTTACACAAATAAGAACGATGCAACACGATAAGTACAATAGTAAATAAACATAAATTGTAAAAATAGCAGTTTTAAGATGGTGTTTCTGAATAAATATTATATTTGTAACTATATCTATAACATCAAAATTTTAAAAATTAAATTTCAAACACATCATATTCTTGATCTATCTAGTAATTATCAACAAAAGGAATTGTAGATAAATCAACATCCAACGAACCTGACGATAAAAAATCCCCCTCATCCCTCTCGGACATTTTTCTCTTTCATTTTATTTTTTCACTGATTGTCGCGTTTTTCGTCATTATTCTAGAACGAATCCTTTCATCCAGAAGAAAGTTTAAGAGCTCAAAGAGAAGAGAGATAGGCGGAGAGAACCAAAAGAAGAGCTCAAACAAGTAACCAAAATATCATTAAGTATAAAAATTTGACGCCCTAAAAAAATTTGCAGTGCAGCAGTAGAATCATCACTTATCAGAATGGAGAGAGAAGAGAGATAGGCAGAGAGAACCAAAAGAAGAACTTAGAGACAAGTAACTGAAGAACTAGCAAGCATAAAAAATTGCCTTGAAGAAGTCGACGGTCTGGAATCAAAAATGAGGGAGAAATACGTGGGTCTTGGATGCGAGCGAGAACAGGAGGGTGGTAAACGATCGTGGCAGGGAGGAAATGACATGAGCGGCAGACGGCGATGTGTGGGAGGTGGTATCAAGAGAGCTGATGTGGACGGTGGTGGAAAGAGGTGAAGCAGTCAAGTGGTTATGAATGATTCACGGACAGGAATGAAGGTTTCAGGCGGTTCTTTTGGCTAGGGGGATAAACTGTAAAATCAAAATGAACAGGGATGTCGCACCCAGGTCTCGCGGCCTCGCACCGCCATATGATTGTTAGATCTAGATTCACTCACAAATCAACAATGAGTGAAAATGAAAGCCTCCGCCCTTGATAATAATGAGAGGGTTGGTTGGGCGCCCGACGTGAATGATTATGATTGGTCATTACGCCCGTTGTCCTAAAACACTAAATACAAGTAAAAAAAATACATAGAAATACTAAAACGGCGCTCCGGATGCTCTCATGGTCTCGGATCGACGATCCGATCAAACCCTCATACGTGAATACACGAATACAGATCCCGCCGAATAGTGGCTCGTCGTACAACATCAGTCCCCGTCAGTAAGAGTGTAAGATATTAATGATTACCAAACAAAAAAAAATGATTGTGCTATAATTGCCAAACACGATACAAACTCGTGAGATATGCTTGCGCCAACGTCTTTTAGGTTAATCTCCCTTATACAGGGGAGAAAGCTCCAGAGATTACCCATGAAGGGAAAAATCACATAAAGACGCAATAGCAATTAAATGGCAATATTGGCAGATGATAAAAGGGGAGACGACTCTGAGTTTTCAGTAGTTGCTAGGCGGGCCATCTGAAGTGCATATTCTTATCAATTGATTGCGACCAACTTCTTCTCTTTTATTGCCAAGATAATTTTTATTAGGGCTTAGGGTCGAGTATTGTTGATGCAGAGAACCAATATTTGTAGTGGGTAGACGTGAGAACAGGCCTTAAGCATGGTGACCCAAAGAACATTTACATGAGACAACCAGAGATTTTGAGGATTATGACAAATAAGATTTTTTATGCATGTTGAAGGAAATTATGTACGGTTTAAACCAAGTATCAAGATGGTACAAGAGATTTGATGATTTCAAATGTGACACTGATTTCGCTAGAATCTAGAATAAATGACAGTTGCATTATATTGCGCTACTATATGTGAATGGCATGTTGGTTACATGATCCAACACTGTAGGGAATTAACAATTTAAAGCAACATGGATGTCCCGGGTTGCTATGTCTGATCACACATGGATGATTGCAGTGAGTGGTGTTTTGGCCCAAAATATTGTTTGGAAGAAATGACATTCAAGATCGCAACTACACAGATTTATGTTATCTGCATTTGTGCACTTACGACCGCCATCGTTCACGCAAAACGGAACCTTAGATTAGCATTTAATCGCTTTCATAGGAAGCATTAAAAGAACAGTAAGATCAGATAAATAAAATAATCTCTTTCCATAATTCTCCATAATCCATAGGAAGTGCAATTTTATGACTAGAAGTGACAATTCTAGAAATGATAGTGATGCGGCACAGGCGTCAACAACCTATCGGCCCTGCGGTGGAGCCGGGGATCGGTTGGGGTGTACGCGCCGCGGTCGTGATGAAAGCCGCTTGGTGCTGACTCGAGGTGGGCCCCTGGTGGGACTCCAGGGTGGCGGGCAGGAGTGACGCCTGTGCCGCATCAAAGGCTCAGCTGGTGATGAAAGCTCGCCTGAGAGCTCTTTATCAAGGAGGTCGGGGGATCGAGACCCGGCCTCAACAACCTATCGGCCCTGTGGTGGAGCCGGGGATGGGTTGGGGTGTACGCGCCGCGGTCCTGATGAAAGCCGTCTGGTGCTGACTCCAGGTGGGCCCCCTGGTGGGACTCCAGGGTGGCGGGCAGGTGTGACGCCTGTGCCGCATCAGATAGCATCTACGATCCTAGAAGTTTATGAACGAGTAAATAGGGAGGGTGAGGCCGGTCCAAATATAGCCCTCCTAAGTCCTAACAACAGCTAGAAGGACCCATTTAGGGACCTTTCTGCAGTAACATGCTGGTATTTTTGGAAGACGCTCGAAACAATTCTCATATTTTCTCACCACTCTTCCCATAGCTCAAATTTCCACTCCCTATTTCTCTACAACTAATTTTCACCATATTTTTTACACTGCCGCAGAAACTCCAAATGCTAAAGATTGTTACACAATTGTATTTGACAGCTTAAAAGATTACCGAACACTAAGGCTCCGTTTGGGGGGACTTATTTTCACCGGTCAAGCGGTTACGACCGCATGAACCGTGCCTTAATCCCAAACGGAGCCTAAATCTGCTTTTAGTTCTGAACCAAACAAACATTTAAGCTCACAACCATTCTGATGCAGGACGACGCGTAGGGTTTACGCGTCTGTCGGCTTTTTTTCTAGGAACCCTAAATGCATGCAATGATTATATTAATTTTGCTAAAATTTAGAGCGGAATTTGCACAGACTTTAAGAAATGAGGCAACTATTTTTTTAAAGCATAAAAGTGCTATTTTGTTTTAAAATGATTTTCTTAAATAAAATGGTTCAATTTAAATCCGGGAAGGAAGCTCGCAACTTTGTTCCGTTCCCTTTGTCGCAGTAAAACGGAAATCGTGAACTCCAAATACGTTTCCGTTTGAAGTTCTCGACGTAGCGTTCGCTGACAAAATTCGGCGAAACCCAACAATGAGTCTAGTTATCCTAAGAGAAAAAATAGACACTCACAAAGGAACAGATAGAAACAAGTTACCCACGGAAAGAGACTACTTTCCGTATCCGAAGTTGATGGAGATCACGCGAGTAACTTCTCGTCGCCTTCAATCTTCCGCTCCGAGGTCGGCCGCTATCGCACACGGCACCAAGGAATTAATTCACTCCCTCACACGAAGTGGTTCCACGGATTCACTCAACAAGTAAGGTAGCCACAAACTGACAAACCGGAAACTCACTTGCTCTCACACTTGAAGTGGTTCCACGAAAGTTTAACACTGGAACTAAAGTTCGCTCGCACTCAGTGGATCCACGAAATCTCTAGTAATCTAATTAATCTAATCTGGCTACTGTTCATAATTTCACTAATCTTTACTTCTGGAAATAGTGTTGAGCAGCAACATCAATTTCACCTAATCCCTACCGGAGAATCACTAACGGGAAGCGGCAGTGGGATTTTCATCACCATGACTACAGGTGCAGAATTAACACAAAGAGCAGCAATAATTAACACCAACAGGAAACACGGCAAGCACGCATTAACTGGAAGCAAACAACAGTTCTCAAACAGGAAAGCCACAGCTAAACACTACTCATCATCCATGCGGCGGATGGAATCAAACTCACAACTTTTCACATCAACAAAAAAAACCACCTAACAGGAAATGTTCAGCAAGCTCTAAATTGAATGGGATTCGCACAACACAAGCTCATCAATCATCTTCAACAATCACCCCTAACTGAAATTACAGCAAGCCCCTCTCCAATGGCAATAGCTACAGTAATTTTGACACTCTAAACCGGAAACAGATCCAAAGCAAATCAATTTCAATCTTCAATTATACATCAAAATGTCCACACCTCCACATAACACATACCTATTTCCCTTTTATAGGGCTACAAAAACTGAAGAAACACAAGGATCGGCCATGGCAGCAATTCAGTGGAGCGACACCGTCCGGGTCGCACGATTCCTGTCGTCGTGGGCTAAGAGCTGGGGGAAGGCGCGCGATTTACGACATCGTGGGGGCTGGGCGTGGGAGAACGGGCGAGGCTCTTCCGCCATTTCTCCATTGCTGCGGTTGCGCAGGAACGGTGCGGCGAAAATGTCGGGAGCGGTTGCGGCTAGGAAGCCCTAATCCATCCATGCTGGCTTCCGGGAGAACCGGCCCGTGACATTTCCGAAAGGAGCGGCTGCGGCTAGGATCGGGAGGGATGAACAATGCATTTCTTCTTTGACCGGAATCTCTTAACCTAATGTTAAGAAGTATACTTATCTAGATATATATATATAACTGTGCGTGTATATATATATACTAAAATTATAACTTATATATATATGTATATATTTATATATATATATATTTCACAAAATATTTCCCAAAATACATAAACAATTTACGACAAATTACGAAAACTAACACAACGCGATTTTTGCAAGACTTAAGGCCGATAATGCTCCGGACGGGTGCGGCGTCGGGCACTCTTGCGACGACCCGATCTAGGCTGGTCTCCACCACATTCCCAATGCATGGAAAGAAGGTAAAGAACAAAATAATTATTTTTATCATATATCTCTTTACCCTTATCTTAGATGAGCTCACCAGACATATCCAACAAGCAATACCTTGGTGTTTATTATTTGCGGATGATATCATTTTGGTCGATGAGATGCGCGAGGGTGTAAATGCAAAACTTGAATCTTGGCGAGACACTTTAGAAAAGAAGGGTTTTAGGTTGAGCAGGGTAAAGACAGAATATGGAGCTTAAATTTAGCAGTGCAAGAAGGACAGATGATTTCTCCATTAAGTTGGGTGATCAAGATATTTCCCGTAGTGAGTGTTTTAAATATCTTGGATCGATAGTTCAAAATGACGGAAGTATTGATAAAGATGTGACACATAGAATCCAAGCGGGTTGGTTGAAGTGGAGAGGCATGTCAGGGATCTTATGTGATCGTAAAGTATCATTAAAACTTAAGGGCAAGTCTTTCAGTATTGCAATTAGACTAGCGATGCTCTATGATTCTGAGTGTTGGGGAGTGAATTGTGTACATGAGCAAAAAATGGGAGTTGCGGAGATGAGAATGCTTAGGTGGATGTGTGGACACACAAGAATGGATAAAATTAGGAATGAATGTATTAGGGATAAGATAGGAGTAGCCAATTGTAGAGAAGATGTGAGAAGCTCGACTAAGATGGTTTGGACACATACAAAGGAGACCATTAAAGACACCTGTTAGGCATTGTGAGAGTCTAGTCACTAGGCATGTTAAACGGGGGAGGGGACTTGGAATGAAACTATAATTAAAGACACGACGTACATGGGCATTAGTGAGATTATGACAAAAGATAGGGCACAACGGCGACAAAGGATTCATATAACCGACCCTACTATAGTGGGATAAAGGCTCGAGTGTTGTTGTTGTATAATAGACAAAGAGGCATACAAGAATGATGATGTATGTAAAAGCATTACAATGCAACATAGTTTTAGTTTATTTTATAATTGCAAAATTTTAAGTAGACTGGCCCTAGTTATGGAAGTGGAGCATTGAAATATATATATTTCTTCATAAGATGCAAATGTGACAGTGCTAAAAAGTATTATCGGTAGTAGTGGATTGACTAAAGAATTTTCAACTACAGCAGATATATATCAAAAAGATTAAGTCATGCCAGTTTGATGGGGGTGGTATTATCAATTAAAAATCTATCTTATTAGGAAATGAAGGCATGTGCCATAGATTAAAATATGTGGAATTCATTGTTCAGAAGAATGGAAACTGAAATGAAGATAGAATTTCAAGAATTTAAGGCTGGGTAATTAAAATGGAGAAGCGTTTCCGCAATTCTATGTGATAAACGGATATCATAGACAAAAAGACGAACTTTCCCCAATTAGACGGCAAAAGAAAGATATGTAAAAACATGGGAGTCACATGTACTGAATATAATTAAGATGGAGAAGTTTACGCAATCGTAGATAACTAAGTTGAGTGAGAGATAAATGGTAATGCAAAAGAAAGATATGTAATGAAATTAGAAAAGAAATTAAGAGAAGACATGGGAGTCACATGTACTGAAGATTGTAAAAACATATTTGGGTGGTATGAGCATGTGCAATGTAGGCTAGACCAAGGACAAGTAAAACAGGAAAGATGAAGTTAGTATCAAAGAATTAGGTTGGAGATATAAAGATTGTCGAAGACAACCTGCTAAATTTATATTTAGCACGGCGATCAACAAGATGGCTCATCAAACATTAATTAATGTCAAAATTGATGAGTTTAATGGTAGTTCCTAAAAAATACCGTTGACATGATTAATGACAATCTTTCTTGAAACTACCACTGACATGCCTAATGACAGCCTGTCATAGCAGGGGGTATAGGAGCTCTACTAAAAATATTTTTGTTTTATGAATTTTCATCATTACTTTTAATTTGGGAAGGTGTGTAATTACTTGAATGGACACTGTATTTTAATTTTTTTTGAAATAATATATAATATATGTTATAACTTTTTGAATGTGCATGAGACTACATTTGACAATTTTGAATGTTTCACCAAACACAACTTTTCTCTTTTAATATTGTAAAGATATATATATATATTTCGTCTACGCCCTAACCCTCTCTTATCGTCATATTTTGTTAGCCCACATATCATCAAACCAAATAAATCTAAAAGTTGCCATAAGCGTAGTCTCCTTTGAGTGAATCTTCCATTTTGTTGGTCTCAAAACCTATAATTATACAACAAATTAAAAAGGCATAACAGCATAGCTATATTTAACAAAAAGACATCTCTATTATATACAAAGAAATACTTTCATGTCATACCATCCAATAAATCATGACTGTCCGCTCTCATTAGATCAGAACATCTCAGCCATTCGATTATTGACATACCATTTAATCAATCAGGACCGTTCGTATAAATTTCCATAGTGCTCCTAAACCTAGCATAATAGGGTGTCCTAAACCTATAAATTTAATAGGGGTCCTACCCTACAATGTGAAATTATATTTTTATCCCTCTGAATTTGGGAAAAAATCTATATGAACTGAGCCAGTTAATCTTAAAATTTGCGTTCACTAGATCTAGCTCAATCCACTGGCCAAATATATGCTAAATTCATCTTCGTTATCCCGTGGATATAATATATAGCCAAAAGTTTTCTTATATCCCGCGATGTCGGACTAAAGCCGCATTAATTAATTGAACGACAGAGATCAACAAGAGGCCATCTCACGGTACATATTTGCTAGGGAAAGAAATTAAACAACATTAAATGAGCCATGCTGTCTCATCCGATTTATAGCTCATCAAACATTTAGATTTATAGTTAGGCCTGCAACCCTTCGGTCTCTCTCTTTCCCTATCCTAGAAAAATATAAGTTAGAGATATATTTTTATTTAAATATATAATATAAGTTATAACAATAATATTTTAAATATATACGAGAGGGACAGACCACGCTAAAGTACTCGGAAAGTTGATTGGCCTCCAGATTATATAAAGTATGTCGTTCAATTTATTTACGCGATGTGGGATTATTTAATAGCCTCAATTCCACGATGGATTTTAGATTTAAATGTGCGTTCGTTGTATGCCGTTCTACCTTTTTAAATTCTTTTCTATTTTTTAAATAATAAAAAATGTCAGAAAATTATATAATTAAAAAAATTAAAATGAATACATATACATATAACATAAATATCTTGCACCGCCGGGGGGCGCCCGGGTACTGTCGCGCGGGGAATGGGGGGCCGCAGGGGCGGCCCACTGAGGTCCGTGGGCGCAGCCCGACGCGGCCGCTCAGGAACTGTTGTGCGGGGCACGGGGGGCCCTCATGCACTGCCACTCGTTATAAATACATATGATTTCTCAAATTATATTCATTCAATGCTCTCATACATTCATCATATACTGATGGATCCATCGCCGCACCCGAGGATGCGTGATATCATCACGCGCCGGCTATTTTTTTATTTTTATTGTTGTTATTTTATTTTATCACTGTTCCTATATACTCATGCTATGTTGGATTCCGGCTCATCGGTTTGCCCAGCCGATGAGACCCTAAATAAATGGTCCTGTAATTTGAGTAGCTGTGGCGAAAAGGGGCAAGCTTAATTTAATTAAATTGGCATAAGATCAAAGGAGAATAAAATCAAATTGTTGCAAAATATCTTTCAGAGATTAAATCTAGGTAACAAAAGTATAAAATTGGAAATCAAATTAAAAAAGGAAAAAAGGGGGCTCTGATTTCTCATATATGAGCCATCCCCGGTGACAAGGAAAGGCAACCAGGGGAAAACAGTGAACAACAAGTTTTAGTCGTTCCGTTGTTATCCCGACCACCAACTACAGCCGTTGTTAATCACCACACCGGCCTCCTCCATTGGACACCGGATCTCCAACAACGGTGGCCATCTCAATCGGCCGCCATCTTAAGCGTCTAGGCCGACAAGGAGCTTCCGTCCGTCATCTCAGCGGCCGCCGTCTCCCGCGTCCAGGCCGACAAGGAGCAGCCGTCCCCGCCAGAACCCGTTAGGTCGGGACCGCCCCTGTTTCAGTCGACGTCTCCAGCGAACTCTCCCCGCCCGCTTGCTCCTGTCCGGGTCTGCCCCTGTTCTGATTCCGCGACTCCAGCGAGTTTTCTTCTGCCATTTGCTGTCGCCCTCGCTGACCTACTCCAACACAGAGGGACCCCTGTTAACTCAATCAAAGCCGCCACTGTTGTCCCTTTTGGACGTATCACTGGTTTCTCAGACTGTGGACTGATTTGGAATTAGAATCAACCTCGCCGTAGTTTGCATATGCTTGGGTAACTCCGCCTTCTCTTAGCTTCATTATTAGAGTAATTTTATGCAACACATTTAATTAATCTAAGTTTGCCTCTGACGTTCTCACTACTTTCATTAGCGCTTATCCATAAATTGTTACGTGTGATTTTGCTTGTGAATTTACAACTCTCGCTACGGTTCAATTCGTTAGATGCCATGGAATATTTTTCTAATAACAATTAATGATCTTGTGAAGCTCAAGGGGTTGAGGGTAATTTGCGCAAAAAGTTCGATTTTGGCCTCTCAACCCCTTTTTTCAAATTAAAATTCGACATGTTTTTCAAAACCCTAATTTGAACTTAAATTAATTTAAAATAGATTGCTAAAAAATTTATCTTATTTTTGAGAACCCTAATCCTAGTCTAAATCATATACTGTAAATAAATATAAATGAAATGAAAAGCATTCGCTGAATTCTCCATTAACAATTTAAACATAACCATACCTTCATTCTGCGCTCCCGTAGAGCAAGCAAGCCAGCTTCAGTACAGATGGCCTTTATATCCGCTCCGGAAAGTTCATCCTTTGTCATGACAAATTCTTCCAAATTGACATCGCCAGCTAGTGTCATCCTGGAAGTATGTATCTGCATAAATAGATCATTTAACACTGATAAACCCGCATCCATCTAGTGACAGTGCACACATGGGGAATTAACGTAAAAGTGTAGGGGTAAGATTTTGGAGGATTTCTAGGGAATACAATTCCACCTGTAAACATGTATCCTTGTACAAGAGAATTTAATCTTCCTGCTGATGTATTGACTTGTGCAGACAAAGTGTAACAAAATTATAGTAATTTATACCTGAAAAATTCGCCTCCTGGTTTTAATATCAGGAAGAGGGAATTCAATCTTCCTGTCAATGCGTCCTGGACGAAGTAAGGCTGGATCAAGGCTTTCAATTCTGTTTGTGGCAAGAATTACCTTGACATCACCCTTCGAGTCAAAACCATCTAATTGATTCAACAATTCCAACATAGTTCTCTGTATCTCACGTTCTCCGCCTGAATGAGCATCATATCTAAAGAAAATCCAGAAAGATGCGTAATCCATTAATACCAGAAAATGCTTACCATTGTTTAATCATTTATAGATACTTCCAAATAAGTACCTTTTGGTGCCAACTGCATCTATTTCATCAATAAACACTATTGATGGAGAAAGATCATCAGCTACTCTAAAGAGCTCCCTTACTAATTTTGGGCCATCACCCAAGTATTTTTGAATTAATTCACTCCCAACAACACGCAGGAAAGTAGCAGAAGTTGAGTTGGCCACAGCCTGGAAGATATAGCACAGTTGTCAAACTAAAATATATTGTGATAACTAGAACTCGAACTAACAGATCATCACAATATTAGACTAATGACAAGCCTCTGTGAAGTGAAACACTTCATCACAAATTGCAAAGTTTTATTTCCATTAAAAACCAACAAGTACAGATTATGTGAAGCAAACATAAATACAGTTAGCATACATATATATATACACACACGCACTGACACACATATATACACAGTGAGTGTGAGAGAGAGGGAGAGAGAGCAAGCTAGATAGATAGGTGTGATTGTGTGAAGGATTATATGTGCACTTAGGCTTCGTTTGGCACCGTATTTTTGCCCAACAAGTTCGGACAAAAAACGCCGCCTTCAAAGAATGTACGTTTGCATGACAACGGTTATGACTGCGATCAAGAAAAGAAAACTAGTTTTGAACATAATAGTGAACGTAGGTCCTTAGGCGAACGTTAACAACCACAACCACCGTATCAAACAGCAAATCACAAGATATTTAAAAAAGTCTAAAGAAAAAGGAAATTATATTAAAATGGTTAACATATATTATTTACAGTCTATCTCATCATAATGTTGAGTTAAGATATGTATTCACATGACATGGTTCTCTCATAGCCGATAGGCAAAATGGAAAAGTTTTTAAAGATATTCTCCTTAATAAAATAGAAGCTCAGACATTGGATTGTTGTAGGATTTAATCCACAACAGCAACTACGGTTCCTTGGGACATCATCATCAACAGTCTCCAACTATTTTGAATAGGCTTTATGAATCCGCATCATCCGATTCATGCCATCTTGTTCATGTCTTAGTGATGTCTAAGGTATTAAAAACTAAATTGTGCATGCCAAAACGTGTATTCATGTTAATCTATGAAGCACCGAAAAGGGTATGAGTATTGGATATGATATGTAATTGGTATAATGGTACGGTAAAATAAAAAAGTTAAGGCTACGGTACGATATAATTATATATATATATATTGCCACTTTTTTTAAAAAGCGAGAATACAGACCATGGAAAAATTCATTTTGAACGTAGAAATATTACCAATTTAAAACAATTTATCCTCTAAACAAAATAATCAAATTTAAATCAAATTACTCTAAAAAGGAACTTAAATCTGAAACATATTTAGCTACTATAATAAACAAAAACCGCTAGTTGCATTTATGAGTTTATTGTTTAAAAGACATGGAAAAGTCTTTTGCTTTCTTTAGAAAAGCAAACTCCTAACACAATATGCAAAACGATCTGGGAAGTCCAAGCGTATCTGCAGACTAGAGTAGTAGGTGTATCCGACAAGTATCGGGTAGCTATCGGTGCCAAAAATGTACCCGATGCGAGCACACAGTCCTTAGGGAAGTATCGGGGCTTCATAGATGTTAATTTTAGTCTACTTGTTCTCCCGTGGAAACCTTTAACACCATGCCTACATGTCTAATTGAGATACATGAATGTATATAGAAGATCTTCTACAGATCCAACAAAGGTCGTGTGGCATGGGCTTTTGCAAAGACAGCACCATGAATTCACTCACATGGAAGATTCATTTACAAAGGTACGCACTTACTAAATAGTCATTAGGTATAAAGATGAACGTGTTTGACTCTTTAACGAATGCACATCACAGTAAAAAATGAATCTATGCCATGTGAGAATACACAACTTGTCAAACAGCTATACATAATACTACACTTATGAATTTCCTAAGCAACATGCAATATTCTATAATCATTTTCTATGAATCACCGACACTCTCGGGGGGCCAACGTGTCCGTGTTGGACTCTCCGACACGCGTCCAACACGCCGACACGCTCGGACACGCGTGTCAGAGAGCCGACACGTTTTTGATTACATGGGACACCCGTGTCCTAGGGAGCACACGTGTCCCGCTGTTTTTTAAAGCAACCCGAGCCGCTGTTTGATCCCATTTTTCCCGCAGAGCGTGCGTCGTCTTTCTCCCGCAGATCTAGGGCATCAACTTTCCTTGCTCCATCGTGCTCCGATTCTTCGTGCTCTCACTCCGGCGAAGATCTTCTTCCTCCCGCAGAGCTAGGGCATCAGCTTTCCGGCGAAGATCGTCTTCCTCCCGGCTTCCGCAGAGCTAGGCATCGTCGTTTTTCTTGCTCTTCTCTCGCGAGATCTCGGGCATCTTCGACTCTTCGTGCTCTCGCTGCTTTGAGCTCCAGTTATGTCATCTTCTCATCTTCTACTCTTCGTGATTGAATACATGTTCCTCTACCTAACAGGCTCATGTTTTTTCTTGCTCAGAGCTTGGTTGTTCGATCATTTCCTGCACCCGTAAGTCTATCTTAAGCTCCATTCTTATACTTGGATCTTTCTGGCATCCTGTTATCCGCCCATCGTGTTGACTGAAATGTGTTCTGGTGCGGCAAGCGACATTTACATTTAGGGTGCTCTCAGTTCCTCCACATGCAAATGCCAAAAATGGCGTGTGCTGGAAGTGAGAACTAGGGAGGCCCTCCCCCATGTTCCTTGTCACGAAAGAAGTGGATGTGGGGCATTGTTTTTTGAATCATCTAATATATTTCTCCTCTTCATTACATTGAATATGAATCAATAAGCTTGTTATCTTCTACCCTAGTTGATAGAAATTACCAATGAGATACATGAGCTTAGCCTTAAGCCGAGCGAGGAATCGGAGTACAAATCTTAGCCTTAAGCTTCTTGCACAACCATCCTCATCATCATGTGCAGAGAGAAATTGGAGTACATATTCTTTTGTGCACTCAATGAAGAGAAATAGAATGACATCAAATCGTGCAGAAGATCTGGTTTTCATACACAGCAATGTACGCCTACTTTCAAGAAAAAATCCACAATATACACAAGGAGAAACAAAGATGTGGGATATTGGCGGAGATGTTTTTGATACATTCGAAGATGTTGGTATGCTGGAAATTGCAAATCTATCACTGGATGAGCCAGACATGAAATCAGTTGTTTTTTTAGATGATATATAACATGTAAGTAAGAGTATTATATTTTTATATGCCAAGTTTGTTCATTTCTTGTCTATTTATTAGTATTTTACAATTTTTATAATTATAAAATATGAATTTAACAAACGTGTCGAATATTACTAGTTTAGGAGAATGAACGAGTCGCGTGTCGTGTCGTGTTGTGTCGCGTGTCGGTGCAACATAGATCATTTTCAGTGATTTCACATGCCAGTGAGTAAAATAACAATGTTATTTTAACATGCCAGTGAGTAAAATAACAATGTTATCTTTAACCATGAAATGTTCGACACAAAATATTTTTTTCCAACAAGTGACATTAACATCTATGATCTATCATCAGGATCCTCTAAATCAAGCAAGACTTCAGGGGTATAAATGTAATATTAAAAAAAGCATCAAAAGCGCCATAAAATGATACTTGGAAGAACTTACTTTTGCTAGCAAAGTTTTCCCGGTACCGGGCTCTCCATAGAGTATGACTCCCTTGGGTGGCTTAATACCAATGTCTTCATATAGCTCGGGGTGAGTTAGAGGAAGTTCGACTGCTTCTTTAATTTCTTGAATTTGAGCATCTAGGCCACCAATATCGGCATAAGACTCCAATGGAGCTTTTTCTACTTTCATCACAGAAACCATTGGATCAACTTCATCTTGGAGGAGCCCAACGACGGAAAGGACCTAGAAAAATTTCAAAAATATATAAGATATACTGACCAGTTGATAAGTTGTACAGAGAAATTTCAAGTTTCAAATTTTCATACTTTGAGCACAGTAAATTAGGAGCACAACAATCACATATAAAGCTGCTGGAATCACATATTCCATGAAAGCACCCAAAAAAGTATTAAAGTTGATTGTCACTTTATTCGGGATTTTGTTTTTGTCTAAGGAGATAAACCACTCATCAAAATTTGGGTATAATCAGGCCAATATAATTAGTAGGCCTAAATCAGTTACCTAAACTGCTAAACATAAATACATGAGGGTCAACCTTGATGTGGATAGGGCCAATGATTGGTTGAATATAGAATCCATTCTTGAATTACTTCAAGGCCTTTTTCTTCTTCTTCTCGGTGTTTAATATGAACTCTGTTGTTTTGTGCATTTTAAAATTGCAAAGAAAAGTTATGGCTCCATAAATGAATGGGTGTCTGCAAGGTTGTGTCTACACGACATAGCACCTAAAAAAGGGTGAGAAGGGCGTGTTGGATGAAGTAAGAAGTAAATCTTGGGAATTCCCAAGCTTCAAATGATTTATTTTCATTCATCAAAACATACAATTATAACGCTTAAATGGTTTGGAAGTTGAAGAGTTTCAGCATCATACCCTGCATAAACCCTAATTATTCTGCATAGGTAAAGAGTAAGATCTAGGATGATTCCAAGTAAAATCTTTAAGATTAAGATTAGGAGGATGAGGTAGTCACCTTGTTGTGCATGAGGATGGCACACCCAGGCTCAAGCTGATCCTTATCCACAAAAGAGAGAATACCCACATAGTACTCAGGTCCAACCGAGGAAGAGACAATAGCATGATTCTCGTCAATGAGCTCCTCGAGGTTTCCAACGCTCATGGGGGATCCGCGAAGGTCGTCGACCTTGGATCGGTCTTCCTCGTTCTTGTCCTCGTGGGGCTTGAGGCGCTCCTGGTTGGTGACGAACTCCTCCTCCATGAGGAGGTAGTCCTTGATCCGATCCAGCTTGAGTAGGCGGAGCTTGCACTTGGTAAGCGGCGTCACCGTGGGTAATCGGGCGGCGGCCTCAGGGCCCTTCTGCTTCCGTTGCTTCCGTCCGACACGGGTAGGGGGCGCAGCGGGCTCGAACTTCTTCTCCTTCTTCTCCCCGTCGTGCTTCCGATCGCCGGGAAGGCCCTGCTTGTTCATACCGCCGGGTGTTCCCTGACCCATGTCTTTCTGCCCTTAGGTTACGGAGAAAGAGAGAGAGAGAAGAGATGCGGAGAAAAGTGTTGCCTCCGTCTTTAACCGAGAATTATCCATACCGAAATATATATAGTCGGTCAGGACTCGAGGATTGATAAACTTAAATTACAGGATTATTAAATATTTAGCCGCCTCTAGAGTCAGCCTCCACCTCTAACTCAAATTATGTTCATTTTATCATTTTTAATCGTAATTTATTAGAACAATTGGCTAGTTACATCTCAAAATTTTCTAATTTTTTGCACTTAACCTTTTCGAAATACACAACAACACCTTTTTTTGTCTTGTACAAACTCGTCCAAATTAGCCCTAATTTCAGAAAAAAAAAGTACTTGGAGCGATTCAACACGAAAGTTGTAGATCTCGTAAAAGTGTTCAGGAAAAGTCGAGATCTACAACTTTTGTGTTGAACATTTTTCCTGAAATTGCACGTAAAAGACGTATTTCTGAAAGATGCAAAACCTGGGCATATTTCCAAAGTACGAGCAGTCTTGTACATATATTTTTAGGAAAATTATAAAATTTTGGGATGCAAGTGTGTTTGAACTAGCCAACAACAGGTTGCGGTTAACAATCACCTTTTTTTTGTCTAGAGTTGAAATAGTTCAAACTCGACTCCAAAGGAAATTAGCCCTAAATTAATAGTAAATGTGATGAAATACAAAAAAGTTGGTGGCAAGGAGAACTTCTTTCATTTAATGTTATTGGACAAAATGATTATAATTTGTCGTTTAAAGACTAAAATAATTGATTGCCTGAAGTTTTGTTGTTTGCGGAAACAAATTTGTTTGCGGATATAATTTTTGAAAAATTGTAGTGCTATCAATTGTGTATTTTAAGTGCTTTTTTTTTTATGTGGAACCATTGTAAAAAGACATTACGGTTATTACTACATCCCCATGACCTTTGGTACCAAGTTCATTCTTTGACGCTGGATTGCTGACTAATTTCAACCATGTAAAATTCTATTAATTTATTTATTTTCTGGTACTTCTTGTTTAATGTTGGCTCTATGCTGACTAGAAGATTGCTAGCCTCCTCCTCCTCCTCCTCTTGGGCTTAGAAGATGCCCCTAAATGAAGCTTAATCGAGCATGAAGCCGACCTTCTCACCCAGCGGCGAAGTCAACACCTCAACATCCAAATGCATTGGTTTTGAACTCTTCATTAACTCTTGGAGAATAAAGTCACCCCATGTGACCAGTGACTTGCAACATGTTCTTTTAAACAATTAAAAAAAATCCAAGAAATACTGAGAGCTCAGTTTGGCATGGCAGCAACAGGTAGGAGCGCGGTGATTATGAACAAAAACGCCGGACCTCACCTAAGGAACTTTATTGCCTTTTATGTTCATAACTGTTTTTTTCTTTTCTGGGACGCGATCATAACCGTTGCCATGCCAAACAAATATTCTACGACGATGGCGTTGTAAAAATGCTTGGGCTCCATTTAGCATAACCATGGCAGTCAACAACATGGTGGCTATGCACCGTAGTTCAAGAACACCCAACCTCACTTCAAGAGCTTCATCCACTTTTATGTTCAAAAATAGTTTTCTTTATTGATGGCAGTCATAATCATTGTCATGCCAAACATACATTCTATCATTCTATGACGGCACCTTTTAAATAATTAAAAGAATCTTCTTATGCAACATCTTTGAACATAAATGACAATGAAAATTCATAAATGCTGAACGAAAAATTTATGTATGCTACAGAAGATGTTGAGTTACTCATGGTGAAGTTTATACATACAAAGTTAAAAGGAAGGAAGCCTCCGAGAATCTTCCCGCACACAACTTAGCAATAACATATGCTTCAGGACTTCAGGTTCAGCTCTTCAAAGTTCAAGCATCAACAAAAAAAGGTCATTATTTATTTACAAAATTTAATAAATGTCTTCATTTTGTTAAAAGGACCAAATAATTTCAGAGTTTATAATCAAAATATATTTGATTTTTAAAATTTTGCAAACAAAACAATATAATGCACCTCCTCCATAAACCATAAAAGTATTATTGTTTGCAAAATTTTAAAATTATTTAGGGTTTCAACTATAAACCATACAAATCCTAAGTTCCTTTTAACAAAATGTTTAATCTTCTAAAGAAAAATGGCAGCCCGGTGCACCAAGCATCCACGCGCAGCAAGGGTCTGGGGAAGCATCCAGATCCCATCACAGGGGTGAAATGTAAGCAAGTCTTATCCTGCATTTTTTGCAAAAAGCTGCTTTTAGGACTTGAACCTGTTACCTTCACGGCAACACCTTAACTAGGGCGCCAAGGCTCCCCTTCTTTGAATCTTCTACGATTAGAAAACAAACAAACAAACAAACGGAGATTAGGGCTCCGTTTGGGGGGACTTATTTTCACCGGTCAAGCGGTTACGACCGCATGAATCTGACCATAATTAAGGTCCGGTTCATGCGGTCGTAACCGCTTGACCGGTGAAAATAAGTCCCCCCAAACGAAGCCTAGATTGATTATTTTGGAAAGATTAAAAAAATATCAACGGATATTCAGGCGCGGTGCAGATTCGTCGGAACGTAGAGTTTCCATCTCAAGAAGCATCTTCTGCCTTTCGTACCGATTCCTTTTTGCAGCAATTGCTGAGGCTGGGAAAAAATAGTACTTAGATTCAAGGATTTAGGGTTTGTAAGTAAAAAAATGTATGTATCTGGAAATGAAAAATGCCATATTTTAATTGTAAATTTTAATGGTACTTCAAAACATTTTTGCAAATAAAAAGCATTTTAATGGTATAAATGTAATTGATTCTATTAAAAGAGAACAATTACATATTCTTATGTTATAAATATATATATATATATATATATATATATATGTGTGTGTGTGTGTGTACTATTCAAGCATTTTAAGGGTTTATAAATAGTGATGGCTTTTAAAAACTATGCATTTAAAAGCCATTTGACTAATTTTAGAGTTAGGATCAATTTAATCAGACCTGTAAATAACCAATCCTCCTAAAACCTTCCCCCCAAAAAACATGAAAAATCCAATGCCCCCAATCCTGCATGCCCAAACTCCCGCCGTGACTTTTTTCGGGGTCCAAATCGGAGATCTAAACGGCTTCAAATCAAAAAGTGATCAACATAAAAGTTGTAGATCTCGACACTTTCATGTTCAACACTTTTCCTAAAAATGCATGAAAGTGGACATATTTTCAAAAGGCGTGTGTAACCCGTTTTTTGCTAAAAACAGGATCCGCGGATTTACAATAAATCGTGTGTGCACGCGCGCGCGAGTGCCCGACACGGGGCACCACCCCTAAGGCCTCGCACGACAGTATATGGCTCCCCCCGGCGGGCTTCGCCCGCCCCAGACATTTTTTAATCATGTAAATTTGTAATTATTTTAAATTTAAAATATCATATTTATATTTTGATAAATATTTGTAATTATTAATTTTTAAAAAATATTAAAAAATAATATATTTATTATTAATTTTTTATACTAATAAAATTAAAAAAACTAAAAAAATCCTTATGCCCCCCATCCCGCCCGCCTATACAAGCTTCTTCACGCCGTTGTCGACCTAATCAGTGCCCACCGACGGGTTCACCGGGCCCCGGCGAACTCGCCGGGGGTTTTCAGGCGACGAGTGGGCAGGGCGAGACAACCCTCGGCGAGTTCGTCGGGGTCCGGCAAACTCGCCAGTGTGGACCGGTCAGGCCGCTGGCAGCGTGGATGAAGCGAGAGTTCGTGCGTGCGGGATGGGGGGCATCGGGTTTTTTGGGGGGAATGTTTTAGCCTTTTTAGGAGGATTGGTTATTTGCAGTCCTGATTAAGTTGATCCTAAGGCTGAAATTAGTCCAATGACTTTTAAATACATGGCTTTTAAAAGCCATCACTATTTCTTTATGAAATAGAATAGATACACACACACAGTTATAATACAATCTAGAATCTAGAATGTAAATGGTGAATGCTAGAATTCTAAGAGAACATTTGTAGAAACAAGTTAAAATAATGAAAAATATTGTAAGCATAGAAAAAAAATCAATATATAAAATGATAAAAGATCAAGTAGATGAGGTTAGTCAAACATGCAATGTCGTAAGAGAACATCATCGAGACTTGCACAAGTAAATTTAATAAAATTGAAGTTATAATTATGCTTACATAGACTCGCATATTGGCCGATAATTAAATCACTAAAGTGAAACTTAAGTATGAGTGGAACTATTTTTATTTTGCACAACAATAAAAAGAGGAGCAAATTAATATGGAAATATTTAGAGAAGAAGATGGGTAGACCAAACAAGCTAACGCCCAATACAACTGATGGGCATCACAGTTCGAGGGCTGAAACTTACCGAAGCCTGCACAAGTCTACACGAGTCTAAATACGCATGAGGCGAAGATCGGATCTCCGTATGGCTAATTTGAAGCTCTAGTGGTGTTCAAAATGATGACATTTTTATTACTTTCTTGTATTTTGATTTCATGTAAATTAGTGATTTTATGTTCGAGATGATCTAGACTGTCTGTAGCGTCTTCTGTCTATAAATAGGGGTCGGCCCACGGAGCCGGTTCCATCGATTCTTATTGCTGAAGCAAAGGTATCTATTCAACAGCTTCCATATAGCCACCAAATAAGTACCTCATCCATAGTTGCCCATAACTCTCTCCCACCACTCAATGATGATCAAGTAACTACCAGAAATTACTCATCGCAGCTACAGCTCCTCTCCCAAAACCACCATAACTTTCTTCCTCCACTATCTATAACTACACATTAATCACATAACTGTGCACACGCTCCTCGTATATATAACTCCATAAACTGCAATCCACTACGTAAACCCTCCCTGAACAGCCGGTCCAACTCCACCATACCACAACCACCCCTCCCCACCTAGTAACTGCCCCTTGTTCGCGTACAGCCACAAATTCCCTGCTCCAGAACACCATCCAGCACCCTGTTTGCATCCATCCAGACACAATCCCAAAAGGCCAACTGGACACCCAGCCTCCACAGCCAGTAAATTCCCTCCGGAAGCCATCCCCCCCAGGACCCTCTCCAAAAACCCTCCCTGCCCCTGGTTACTGTCCAAATACAGTCCAGGAAATAATTCCGGCCACTGAAAATTGGTTTACAGCAGCCGGTACCAAGGCCAGACTCTGCCCTGGTCCTCCCCAACTATTCCTCAACTTCAGCACACAGAAAATGATGAAGTACTGCGGAGTTGTTTCCCAGTCCCCAAATCATCCAAAATTTTCAGTCTCAGATTTATTATGTCTTATTTAAGTTCATACAACAAAAACACTCAAGCCTTTATCCCACTATAATGAGGTTGGCTATATGGATCATTTGTCCCCATTGTGCCCTATCTTATGTAAGTTCATATGTGAAGTAAATATTTCTCTTTCTTATTTATTTGGTGAAGAACATATAATCGTGAATGTCAATTTGTATGTGTGTCCCCATGACTGTCAATTTGTATACGTCTACCCATGCTTTGTTCTACTTGAATGGTTTATATGCTTAATATTTGATTGAAAGACTCTTTACTTTAACTAGAAATTTGTTAGTTTACCTATAGCTTCAATCTCAAGTGTTGGTTGTTTATGAGAGACATTAATTATTATCAGTGCTAACTATAATTATTGGTCAGAATATCTTGTGCATTGCATCATATTTCAGTCTTCACGGCATTATACCATCACCACTCCTGTAACATCCGTAATTGAATGGATTATTAAATTTGATTTCAGGGTCCGATCGAGCGAACTTGATCGAGGCAGCGTCTCGTCGAGGCACGATTTTAGAATGTTTTTTTGCACGTTAATTAGTTGTTTAACTGTAGTCAATATGAGTATGCTCGATGCATTTTAGTGTTAGCGTGGAATGACAATTTTTGTACTAGCGTAAAAATGTTTGATTTTCCCCGAAGCTGAAATTTATTGGGCTCGAATCGTTTTACCCTTCCCAGTTCCCAGCAGTTACCATAACCGCATTCTCTGGCGTGCCTCTCGGTTACGTTATAAGCCTGCAACCCTATTTTCACAATGGAAACAACTGCTCGTAATTTCTCTCGCATAAGCCCCCTCTCCCAGCGGCACGATCTTCTTCTCCCAGCCATGCAACAAAAGAAAGTCGTCGACTCCTCCCCTTTCGTCGATCTCTTCTGCCGGCAGTGCGAGAGGCTTGGCAGCAACAATCGACGGTGCAATGATTTCTTTCCAGCGGCCGATTGCGTCATCCTGTCCCCCCTGTTCGGCAGCGACATCAGATGGTAGCATACGCCTAGGACCCACTTTCTCCTCTAGGAACTCTCGGCACCATCTCCTCTTTCTCATTCAGACCAGTCAAACTCTCCCTTAATCACAGAAACTCTCGACAGCCTCAGGTTTGGGGCTCGATACTCTGGACTGTTGTTTGGAGTTTTTCTCCTATTTTCCCAGTAAATGTGAGTTTCCTGCTTGACCCTTATACCTTTTCAACCAATTCTTCCACTTATAGGTTGATGACCTAGATGTTTTCAGAGTTCGTCATCTCTAATTAAGGGAGTCAGGCCAGCAGTAGATCCTTCTTAGCAAAAGATCGATCATTCAGTACTGATTTTGTATTTTAGTCTGAGGAAGATATAACATCCGTAATCTGATGCAACATTTATTTCAAATTGTAGGGTCGAGTCGCGACGGATTTTGATTGTGACAGCACGTCGTCAAGGTACAATGATATTATACGTATTATTCGCATCCGTTAATTTGAGAAGTGTGCTAGTCATAATGATAGTGTAACACATTTTATGTTAGTGGCGAAGACGCGACAAATTAATGTGTGGAATAGGAGTAAATGAGAATTTTTTTACTTTGGGGTGCCAATAGCCGGTCTCAAATTAACCCCCCTCTCTTCATGCGGTTATCAAAAACCGCATAGCCCGTTAAATAAAATCCCGCAACTCTATTCCCGTGACCCATTTCCTCACGGGAGAAGAAAAAACCGCAGTCGGCTGTTCCGTCTCCCGCACGCAGCGACGTCGAGCCCGTCGTGCCTCCCGCAAGCTTCCCGCCTGCCGATCCTCCTCCGAAACTCCTCTCCGACCACTCCTCCTTCCTCTACGAGCGTCGGTGGACATTCATTTTCCTTCCTTGGCCGTGGAAGTGCCGGATTCAACCCTAACCGAAGGAGGTTGAGTTTTATTTTGGTTCCGGTGAGTGAATCTCTTCCTTTTCTCGATTTCTGCTTGGATATCCTTCGTTCTAGAAACTAGTTTAACCTAGGTTTTCATTTTGATTGCCCTATTTTAGGTTTTGGTGTTTGTGATTCACCACGGAATTTGTGTGGAACGCATTGAGAGCCTCAATCGCTATACGTAAAGGTAATATACGAAGTTTAGCACATGTATTTTGTAACCCTAGATGTTTTGCAGATTTTCCAACAAAAACCCTAAAAGGGGAACAATTATGAAAATAGGTTTGCCTTAAAGTGCAGGACTCTAGTAGGTTCGAGGCAGCACTCTGAGTTTTCCATACAGTAGAATTTCCTTCGGAAGAGCTAATGTCGCCGCGCCGAGTGTACGAGCGCCGCACCACCACTGTAAGGAAATTCTAATTTCTTTGGGTTAGACATATCAAGTAATTATATTTTTATACGTATGAGTAGGTTTCGTACAAGCATCATAACCATGCATAGAACAGTGTGGCAGTAGAAAAATAATCGTGGAAATGCGTATGATAACGCCCTTTTCCATAACCACGTTAGTAAAGTCATGAACAGTTATTTAGGTACGAAACTTTACCCGTGTACGTAAGTTTGGAGATTGTCCAACCAAGGGCGTGAAGGTCCCTTCAAGTCGACCACGAGAAAGTCAAGGGTCGCTCAGTAGTACACCAGAAAAGATATCTCATGCAGAGTAGCGCCAGACCAAAAATGTCAGTAGCACACCAGTCTTTTCGTGCTTGGTAGAGGCGCACTATCTTCCTCATAGGGCATATGATATCCTATGAGTTACAGAGTCTTGAGAGTTGACTCCCCTTGAGACAGTTAGTAGATTCGAGACCGTATCCGCGCGACACTAGAACAATTTAGTTCGTCAGATGGTCTCGGGTCGTCAGTTTCAGTTGTGTGTTAGGAGCTACTCTGCCTAGAGCCTTCCCAGTAAATGTGTAGGCTAGAAGTCACCTAAAACTCAAGTACAGACTTGACGTGAGACAATACAACAGTTAGTGAACGTCAGAACTTGAGTAAATGAACGGAAAGTCATGTATATAGAACTATAGTGTGTTGACCAGGAAGTATAGGAAAAACATGCATAACATATAGCATAAAATGTTTTCAGTGCACGAAACTATTTTTAAAAACATGCATGCATTCATATGTAAATCTGTTTTAGCGTCACTAAGGGGAATTGTTTTTCTTTACTCTGACCATTTGTGTGCAATGTTTTTCAGGTGACTCAGGTGGGAAACTACGTCTAGGATGAGCGTTATGGTGACGTCAGTTTGTAGTACTTTTCTCATTCTGTTTACTCTATTTCAGCATGTACTTGTAGATGTGGACAATGTACTTGTTTAATATTTTATATATAACGTGTATCAAAATATTATTGTTATACAGATTTTCAGTTATTACAATTGCATTCTTGTTTAGTGGCTCTGTGAATCCAGATATCAGGTATGTGGTTACCCTTAGTTTATTTATTTTTTTTAACTTCCGCTGTAAGTCTTAAATCTGCTTAGTATAGACTTTTATTACCTGCTGCTACTAGTTTTAATACTGTTTTCTAGTTTTCTTTATATCGCTGACCCGGCAGGACGGCTGATTTCTGAAATACTGGGAATGGGTGTTACATAAGAGAATTTCTCCCCTCGATTATTTCAATCAATGTATTGTTCGCTAAGAAAATAGTGTTTCTTCTTTCCTTATTTGTGATATTAAATGTTAAGTTTTCCTCTGATTGCAAATATTAGGGAAATCGACTTCTCCCTTTCAGAAACCTTAACCCTACGTCGTTAGAGAAGTGGTAAATTCATTTCCTTCACTATAATAGTATGCCCGAAAATTTAGAAGTAGTGATTATAAGTTTTATTGCCGTTTAGGGTTGTAGGGAGAATTAGAAAGAGGACCTTTAGCATTTTCAAAGTGACTTAAAAGTAAGGTCGTCGCGTCTTGTGTACGAGCGTCGTAGTGCATCGGTAAGGAATTCTTATTCCTTTTGGCAAAACATACCAGATAGCGTTGCATAAAAATACTCTGTACTGCAATTAGACCAGCGATGCTCTATGGTTCTGAGCGTTGGGTAGTGAATTGTGTACATGAGAAAAAAAATGGGAGTTGCGGAGATGAGAATGTTCAAGTGGATGTGTGGACACACGAGATTGGATAAAATTAGGAATGATAGTATCAGGGATAAGACAGGAGTAGCACCAATTGCAGAGAAGATGCGAGAAGCTCGTCTAAGATGGTTTGGATACTTACAAAGGAGACCATTAGAAGCACCTGTTAGGCATTGTGAGAGTCTAGTGACAAGACATGTTAAACGAGAGAGAGGTAGAATAATAAAGACTTGGAATGAAACTGTAAGGAAAGACATGATGTACTTAGGCATTAGTGAGATTATGACAAAAGATAGGGCACAATGGAGACAAAGGATCCATATAGCCGACCCCACTATAGTGGGATAAAGGCTTGAGTGTTGTTGTTGTTGTACTGTTCAGAAAATTATTATAGCCGCAAGAAATTACATTTGTTGTTAGAAAGCTACAACTCAGTAAACTTCTTACTAAGATATGCAGACTGTAAATAATATTTAAATTTCCTAACAGCTAGATCTTTAGAAATTGTGAAAACTATGGAGCATGCTCACATAGATATTTAGAATGCGGAAAATATCATACATGTGGTTAAGGATTTTATTCGAGTATTTAATAAGAGATACCGCTCAAATACGCAAAAGAACACGTAAGCAGTGTAGCAATAGGAATATGATTAGTGGGCACGATTGATACATCCTCCCATGCTAGATAGAAACACAATATCTTTCTCATGGGGCATAGTGTACCTTATGAGCCTCAGATTTTGGGAGATGTTACCCCCAATGTTTTAAATATCGTATGTCAGCGACATATCAGATTGAGTTTTTAAATGTTGGATGTCGGAAGTCAGAGACATGTCGGAGATATTTTAAAATATCGGATTTTCTTTTCTTACAAATAAATTTTTTATATTTATGTATACAAACTATAATTATATGTCGTAGAAATAGAAAAATAATATAATAAATAGATAAAAATGAGTTATTTATATTACAAAATAAAATCGAACAGTATATAAGATAAAATATTATTAACAAATACAAAATGATAAATTGTAAAATATATAAAACAGTATACAATAATTTTATTTTGATAAAAATAAGTTTATTTTAAATAAAGATGATTTAAAAGTTAAAAATTTTTAATTGATTAAGGGTCTTTTCAAAGTTATAAATTTATATTAAAAACATGTAAACAACTAACTAATAAATTTATTAATTGTTTTCATATTTTTTGTAATATGAAATTAAAAAATTGCGAAATAATTATACAAAATTGGTTGTAAAATAAAACGTTAAAAAATTCGAAACAATAAGTCTAATCAATTTAAATATACATAATATAATATATATAAACAACTTAAATATACGCTGCGAGTTTACTAATATAACATAAAAAAAATAACGGACGATATATTTAAAAGTCGTGTCGGCCGATATATCGGAAAAAATCTGATATGTCGGCTTATATTTTACAAAAGGACATAATCTACTTTCTTAAAAAAACATATCATTTTACTCTAAAAAATGAGATGTCGGACATGTCAGAGGACATTTAAAATAATGGTTACCCCTTTCAGAAGATTAGTAGATTCGATTTTGTGTTCGTGAGACACTAGAACACCTGAGTTCGTTAGTAGAGACTCAGATCATTAGACTAAAATTGCGTATTAGAAGCTACTCTGTCTAGAATTTTAAAGAAGGACAAACATAAGCTATTTAGAACTCAAGTATAGACCGAAGCTTAGAAACTCTTTTAGTCAACCAATACACTAAAACAAATATTTATGTTGCCTATAATAATTTAAAAGCATGCATAGTGTACCATTATATAGTTTTTCTATAGTATTTAAACTTATAGTATAAAGCATGCATTCATACTTTTTTCAGCATATTTTTAGTGTCACTAGGAGAAATAGTTTTCTTACTCTTACGCTGGGCTGACCCGTTTTCGAGCATATTTTTATGGGGACTCGGGTGGGCAGTTGCGTCTAGGATGAGCATGTTTGTGGAGTTACTCTTATAGTTTGTTTCCACACAATTGTTTTTCTTTTCAGTACTGTACTGTTTTTTTTCATGGACTCAATGTAATCATATTGTTTAAGTGTTCATGTATCAAAAATTTTGTAGTAATTCAAACTTTCAAAAGTATGGTTCATTTTCATATTTTAGTTGGCTCCGTGAATTCATTACTTTTCAATTATGTCTGCTATGAACCAGTTATATTATCGTTGCTTAGTTTACTTCTTATCGCGAGGCCTGATCGGTCTGCAGATTTGTTTCTAAATTAGGTAGGGGTGTTTCAATTGATATCAGAGCTAGGTTTAGGGTCTCATGATCCAGAAAATTCACAGTCATAGATATTCAACTGAATTACTAATTCAACAATAAAGTTATCAAGTGTTATCTAGCTATCAGTTGTTCATATGTTTGGAATATCTTTCATAGCAAATATCTCATTTATGTCATGTACATTAATAACTCCATTCCTTACGTCTGATAGGCACCCCATACCAGTGAGGCGGGCGAGTCTTCTCGTCAGAAAACAACTCCTGAAATAGTCATGGATGACAGTAGTACTCCAGTAACGTCCGCAACACCGGCAATGCAAGCGACTCCAAAAGCACCTGCAACACCAACAATACCAAAATCGACATATATGGTCACTATAATTGTCAGGGCATCGTGTCCAGAGACGTCTTCGATGAACTGACGTCATATGGAGGTAGCTCATCTGTGGAGCTAAAGGAGAGCAGGTCATACGACGGGCTGAAGGAGGCTGTTGCTAAATATTTTCTGTTGGAGCTGCCTGTGTCATCAGGAGCTCCAGGTTGTTCTAGCTCCGGGACAGAGGCTTCTGGTTCAGGAAGCAGGGGGAGCGATGTTCCAGGTGTTTCTAGTTCAAGAGCGGAGGCTTCTGGTTAGCAGGGGAGCGATGCTCCAGATGCTTCTAGTTCCAGAGCGGTGGCGTCTTGTTCAGAAAGCAATGGGAGCAATGCTCCATTGCTCCAGGTTTGCTCGAGAACAGAGCTGGCTCAGAAGGAGCAGTGAAGGTGGTTAGCCATGATCAGGCTCTTTAGAGGTCGAAGAGGATCATCAACCCAGCAGATCGATTTTACGAAGGAAATGCGGTGAGCTTGATCTCTTGTTTCCTCGCATGCCATCTGGTTGAGCGGATGTCTTCTAGCTGTGATGACACCACTGGAGTCAAGGATGTGGTTAATGCAAAGATGAGGAGGTGACTGTCCTCAGGGGAAACGAGGCTTGCAACCTTGTGCCCAAGATTGGTTACTCCTGTGACGTACAAGTGGGTGTTGAAGCTGCAGAAGAAGGCAGAGGGATGCATGACTCCTTTTGGGAGGTGCTGGAGGGATCACTTATGGTCTGGGATATGCGGAGCGAGAACTATGTCGTGGACATCTTCTCGATGTCGCTATCAGAGAGGTCATGTTTTCGGTTACAGAGACTGCTGGGGTTGGTCATCACTTTTCACTTCAAAAGAGAGTTGAAAAATCATGAAGTGAAAGTGGTGGACTTGGTGACCTGTTCGCGCGGCCTGTGTGGACAGGACTGGCGGCTTGCCAGGTCGGCAATGGTACTGCAGTTGTCTTTTGCTCTGGTGGCCCGGGCGGTCTGTTCGCGCAGCCTGTGCAGACAAAGGAGGCGGCTTGCCAGACTGGGTTGTGTTCAGCCGGCAGTTGGTTTCCAGAAAGTAACCGGGCGGATAAGATTGTTATCCGCGAAGCTCGCCATGACTGGGGAGGTGCGGACTCGGTTGAAGTTTGCGGAGTCCGAGTTGCGGACTGGACCAGAGCTCGGGAGATCAGCATGTCGTGTGCCTTGGTCTAGCTCTGGTGGCGCGGTTAGTGCGAACCGCGGAGATCGCCGGTTAGAGAGGACTGGAGCTGGAGTTCGCCAGATTGTGCGGGATGGCTCAGTTCGGGAGGTCGCGCGGACTGATATTTCTGTCCGCCTAGTTTGGCAGCAGTCAACCTTGTCTGCCTTGGCTGCGAACTCGGGGTATCCGGACTGGAGTGGTGTCCGCAGGCGCGAGCGGACTGGAGCTATGTCTACAGGTGGGCGGACTGGGGCAGATCTGGGTAGACTGGCTTCTATCCCGTCTTCCTTGATGGCAGGCGGATAGGCTGGTGTCCGGCCTTGTCCATGCGAACTGGGTGGACTGATCTGTGCTAGCTGCGGGCTGGGGTGGTGTTTCTATCTACTAGGACAGTGACCACACTCCACTCCGCGCCTATAAATAGGACCCCCTGTGAAAACATAATTAACTGAATGAATAGTAAGTAGGACTTGAGTTAATTGTTGCGGCCTCAGATTTCTGTCTGCGCAGTTTGAGAAAGATAACCGGTTTGCTGTTTGCAGATGGTGCTGACTACGGTCAGGGATCAATGAAGCTTGCGGTTTAAAATCAGCGGTTAACAACAGGTCGCAATTGCGGCCAGCAGGTCTTATCTCCTTCAGCATTTCCAATTCAATAACTTGTCCGCCGGTCTGGGCGGTCTGGGCGATCTGTTCATCAGTTCGGCAGCGGCCTGTTCGCAGTCTAATTGGAGGATAGGCAACTTCAGCGGTCAGACGTCTTGCAGGTTGCGGACAGCTCTTCTTCAGCTTGAATAACGGGTAGTCCGCGCGACCTCGCGGTCTTGGCGGACTTCGCTGTTCATTTCGGCAAGGGAGGCGGTCTCGACTTCTGTCCGCCTAACTTCTTGCTATTTGTTGTTCTCTAATTCCTTGTTTTACTTGGCGAAATCATGTTTCGTCATGTATAGCTCTTGCTGTAAAGAAGATTGTTAATACATGACCTGCTTGTTACTTTCCTTGAATCTGATTTATTGAGCTTGGTTATGGTTGGAGTGTTCCTGCGTCTGGTTTCCGGTTTCCGCTTAATCAAGGTGTCATTTTGATAGCTTTGAAAGTTTTACTTGATATCAGAGCTATCACCTTGATCATCTTGTGAAATTTTAACAGGTATGTATGTAGATACGTATGTAGGTATGGATGTAGATACGTATGTAGGTATGGATGTAGATACGTATGTAGGTATGTGTTAAAAGTAGCGAACTAGCAAGAGAAAACGGATTGAGTTTTGAATAATTGAAATTTTATTATCCAAAAAAGATATCATTTACAAAGGTATGACCTCCCTTTTATAGAATGGAGGGGATATGAGAGAGTACAAATAAATAATGTGAGACTAAATATTTACAGTACTGGGCGGCTAGAAGTAAAGGAGACCGCATATGCCGCGCGGTTAGACAAATGAGTTAACCGCTCGACAACTCCATCAGGATAGAACATGCCGCGACAGGAGATCGATAGACTGCCCGGTCTCCAGGCTTCTGAGGAGACCGCCAGACCGCTCGGTCAACAAACCGCTGGACAAGACTGCAAGGCCGTCCGGTCTAATACTTCAACACTCCCCCTCAAGCTGGAGCATATATATCAATCATGCCCAGCTTGTCACAAAGGTGGAAGAAGGAAGTAGAAACCGGCTTTGTGAAGATATCTGTCAATTCTTTGTCAGAGGTGACAAACGGTGTACAGATCTGTTTCTTCAAAATCTCTTCCCGAATGAAGTGGCAGTCAACCTCTATATGCTTTGTTCTCTCATGGAAGACTGGATTTCTGGATATGTATATGGCGGCCTTGTTATCACAAAACATAGGAAGCGGATAGTCATAGACCTCCCCTAGGTCAAGCATGAGAGCCCGCAACCACTTTAACTCACACGTGGTTGACGCCATACTCCGGTATTCGGCTTCTGCACTGGATCTGGAGACAACGGACTGTTTCTTGCTCTTCCTACTCACCAGATTTCCTCCAACAAAGATACAAAAACCTGATGTGGATTTACGATCGCCTTTGTCATCCGCGTAACTAGAATCTGAGTAGGCCTCAACCCTCAGATGACCATTCTTCTGAAAGATGAGCCCTTTGCCTGGAGCTGCTTTGATATACTCTAAAATCTTCAGGGCAGACTGAAGGTGGCACTCCCTGGGAGCTTGCATAAACTGACTGACCTTGCCTACAACATAGGCGATGTCGGGTCTAGTCACCGTGAGATAGATAAGTTTGCCAACCAAACGTCTGTACCTGGTGACATCAGATAGAAGAGGCGAATCATCCGTCCACGTTTTGTCTTCTCCAATAGTCATGGGAAACCGAGCCGGTTTGACACCTGTCAATCCGGCTTTTTGTAGAAGATCAAAGACATACTTTCGTTGGGAGAGGACCAACGAGTCAGGTTTCCGAGAGATTTCTATCCCCAAGAAGTATTTCGGGGAGCCCATATCCTTCGTGACCAAGTGTTGACGGAGGTGCTTCTTTGTCAAGTCCACCACATCTCGATCATCGCCAGTAAGAAGAATATCATCCACATATACTGTCAAAACCACCAGTCCCGAGGCCGTTTTGCGAATGAATAAGGAGTGATCGGCCGAACTCCTTATAAAGCCAATGGTAGCCACAATACCACTAAATTTGTCGAACCATGCCCGAGGGCTCTGCTTTAGGCCATAAATGGCCTTCTTCAAATGGCATACGCGTGTCTCCCCCTGAGCAACATACCCAGGAGGTTGCTCCATGTAAACGTCCTCCTGAAGATCGCCATAAAGAAAAGCATTCTTCACATCCAGCTGGGAAATAGCCCAATCCCGGTTAACAGCCACAGAAAGAAGAACCCGGATGGTGCTGAGGCGAGCAACCGGAGAAAAAGTGTCAAAGTAATCAATGCCATAAGTCTGAGTGAAGCATTTGGCCACCAGCCGGGCCTTATAGCGATCCACAGTGCCGTCGGGCCGAAATTTCACAACGAAGACCCAGCGACAGCCAACCACATCCGTGCCCACATGAGGAGGAACAAGGGTCCAGGTACCCCGTTCAGTAAGAGTAGTCATCTCTTCATCCATGGCAGACTTCCAATGAGGGATAGTAAGAGCCTCCTGGTAGGTGCGGGGAGTAGAAGTAGCGGAGATAGCCAAGGCAAAACACCTGCGAGAAGGAGAAAGCCGATCATAGGAAACAACTGCCGCAAGCGGGTGTTGAGTACACGCCCGCACCCCTTTGCGAAGAGCAATGAGAAGATCCAGGTCGACAGGTGCGTCAGCGACCAGAGCGTCCGTGGCGGAGAAGGCTGGCCCGGGACTAGAGAGAGACGGCGGCGGAGAGGAGGGAGGAGGGGTGGGTGGAGAGACGGCCAGGGAAGGAGACGGTGGAGGAGACGGAGGTGGGGAGACGTCGAGAGGCATGGAGGGAACGGAGAGATCAAAAGGAAGAGAGGAGGTAGGAGAGAATTAGGAAGCATTCTCGAAAAATGTCACATCCGCGGAGACAAATTGCTTGCGGAGAAGGGGGTCAAAACAGCAATAGCCTTTCTGAGTGGTAGAGTAACCCAGAAAGACACACTTGGTGGAACGGGGGGAAAGCTTGTCGCTGGTAGCGGAGGGAGCGTGAACAAAGGTCGTACAGCCAAAGACACGGGGAGGGAGAGGAAAAGGTTCCTTGTGGGGGTAGAGAATGGAGAAGGGGGTCTGGCCGTGGAGAACTGTGGAGGGAAGGCGATTGATGAGGTAACAGGCGAGGAGGACAGCGTAGCCCCAGTAGGAGCGAGGTACGTGCATCTGCGTCATGAGAGTACGGGTAACATCAAGGAGGTGACGGTTTTTGCGCTCCGCCACCCCATTTTGCTGGGAGGTGTAAACACAAGTAGTTTGATGAAGAAGACCATGTTGGTGAAAAAAAGAGGAGAACTCATGATTAAGATATTTTTTGGCATTATCAGAACGTAAAACTTTAATAAACAGGTCAAACTGAGTCTGAATCATAAAATAAAATGATTGCCACACAGAAAAGAGTTCAGAGCGATCTTTTAATAGATACACCCAGGTACATCGTGAAAAATCATCTATAAAAGTGACAAAATAGGAACTACCCCGACCAATAGTGAGGGTAGGGGCCGAACCCCATACATCAGAATGAATAAGATCAAACGGGCGAGAGGAGCCACGACCTTGCTTCGGAGGGAAGAAGGAGCGATGATGTTTGCCAAGCTGACACGCATCACAGTTGAGCGGAGAACTGGCAGGAGGTAAGTGAGGCAGAAGCTGTCGAAGAATCCGAGGAGGAGGATGTCCAAGGCGAAGATGCCACTGAAGGAGATCGGTGGAGGAGTACGCGGACAGAGCGGAAACATCATCGAGGAAGTAGAGGCCGCCACTCTCAGTCCCAGTAGCAATCGTCCGATGGGTCCTCGGGTCCTGAAAAGAACAAGTAGTTGGAGTGAACAAGACATAACACTGAAGTTGGCGGCATAAAATAGTAACAGATAATAAATTGCACGGGAACTTTGGGACATAGTGTGTCCTCCAAGCAAAGCGATGAAGTGAGTTGAACCATGCCCGTCCCATGAACCGGGGACGGTGAACCATCCGCCACACGAACCGGGGGTAAGCGGTCATGTGTCTCAAGACGGGAGAAGCAATGAGGGTTGCCCGTCATATGATTCGTAGCACCAGAGTCAATCAGCCATTTACCTTGGGTAACGACGTGGGCACTACCTGACGTCGTGGCTACAGAAGCAGACAACCGAGAAGAGGCGGAGGCCAAAGAAGGAGCATCACCGGAAGGGCGAAGATGAGGACGTTTCTGCCAGCAGCGGTCAACAGAATGGCCGGTGCGACCACAGTGAGAGCAGAGGAACCGGGACGACCCCCGGCCGCCGGAGTAACCACGACCACTAGGACCCCCCTTCTGAGCTTGATGAGCAAAGGAGTCCTGGGAAGGTGGGGAGGCCAACAGAGGCCGCTGAAGCAGCGAAGTAACAGCGGCAATGCGAGCTGCGGTGGCATCTAAGGTAGGAGATTCCTCCTCACCCAGGATCTGTTGGCGGATCATATCATAGGAATCGGGAAGACGGAGAAGATAACAAACAACCAGGAGTTCCTGGAAGTGTTTGTGTTGGTCGGCCAAGTCCGCCGAGAAGAGGCAATTCTGAAGGATTTCAGCACCAAGAGCCTGAACCTGCTGATAAGCCGCAACAGGAGACATAGAAGGCCGGGCGAAGAGGTCCGCATAGAGAGTATAAATGCGGGACGTTTGACCCCCCTTGGAATAGAGAGCAGCAAGGTGAAGCCAGGCGGCCTTGACCGTCTCATCATGACGAATGACGGGAAGGCACTCATCAGAGAGGCTGTTGGCCAGCCACGTGCGAACAAGAGCATCACTCGCATCCCAGTCATCAAACTCGGGAGAGGTACGAGGAGGAGGGTCATCGGTGAGGTGATGACGTTTGCGCTGAGAGCGAAGAAGGAAGGTGAAAGAAACGCTCCAATCGGGATAGTTGGAGCCAACCAGCTTAGAAAGGGTGCCAAGGTTGCCCGAAGGAGGAGGTGGAGAAGGAGCTGCAGGAGTGGTGGAGAGAGCGGGGGTGGTGAGACCAGAAGTAGTCATCGAACACAGCAAGAAGCCACAGCGGTTTAAAAGGAAGAAGCCGCGCGAACACAAGCGGCTAGAAAGCAAACAAAGGCACAGCGGGAAAGAGGTCGCGCGGACTGAAAAATCCGAGCGAACAAAAGAGAAGAGAAAGCAAGAAGCAGCGACTAGAATAAGTTGCAAGCCGCGCGAACAGGGCAGCGGACATAAGAGGAGACAAGCCGCGAAGACAGGTCGCGTAAGGCAGAAAACAAGCCGCGAGAAGCAGAGAGCGCACACAAGCAGGAGGAAAACAGGGCGCTGCGAGAAGAAAGCGGCGACTTAGAAGAGACAAAAAGTCGCGCACACAGAGGGCAGCAACAAGGAGAGGAAGAGGCCGCGCGAACAGGGTGCAAACCGTTACGACAAGCCGCGCGGACAGGAAGACACAGAATCAAGAGGAGTAGATCGAGTCCTCTGATACCATGTTAAAAGTAGCGAACTAGCAAGGGAAAACGGATTGAGTTTTGAATAATTAAAATTTTATTATCCAAAAAAGATATCATTTACAAATGTATGACCTCCCTTTTATAGAATGGAGGGGATATGAGAGAGTACAAATAAACAATGTGGGACTAAATATTTACAGTACTGGGCGGCTAGAAGTAAAGGAGACCGCATAGGCCGCGCGGTTAGACAAATGAGTTAACCGCTCGGCAACTCCATCAGGATAGAACAGGCCGCGACAGGAGATCGATAGACCGCCCGGTCTCCAGGCTTCTGAGGAGACCGCCAGACCGCTCGGTCAACAAACCGCTGGACAAGACCGCAAGGCCGCCCGGTCTAATACTTCAACAGTATGGATGTAGATATGCGCGCGCGTGTGTGTATATAGATATGTATGTATGTATGTATGTAGATATGTATGCAGGTATGGATGTAGATATGTATGCAGGTATGGATGTAGATATGTATGCAGGTATGGATGTAGATATGTATGCAGGTATGGATGTAGATATGTATGCAGGTATGGATGTAGATATGTATGCAGGTATGGATGTAGATATGTATGCAGGTATGGATGTAGGTATGGATGTAGATATGTATGTAGGTATGGATGTAGATATGTATGTAGGTATGAATGTAGATATGTGTGTGTGTGTGTGTCAGGTATCTAGCCATAAGGCTTCTCCTGCTGATGCGAGAATTCCAGAGGGTTCTTGTGAAGAAAGCTACGACTACAGCACACACAGCTTGTTTCTATGATTGAACATGGCCGCTTTACTTTCCGAAGTGCATACAAGTTCATCGAAGAACAAACTAAAAATGGTCACCGAGGTTAATATAGAATGCAGGCAAATATTGACCTCTAATTCGGGGACTCAGCTTGACATGATCAACACAAATCCTCAAGATCAGAATTGATTGCGCTCAACACCAGACCTTCCTACAAGTCTCCTCTACAAAGCAGTGTATCATCCAATATCAAAATTCTAATCTGAAATACAAACAAACAATAAAGTCAAACTACCAGACTCAGAACGTCCCGTCAAAACCCATCCGAATTCTAGGGAGACTTCAAATTCCTTCACTAAAATACGGATCAGACAAGTATTTTGCGGAATTCATCAACAACAAGCACTTGATAATATTGAAATATTAAAGAAATCAACAGAAATTGAAAATAAATAAATCTGACAGATAACATAGATGGGCAGCAATATCAGTTGTTTCAAATAGATTCTGCAACACAACTGTACTCACTGGGGAGGTAACTTTAAAATATATAAAACCTACTGTGATCACATGTAGAGCCCCTCTGGCACGCCCTCCTTCTTCTTAAACATCACCTTTTCCTTCGCCTTCTTAACGTCCCTATGAGTTACCTGAAACAAGAACCAATTAGCGTTGAAAATTGTAAAGCTAGGCCCTTTTATAGGTCTTATAATACTGGAAACAGTTGCATGATTTTTTAAAAGTTCAGACCTGAAATAATTTAAAATAATTGCTTAGAGATCGAAAAAAAATGCACAATGATTTTCGTGATTGAAGTAATTAACAATGTTGTAAATCTCGGATGTCGGTAACACGTCCGATTGAGTTTTGAAATGTTGGATATCGGAGACATATATTTTAAAATATCAAATTTTCATCTTATAAATAAAAGAAATGTTTTTATGTATTGCAAATGTAATTACAGGTTCTAAAAGCAAAAAAATAGCAGCACAGCAAATAGACTAACAATAAGCCATGCATATCCCAAAATTAAAATTAGAAAAGCATTTAAAATATTATTAACAAGGACAAATTGATATATTGTACAATAATTTTATTTTAATAATACTAAGTTTTATAACAAATAAAAAAATTTAAAAGCTAAACATCTTGATAGATTATAAGTTTTTCTAAGCTTAATAAATTTATAGTAAAAGCATAAAAAAATCAACTAATAAATATGTTGAATTTATTCAAGAATATTATAAAATAATTATAAAAAAATGATGGTAAGAACAAAACATTAAGTTTAATTGATTTAAGTACAAATAATATAATAAATAAAAATAATTTAAATATAAATTGTTAGTCTCTGCTAACATAACCAGGGTTGCATATAGATGTCAGGGGCACATCAGTTTGAGCTTTTCATGTCAGTTTTTATATATCGGCGGATATCAATTTTTAATATTTATTTAATTATAAATATATATATAATTATGGGTAAATAGTTTTACTTTTTATATAATAGATGTTCCTATATTACCAATTTAACAACTATTAAACCTTTAAATCTTACAAACTACTATGAAACATTTATGTTACACAAATAAGAACGATGCAACACGATAAGTACAATAGTAAATAAACATAAATTGTAAAAATAGCAGTTTTAAGATGGTGTTTCTGAATAAATATTATATTTGTAACTATATCTATAACATCAAAATTTTAAAAATTAAATTTCAAACGCATCATATTCTTGATCTATCTAGTAATTATCAACAAAAGGAATTGTAGATAAATCAACATCCAACGAACCTGACGATAAAAAATCCCCCTCATCCCACTCGGACATTTTTCTCTTTCATTTTCTTTTTTCACTGATTGTCGCGTTTTTCGTCATTATTCTAGAACGAATCCTTTCATCCAGAAGAAAGTTTAAGAGCTCAAAGAGAAGAGAGATAGGCGGAGAGAACCAAAAGAAGAGCTCAAACAAGTAACCAAAATATCATTAAGTATAAAAATTTGACGCCCTAAAAAAATTTGCAGTGCAGCAGTAGAATCATCACTTATCAGAATGGAGAGAGAAGAGAGATAGGCAGAGAGAACCAAAAGAAGAACTTAGAGACAAGTAACTGAAGAACTAGCAAGCATAAAATATTGCCTTGAAAAAGTCGACGGTCTGGAATCAAAAATGAGGGAGAAATACGTGGGTCTTGGATGCGAGCGAGAACGGGAGGGTGGTAAACGATCGTGGCAGGGAGGAAATGACATGAGCGGCAGACGGCGATGTGTGGGAGGTGGTATCAAGAGAGCTGATGTGGACGGTGGTGGAAAGAGGTGAAGCAGTCAAGTGGTTATGAATGATTCATGGACAGGAATGAAGGTTTCAGGCGGTTCTTTTGGCTAGGGGGATAAACTGTAAAATCAAAATGAACAGGGATGTCGCACCCAGGTCTCGCGGCCTCGCACCGCCATATGATTGTTAGATCTAGATTCACTCACAAATCAACAATGAGTGAAAATGAAAGCCTCCGCCCTTGATAATAATGAGAGGGTTGGTTGGGCGCCCGACGTGAATGATTATGATTGGTCATTACGCCCGTTGTCCTAAAACACTAAATACAAGTAAAAAAAAAATTACATAGAAATACTAAAACGGCGCTCCGGATGCTCTCATGGTCTCGGATCGACGATCCGATCAAACCCCCATACGTGAATACACGAATACAGATCCCGCCGAATAGTGGCTCGTAGTACAACATCAGTCCCCGTCAGTAAGAGTGTAAGACATTAATGATTACCAAACAAAAAAAATGATTGTGCTATAATTGCCAAACACGATACAAACTCTGAGATATGCTTGCGCCAACCTCTTTTAGGTTAATCTCCCTTATACAGGGGAGAAAGCTCCAGTGATTACCCATGAAGGGAAAAATCACATAAAGACGCAATAGCAATTAAATGGCAATATTGGCAGATGATAAAAGGGGAGACGACTCTGAGTTTTCAGTAGTTGCTAGGCGGGCCATCTGAAGTGCATATTCTTATCAATTGATTGCGACCAACTTCTTCTCTTTTATTGCCAAGATAATTTTTATTAGGGCTTAGGGTCGAGTATTGTTGATGCAGAGAACCAATATTTGTAGTGGGCAGACGTGAGAACAGTCCTTAAGCATGGTGACCTAAAGAACATTTACATGAGACAACCACAGATTTTGAGGATCATGATAAATAAGATTTTTTATGCATGTTGAAGGAAATTATGTACGGTTTAAACCAAGTATCAAGATGGTACAAGAGATTTGATGATATCAAATGTGACACTGATTTCGCTAGAATCTAGAATAAATGACAGTTGCATTATATTGCGCTACTATATGTGAATGGCATGTTGGTTACATGATCCAACACTGTAGGGAATTAACAATTTAAAGCAACAATTGTCTGAAAAGATTGAGATTGACCAAGGAGCAGCTAAGCAGATTGTGGCTGGGGTGTCCCGGGTTGCTATGTCTGATCACACATGGATGATTGCAGTGAGTGGTGTTTTGGCCCAAAATATTGTTTGGAAGAAATGACATTCATGATCGCAACTACACAGATATATGTTATCTGCATTTGTGCACTTACGACCGCCATCGTTCACCCAAACGGAACCTTAGATTAGCATTTAATCGCTTTCATAGGAAGCATTAAAAGAACAGTAAGATCAGATAACTAAAATAATCTCTTTCCATAATTCTCCATAATCCATAGGAAGTGCAATTTTATGACTAGAAGTGACAATTCTAGAAATGATAGTGATGCGGCACAGGCGTCAACAACCTATCGGCCCTGCGGTGGAGCCGGGGATCGGTTGGGGTGTACGCGCCGCGGTCCTGATGAAAGCCGCCTGGTGCTGACTCCAGGTGGGCCCCTGGTGGGACTCCAGGGTGGCGGGCAGGGGTGACGCCTGTGCCGCATCAAAGGTGTTGGTGATGAAAGCTCGCCTGAGAGCTCTTTATCAAGGAGGTCGGGGGATCGAGACCCGGCCTCAACAACCTATCGGCCCTGTGGTGGAGCCGGGGACGGGTTGGGGTGTACGCGCCGCGGTCCTGATGAAAGCCGCCTGGTGCTGACTCCAGGTGGGCCCCCTGGTGGGACTCCAGGGTGGCGGGCATGTGTGACGCCTGTGCCGCATCAGATAGCATCTACAATCCTAGAAGTTTATGAACGAGTAAATAGGGAGGGTGAGGCCGGTCCAAATATAGCCCTCCTAAGTCCTAACAACAGCTAGAAGGCCCCATTTAGGGACCTTTCTGCAGTAACATGCTGGTATTTTTGGAAGACGCTCAAAACAATTCTTATATTTTCTCACCACTCTTCCCATAGCTCAAATTTCCACTCCCTATTTCTCTACAACTAATTTTCACCATATTTTTTCCAATGCCGCAGAAACTCCAAATGCTAAAGATTGTTACACAATTGTATTTGGCAAGCTTAAAAGATTACCGAACACTAAATCTGCTTTTAGTTCTGAACCAAACAAACATTTAAGCTCACAACCATTCTGATGCAGGACGACGCGTAGGGTTTACGCGTCTGTCGGCTTTTTTTCTAGGAACCCTAAATGTATGCAATGATTATATTAATTTTGCTAAAATTTAGAGCGGAATTTGCACAGATTTTAAGAAATGAGGCAACTATGTTTTAAAAGCATAAAATTGCTATTTTGTTTTAAAATGATTTTCTTAAATAAAATGGTTCAATTTAAATCAGGGAAGGAAGCTCGCAACTTCGTTCCGTTCCCTTTGCCGCAGCAAAACGAAAATCGTGAACTCCAAATACATTTCCATTTGGAGTTCTCGACGTAGCGTTCGCTGACAAAATTCGGCGAAACCCAACAATGAGTCTAGTTATCCTAAGAGAAAAAATAGACACTCACAAAGGAACATATAGAAACAAGTTATCCACGGAAAGAGACGACTTTCCGTATCCGAAGTTGATGGCGATCACGCGAGGAACTTCTCGTCGCCTTCAATCTTCTGCTCCGAGGTCGGCCGCTATCGCACACGGCACCAGGGAATTAATTCACTCCCTCACACAAAGTGGTTCCACGGATTCACTCAACAAGTAAGGTAGCCACAAACTGACAAACCAGAAACTCACTCGCTCTCACACTTGAAGTGGTTCCACGAAAGTTTAACACTGGAACTAAAATTCGCTCGCACTCAGTGGATCCACGAAATCTCTAGTAATCTAATTAATCTAATATGGCTACTGTCCATAATTTCACTAATCTTTACTTCTGGAAATAGTGTTGAGTAGCAACATCAATTTCACCTAATCCCTACCGGAGAATCACTAACGGGAAGCGACAGTGGGATTTTCATCACCATGACTACAGGTGCAGAATTAACACAAAGAGCAGCAATGATTAACACAAAGAGCAGCAATGATTAACACTAACAGGAAACACGGCAAGCACGCATTAACTGGAAGCAAACAACAGTTCTCAAACAGGAAAGCCACCGCTAAACACTACTCATCATCCATGCGGCGGATGGAATCAAACTCACAACTTTTCACATCAACAAAAAAAAACCACCTAACAGGAAATGTTCAGCAAGCTCTAAATTGAATGGGATTCGCACAACACAAGCTCATCAATCATCTTCAACAATCACCCCTAACTGAAATTAGGGCAAGCCCCTCTCCAATGACAATAGCTACAGTAATTTTGACACTCTAAACCGGAAACAGATCCAAAGCAAATCAATTTCAATCTTCAATTATACATAAAAAAGTGTCAACACCTCCACATAACACATACCGATTTCCCTTTTATAGGGCTACAAAAACTGAAGAAACACAAGGATCGGCCATGGCAGCAATTCAGTGGAGCGACACCGTCCGGGTCGCACGATTCCTGTCGTCGTGGGCTAAGAGCTGGGGGAAGGCGCGCGATTTACGACATCGTGGGGGCTGGGCGTGGGAGAACGGGCGAGGCTCTTCCGCCATTTCTCCATTGCTGCGGTTGCGCAGGAACGGTGCGGCGCCAATGTCGGGAGCGGTTGCGGCTAGGAAGCCCTAATCCATCCATGCTGGCTTCCGGGAGAACCGGCCCATGACATTTCCGAAAGGAGCGGCTGCGGCTAGGATCGGGAGGGATGAACAATGCATTTCTTCTTTGACCGGAATCTCTTAACCTAATGTTAAGAAGTATACTTATCTATATATATATATATAATTGTGCGTGTATATATATATACTAAAATTATAACTTATATATATATATATATTTCACAAAATATTTCCCAAAATACATAAACAATTTACGACAAATTACGAAAACTAACACAACGCGATTTTTGCAAGACTTAAGGCCGATAATGGTCCGGACGGGTGCGGCGTCGGGCACTCTTGCGACGACCCGATCTAGGCTGGTCTCCACCACATTCCCAATGCATGGAAAGAAGGTAAAGAACAAAATAATTATTTTTATCATATATCTCTTTACCCTTATCTTAGATGAGCTCACCAGACATATATGCAACAAGCAATACCTTGGTGTTTATTATTTGCGGATGATATCATTTTGGTCGATGAGATGCGCGAGGGTGTAAATGCAAAACTTGAATCTTGGTGAGACACTTTAGAAAAGAAGGGTTTTAGGTTGAGCAGGGTAAAGACAAAGAACATGGAGCTTAAATTTAGCAGTGCAAGAAGGACATATGATTTCTCCATTAAGTTGGGTGATCAAGATATTTCCCGTAGTGAGTGTTTTAAATATCTTGGATCGATAGTTCAAAATGACGGAAGTATTGATAAAGATGTGACACATAGAATCCAAGCGAGTTGGTTGAAGTGGAGAGGCATGTCAGGGATCTTATGTGATCGTAAAGTATCATTAAAACTTAAGGGCAAGTTTTTCAGTATTGCAATTAGACTAGCGATGCTCTATGGTTCTGAGTGTTGGGGAGTGAATTGTGTACATGAGCAAAAAATGGGAGTTGCGGAGATGAGAATGCTTAGGTGGATGTGTGGACACACAAGAATGGATAAAATTAGGAATGAATGTATTAGGGATAAGATAGGAGTAGCCAATTGTAGAGAAGATGTGAGAAGCTCGACTAAGATGGTTTGGACACATACAAAGGAGACCATTAAAGGCACATGTTAGGCATTGTGAGAGTCTAGTCACTAGGCATGTTAAACGGGGGAGGGGTAGACCAATAAAGACTTGGAATGAAACTATAATTAAAGACACGACGTACATGGGCATTAGTGAGATTATGACAAAAGATAGGGCACAACGGCGACAAAGGATTCATATAACCGACCCTACTATAGTGGGATAAAGGCTCGAGTGTTGTTGTTGTATAATAGACAAAGAAGTATACAAGAATGATGATGTATGTAAAAGCATTATAATGCAACATAATTTTAGTTTTTTTTATAATTGCAAAATTTTAAGTAGACTGGCCCTAGTTATGGAAGTGGAGCATTGAAATATATATATTTCTTCATAAGATGCAAATGTGACAGTGCTAAAAAGTATTATCGGTAGTAGTGGATTGACTAAAGAATTTTCAACTACAGCAGATATATATCAAAAAGATTAAGTCATGCCAGTTTGATGGGGGTGGTATTATCAATTAAAAATCTATCTTATTAGGAAATGAAGGCATGTGCCATAGATTAAAATATGTGGAATTCATTGTTCAGAAGAATGGAAACTGAAATGAAGATAGAATTTCAAGAATTTAAGGCTGGGTAATTAAAATGGAGAAGCGTTTCCGCAATTCTATGTGATAAATGGATATCATAGACTAAAAGACGAACTTCCCCAATTAGACGGCAAAAGAAAGATATGTAAAAACATGGGAGTCACATGTACTGAATATAATTAAGATGGAGAAGTTTCCGCAATCGTAGATAACTAAGTTGAGTGAGAGATAAATGTTAATGCAAAAGAAAGATATGTAATGAAATTAGAAAAGAAATTAAGAGAAGACATGGGAGTCACATGTACTGAAGATTGTAAAAACATATTTGGGTGGTATGAGCATGTGCAATGTAGGCTAGACCAAGGACAAGTAAAACAGGAAAGATGAAGTTAGTATCAAAGTATTAGGTTGGAGATATAAAGATTGTCGAAGACAACCTGCTAAATTTATATTTAGCACGGCGATCAACAAGATGGCTCATCAAACATTAATTAATGTCAAAATTGACGAGTTTAATGGTAGTTCCTAAAAAATACCGTTGACATGACTAATGACAATCTTTCTTGAAACTACCACTGACATGCCTAATGACAGCCTGTCATAGCAGGGGGTATAGGAGCTCTACTAAAAATATTTTTGTTTTATGAATTTTCATCATTACTTTTAATTTGGGAAGGTGTGTCATTACTTGAATGGACACTGCATTTTATTTTTTTTTTGAAATAATATATAATATATGTTATAACTTTTTGAATGTGCATGAGGCTACATTTGACAATTTTGAATGTTTCACCCAACACAACTTTTCTCTTTTAATATTGTAAAGATATATATATATATATATATTTCGTCTCAAAACCAAATAAATCTAAACCAAATAAATCTAAAAGTTGCCATAAGCGTAGTCTTCTTTGAGTGAATCTTCCATTTTGTTGGTCTCAAAACATATAATTATACAACAAATTAAAAAGGCATAACAACATAGCTATATTTAACAAAAAGACATCTCTATTATATATTAAAAAATACTTTCATGTCATGCCGTGTAACTCTGACATACCATCCAATAAATCATGACTGTCCGCTCTCATTAGATAAGAACATCTCAGTCGTTCGATTATTGACATACCATTTAATCAATCAGGACCGTTCGTATAAATTTCCATAGTGCTCCTAAACCTAGCATAATAAGGTGTCCTAAACCTATAAATTTAATAGGGGTCCTACCCTACAATGTGAAATTACATTTTTATCCCTCTGAATTTCGGAAAAAATCTATATGAACTGAGAAAGTTAATCTTAAAATTTGCGTTCACTAGATCTAGCTCAATCCACTGGCCAAATATATGCTAAATTCATCTTCGTTATCCCGTGGATATAATATATAGCCAGAAGTTTTCTTATATCCCGCGATGTCGGACTAAAGCCGCATTAATTAATTGAACGACAGAGATCAACAAGAGGCCATCTCACGGTATATATTTGCTAGGGAAAGAAATTAAACAACATTAAATGAGCCATGCTGTCTCATCCGATTTATAGCTCATCAAACATTTAGATTTATAGTTAGGCCTGCAACCCTTCGGTCTCTCTTTCCCTATCCTAGAAAAATATAAGTTAGAGATATATTTTTACTTAAATATATAATATAAGTTATAACAATAATATTTTAAATATACACGAGAGGGACAGACCACGCTAAAGTACTCGGAAAGTTGATTGGCCTCCAGATTATATAAAGTATGTCGTTCAATTTATTTATGCGATGTGGGATTATTTAATAGCCTCAATTCCACGGTGGATTTTAGATTTAAATGTGCGTTCGTTGTATGCCGTTCTACTTTTTTTAATTCTTTTCCATTTTTTAAATAATAAAAAATGTCAGAAAATTATATAATTAAAAAAACTAAAATGAATACATATACATATAACATAAATATCTTGCACCGCCGGGGGGCGCCCGGGTACTGTCGCGCGGGGAATGGGGGGTCGCAGGGGCGGCCCACTGAGATCCGTGGGCGCAGCCCGCCGCGGACGCTCAGGAACTGTTGTGCGGGGCACGGGGGGCCCTCGTGCACTGCCACTCGTTATAAATACATATGATTTCTCAAATTATATTCATTCAATGCTCTCATACATTCATCATATGCTGATGGATCCATCGCCGCACCCGAGGATGCGTGATATCATCACGCGCCAGCTATTTTTTTTTATTGTTGTTATTTTATTTTATCACTATTCCTATATACTCATGCTATGTTGGATTCCGGCTCATCGGTTTGACCAGTCGATGAGACCCTAAATAAATGGTCCGGTAATTTGAGTACCTGTGGCGAAAAGGGGCAAGCTTAATTTAATTAAATTGGCATAAGATCAAAGGAGAAAAAAAATCAAATTGTTGCAAAATATTTTTCAGAGATTAAATCTAGGTAACAAAATTATAAAATTGGAAATCAAATTAAAAAAGGAAAAAAGGGGGCTCTGATTTCTCATATATTAGCCATCCCCGGTGACAAGGAAAGGCAACCAGGGGAAAACAGTGAACGACAAGTTTTGGTCGTTCCGTTGTTATCCCAGCCACCAACAACAGCCGATGTTAATCACCACACCGGCCTACTCCGTTGGACACCAGATCTCCAACAACGGTGGCCATCTCAATGGGCTGCCATCTTAAGCGTCTAGGCCGACAAGGAGCTTCTGTCCGTCATCTCAGCGGCCGCCGTCTCCCGCGTCCAGGCCGACAAGGAGCTGCCGTCCCCGCCAGAACCCGTTAGGTCGGGACCGCCCCTGTTTCAGTCGACGGCTCCAGCGAACTCTCCCCGCCCGCTTGCTCCTGTCCGGGTCTGCCCCTGTTTCAGTCGACGGCTCCAACGAACTCTCCCCGCCCGCTTGCTCCTGTCCGGGTCTGCCCCTGTTCTGATTCCGCGACTCCAGCGAGTTTTCTTCTGCCATTTGTTGTCGCCCTCGCTGACCTACTCCAACACAGAGGGACCCCTGTTAACTCAATCAAAGCCGCCACTGTTGTCCCTTTTGGACGTATCACGGGTTTCTCAGACTGTGGACTGATTTGGAATTAGAATCAACCTCGCCGTAGTTTGCATATGCTTGGGTAACTCCGCCTTCTCTTAGCTTCATTATTAGAGTAATTTTATGCAACACATTTAATTAATCTAAGCTTGCCTCTGACGTTCTCACTACTTTCATTAGCGCTTATCCATAAATTGTCACGTGTGATTTTGCTTGTGAATTTACAACTCTCGCTACGGTTCAATTCGTTAGATGCCATGGAATATTTTTCTAATAACAATTAATGATCTTGTGAAGCTCAAGCGGTTGAGGGTAATTTGCGCAAAAAGTTCGATTTTGGCCTCTCAACCCCTTTTTCAAATTAAAATTCGACATGTTTTTCAAAACCCTAATTTGAACTTAAATTAATTTAAAATAGATTGCTAAAAAAATTATCTTATTTTTGAGAACCCTAACCCTAGTCTAAATCATATACTGTAAATAAATATAAATGAAATGAAAAGCATTCGCTGAATTCTCCATTAACAATTTAAACATAACCATACCTTCATTCTGCGCTCCCGTAGAGCAAGCAAGCCAGCTTCAGTACAGATGGCCTTTATATCTGCTCCGGAAAGTTCATCCTTTGTCATGACAAATTCTTCCAAATTGACATCGCCAGCTAGTGTCATCCTGGAAGTATGTATCTGCATAAATAGATCATTTAACACTGATAAACCCGCATCCATCTGGTGACACAGTGCACACATGGGGAATTAACGTAAAAGTGTAGGGGTAAGATTTTGGAGGATTTCTAGGGAATACAATTCCACCTGTAAACATGTATCCTTGTACAAAAGAATTTTATCTTCCTGCTGATGTATTGACTTGTGCAGACAAAGTGTAACAAAATTATAGTAATTTATACCTGAAAAATTCGCCTCCTGGTTTTAATATCAGGAAGAGGGAATTCAATCTTCCTGTCAATGCGTCCTGGACGAAGTAAGGCTGGATCAAGGCTTTCAATTCTGTTTGTGGCAAGAATTACCTTGACATCACCCTTCGAGTCAAAACCATCTAATTGATTCAACAATTCCAACATAGTTCTCTGTATCTCACGTTCTCCGCCTGAATGAGCATCATATCTAAAGAAAATCCAGAAAGATGCGTAATCCATTAATACCAGAAAATGCTTACCATTGTTTAATCATTTATAGATACTTCCAAATAAGTACCTTTTGGTGCCAACTGCATCTATTTCATCAATAAACACTATTGATGGAGAAAGATCATCAGCTACTCTAAAGAGCTCCCTTACTAATTTTGGGCCATCACCCAAGTATTTTTGAATTAATTCACTCCCAACAACACGCAGGAAAGTAGCAGAAGTTGAGTTGGCCACAGCCTGGAAGATATAGCACAGTTGTCAAACTAAAATATATTGTGATAACTAGAACTCGAACTAACAGATCATCAAAATATTAGACTAATGACAAGCCTCTGTGAAGTGAAACACTTCATCACAAATTGCAAAGTTTTATTTCCATTAAAAACCAACAAGTACAGATTATGTGAAGCAAACATAAATACACTTAGCATACATATATATATACACACGCACTGACACACATATATACACAGTGAGTGTGAGAGAGAGGGAGAGAAAGAGCAAGCTAGATAGATAGGTGTGATTGTGTGAAGGATTATATGTGCACTTAGGCTTCGTTTGGCACCGTATTTTTGCCCAACAAGTTCGGACAAAAAACGCCGCCTTCATAGAATGTACGTTTGCATGACAACGGTTATGACTGCGATCAAGAAAAGAAAACTAGTTTTGAACATAATAGTGAACGTAGTTCCTTAGGCGAGGTTGGGCGTTCACGAACGTTAACAACCACAACCACCGTATCAAACAGCAAATCACAAGATATTTAAAAAAGTCTAAAGAAAAAGGAAATTATATTAAAATGGTTAACATATATTATTTACAGTCTATCTCATCATAATGTTGAGTTAAGATATGTATTCACATGACATGGTTCTCTCATAGCCGATAGGCAAAATGGAGAAGTTTTTTAAGATATTCTCCTTAATAAAATAGAAGCTCAGGCATTGGATTGTTGTAGGATTTAATCCACAACAGCAACTACGGTTCCTTGGGACATCATCATCAACAGTCTCCAACTATTTTGAATAGGCTTTATGAATCCGCATCATCCGATTCATGCCATCTTGTTCATGTCTTAGTGATGTCTAAGGTATTAAAAACTAAATTGTGCATGCCAAAACGTGTATTCATGTTAATCTATGAAGCACCGATAAGGGTATGAGTATTGGATATGATATGTAATTGGTATAATGGTACGGTAAAATAAAAAAGTTAAGGCTACGGTACGATATAATTATATATATATTGCCACTTTTTTTAAAAAGCGAGAATACAGATCATGGAAAAATTCATTTTGAACGTAGAAATATTACCAATTTAAAACAATTTATCCTCAAAACAAAATAATCAAATTTAAATCAAATTCCTCTAAAAAGGAACTTAAATCTGAAACATATTTTGCTACTATAATAAACAAAAACCGCTAGTTGCATTTATGAGTTTATTGTTTAAAAGACATGGACAAGTCTTTTGCTTTCTTTAGAAAAGCAAACTCCTATCACAATATGCAAAACGATCTGGAAAGTCCAAGCGTATCTGCAGACTAAGAGTAGTAGGTGTATCCGACAAGTATCGGGTACCTATCGGTGCCAAAAATGTACCCGATGCGAGCACACAGTCCTTAGGGAAGTATCAGCGCTTCATAGATGTTACTTTTAGTCTACTTGTTCTCCCGCGGAAACCTTTAACACCATGCCTACATGTCTAATTGAGATACATGAATGTATATAGAAGAACATCTTCTACAGATCCAACAAAGGTCGTGTGGCATGGGCTTTTGCAAAGACAGCACCATGAATTCACTCACATGGAAGATTCATTTACAAAGGTATGCACTTACTAAATAGTCATTAGGTATAAAGATGAACGTGTTTGACTCTTTAATGAATGCACATCACAATAAAGAATGAATCTATGCCATGCGAGAATACACAACTTGTCAAACAACTATACATAATACTACACTTATGAATTTCCTAAGCAACATGCAATATTCTATAATCATTTTCTATGAATCACCGACACTCTCGGGGGGGCCAACGTGTCCGTGTCGGACTCTCCGACACGCGTCCGACACGCTCGGACACGCGTGTCGGAGAGCCGACACGTTTTTGATTACATGGGACACCCGTGTCCTAGGGGACACGCGTGTCCCGCTGTTTTTTAAAGCAACCCGAGCCGCTGTTTGATCCCATTTTTCCCGCAGAGCGTGCGTCGTCTTTCTCCCGCAGATCTAGGGCATCAACTTTCCTTGCTCCATTGTGCTCCGATTCTTCGTGCACTCACTCCGGCGAAGATCTTCTTCCTCCCGCAGAGCTCGGGCATCAGCTTTCCGGCAAAGATCGTCTTCCTCCCGGCTTCCGCAGAGCTAGGGCATCGTCGTTTTTCTTGCTCTTCTCCCGCGAGATCTAGGGCATCTTCGACTCTTCGTGCTCTCGCTGCTTTGAGCTCCAGTTATGTCATCTTCTCATCTTCTACTCTTTGTGATTGAATTCATGTTCCTCTACCTAACGGGCTCATGTTTTTTCTTGCTCAGAGCTTGGTTGTTCAATCATTTCCTGCACCCGTAAGTCTATCTTAAGCTCCATTCTTATACTTTGATCTTTCTGGCAAACCGTTATCCGCCCATCGTGTTGACCGAAATGTGTTCTGGTGCGGCAAGCGACATTTACATTTACGGTGCTCTCAGTTCCTCCACATGCAAATGCCAAAAATGGCGTGTGCTGGAAGTGAGAACTAGGGAGGCCCTCCCCCATGTTCCTTGTCACGAAAGAAGTGGATGTGGGGCATTGTTTTTTGAATCATCTAATATATTTCTCCTCTTCATTACATTGAATATGAATCAATAAGCTTGTTATCTTCTACCCTAGTTGATAGAAATTACCAATGAGATACATGAGCTTAGCCTTAAGCCGAGCGAGGAATTGGAGTACATATTCTTTTGTGTACTCAATGAAGAGAAATAGAATGACACCAAAGCGTGCAGAAGATCTGGTTTTCATACACAGCAATGTACGCCTACTTTCAAGAAAAAATCCACAATATACACAAGGAGAAACAAAGATGTGGGATATTGGCGGAGATGCTTTGAAGATGTTGGTATGCTGGAAATTGCAAATCTTTCACTGTCTGAGCCAGACATGAAATCAATTGTTTTTTTAGATGATATATAACATGTCAGTATGAGTATTATATTTTTATATGCCAAGTTTGTTCATTTCTTGTCTATTTATTAGTATTTTACAATTTTTATAATTATAAAATATGAATTTAACAAACGTGTCCGAACGTGTCGAATATTACTAGTTTAGGAGAATGGACGAGTCGCGTGTCGTGTCGTGTTTTGTTGCGTGTCGGTGTCGGTGCAACATAGATCATTTTCAGTGATTTCACATGCCAGTGAGTAAAATAACAATGTTATTTTAACATGCCAGTGAGTAAAATAACAATGTTATCTTTAACCATGAAATGTTCGACACAAAATATTTTTTTCCAACAAGTGACATTAACATCTATGATCTATCATCAGGATCCTCTAAATCAAGCAAGACTTCAGGGGTATAAATGTAATATTAAAAAAAGCATCAAAAGCGCCATAAAATGATACTTGGAAGAACTTACTTTTGCTAGCAAAGTTTTCCCGGTACCGGGCTCCCCATAGAGTATGACTCCCTTGGGTGGCTTAATACCAATGTCTTCATATAGCTCGGGGTGAGTTAGAGGAAGTTCGACTGCTTCTTTAATTTCTTGAATTTGAGCATCTAGGCCACCAATATCAGCATAAGACTCCAATGGAGCTTTTTCTACTTTCATCACAGAAACCATTGGATCAACTTCATCTTGGAGGAGCCCAACGACGGAAAGGACCTAGAAAAATTTCAAAAATATATAAGATATACTGACCAATTGATAAGTTGTACAGAGAAATTTCAAGTTTCAAATTTTCATATTTTGAGCACAGTAAATTAGGAGCACAACAATCACATATAAAGCTGCAGGAATCACATTTTCCATGAAAGCACCCAAAAAAGTATTAAAGTTGATTGTCACTTTATTCTGGATTTTGTTTTTGTCTAAGGAGATAAACCACTCCTCATCAAAATTTGGGTATAATCAGGCCAATATAATTAGTAGGCCTAAATCAGTTACCTAAACATAAATACATGAGGGTCAACCTTGATGTGGATAGGGCCAATGATTGGTTGAATATAGAATCCATTCCTGAATTACTTCAAGGCCTTCTTCTTCTTCTTCTCGGTGTTTAATATGAACTCTGTTGTTTTGTGCATTTTAAAATTGCAAAGAAAAGTTATGGCTCCATAAATGAATGGGTGTCTGCAAGGTTGTGTCTACACGACATAGCATCTAAAAAAGGGTGAGACGGGCGTGTTGGATGAATTAAGAAGTAAATCTTGGGAATTCCCAAGCTTCAAATGATTTATTTTCATTCATCAAAACATACAATTCTAACGCTTAAATGGTTTGGAAGTTGAAGAGTTTCAGCATCATACCCTACATAAACCCTAATTATTCTGCATAGGTAAAGAGTAAGATCTAGGATGATTCCCAAGTAAAATCTTTAAGATTAAGATTAGGAGGATGAGGTAGTCACCTTGTTGTGCATGAGGATGGCACACCCAGGCTCAAGCTGATCCTTATCCACAAAAGAGAGAATACCCACATAGTACTCAGGTCCAACCGAGGAAGAGACAATAGCATGATTCTCGTCAATGAGCTCCTCGAGGTTTCCAACGCTCATGGGGGATCCGCGAAGGTCGTCGACCTTGGATCGGTCTTCCTCGTTCTTGTCCTCGTGGGGCTTGAGGCGCTCCTGGTTGGTGACGAACTCCTCCTCCATGAGGAGGTAGTCCTTGATCCGATCCAGCTTGAGTAGGCGGAGCTTGCACTTGGTAAGCGGCGTCACCGTGGGTAATCGGGCTGCGGCCTCAGGGCCCTTCTGCTTCCGTTGCTTCCGTCCGACACGGGTAGGGGGCGCAGCGGGCTCGAACTTCTTCTCCTTCTTCTCCCCGTCGTGCTTCCGATCGCCGGGAAGGCCCTGCTTGTTCATACCGCCGGGTGTTCCCTGACCCATGTCTTTCTGCCCTTAGGTTACGGAGAAAGAGCGAGAGAGAAGAGATGCGGAGAAAAGTGTTGCCTCCGTCTATAACCGAGAATTATCCATACCGAAATTTATATAGGGTCTGTTTGGCCGCCTCCAGCCTCCACCTCTAACTCAAATCATGTTCATTTTATCATTTTTAATCGTAATTTATTATTGGCTAGTTACATCTCCAAATTTTCTAATTTTTCGCGGCTTTTCGAAATACGTCTTGTACGTGTAATTTCAGAAAAAGTGTTCAACACGAAAGTTGTAGATCTCGTAAAAGTGTTCAGGAAAAGTCGAGATCTACAACTTTTGTGTGGAACATTTTTCCTGAAATTGCACGTAAAAGACGTATTTCTGAAAGATGCAAAACCTGGGCATATTTCCAAAGTACGTCTTGTACATATATTTTTAGGAAAATTATAAAATTTTGGGATGCAACTAGCCAACAACAGGTTGCGGTTAACAATCACCTTTTTTTGTCTAGAGTTGAAATAGTTCAAACTCGACTCCAAATTAGCCCTAAATTAATAGTAAACAAAAAAGAATATTTAATGTTATTGGACAAAATGATTATCTATATTTAATAAGACTCTTTCTCTTCTTTCCGTCACGCTGGTGAATTCCCCAAAAAGCTCATTCGCCGCTTCCTCCTACTTCGTCTGAAAGCGCCAGTGCAGCCTCAATTTCTCGCCGCTTAACGCGACAGCGCCGCAAGGTCATTCCCCGAAAATCCCCTCCACCGCTTCCTCCTACTTTGTCTGCAAGCGCCAGCGTAGCCTCAATTCGTCGCCGCTTACGGTGACCGCGCCACGAAGATGCTTCCCTGCAACATTTACCTTGGCGCTCCTTATCCTCCCCCGCTCTATTTTCGTGTCTGCTTCTAACAAGTTCATCTCATCGCCTCTCCCCTGCTCCGTCTCCTCCTATTCTGCCGCATCACTGCGCTGAAGTAAGAGCAGAGAAATGCTTCTTCTTCGCGCCCCTGTTCTGAAATCGCGAAATCCAGCGGCGTATTCGTTCGTCTTCTGTGCGAGTGCTACTTAGTGAAGATTCAACGCCGGGAAAACCAAGCTCTTCATTCCTCGGCCAAGGGCAGTGAAGGAGAGCGTGAGAAAGGGTTTTCGGTCGGCGTTTTCTGCTAACTCGCGAAGGGGCGAGGTGCGATAGCTTCCACCTGCAGGAGTTCCGCCTCTGTTGTGCGCCGTTCGCCGAATTTCAGGTATGTCGTTTTTCAGACTTTAAGCTTTTAGGTGCTTCGATCTCAATTCCACTGCTCCGCTTCCACTGTCGCTGCTAGGGTTATTCTTCCCCAAACAAGTGCTCACCTCTTCAATCTCATTTTCATTCCCCGCTTTGACTCGCCGGTTGCTGCAAAGGAGTCAATGGATCACTACTTCTGGGAACACAGGTTCTCTACTTACTTTCTCCAATCTCACACCTCTCTCTCTCTCTCTCTCTCTCTCTCTCTATCTATCTCTCTATCTCTCTATAAGCATAATATAACACAGGTTCATCTACTGTCCTCTTCAAACTTCATTCACAGAGATTCCCCTTCTCCTTTGACTGGATTGAAAATGCACATGCTAGAACTTCTTCTCCGGCTTGATAGAAGATGAACAAGAAAGCATTTAAGTTCTTCGGCTCAGGTATCATTCAAATTTTTATACAGCATGACCGCCGATGTGAAATTTGGGACATTAAAAATAGAACTCTTCAATTCAGTTTTTGATAGCAAATGATTGAACATGAATAAAAATAAATTGATAAACTTGAACATAATAATCCTAAAATACCAACCTATTAAATCTAAAAAACAGTAGATTCAGAAAAATTGAGGAAGAGTCCTCTAGAATTTTTAAAAAAGATTACAATATGACTATGTCATGTAATAGAAGAACACTCATCTAAATGTTGAAATAAATACATAGCGACACACATGTTGCAAGCTTTTCTTATGTCTTTCCAACTTTTAGGATTCGTTTTCAAGAATTGTGAATCAGGTTATAGATTTTTGCGAGCAAATTCGAGGCACTGAGTTAGCTTTCGTCAAGCGTATGGAGCCCCTTAAATGAATGATGAAGTGCATGATGAGGTCAATATGCAAGGGATGCTGGACATAGGTCTCTGCGCTTAAGCGAGTTTGTGGATGTCTTTGACAATGTCGAAGACGTCCTCAGGCTGGGAAAATGTCAGGGCACACTCCAACATCCTTTTCAGCTCGGCAGAGTCGGAATCGAGCCATCGGGAAACAAGTTTCGTCGTCTATTTGGAGCTTTTGATGAATACCCCGACACCATTGTCCACCACATAATGCACATTGCCAACTTCCTGAAGCAACCAGCAAAAATATAATGAGGCAATGCCTCTATTAGAAAGAAAGCATACTGTAAAGTATTGATGTGTGATTGAAATAGGAAAACAAAATTATGTATAAAGTTTACTGCAGGTTTAAATTTGCACAGATACACAAAACTGAAATTTCACTATTGTTGGAGATGAGAGATTCAATATTTTTTGGTTATGACTAAGAGGAATGGCACCATAAGCAATTTTATTTCTTAAAATTGCACATGGATCGGTTAACTAGATTTCATCTTCCTTACTCTTCCTTCGTCCTCCTATGGATTTGAGAATGTAATTATCTTTCACAATTTTTTAGAAACTTGAAGTTACTCGACGGTTACTTAAATGTTCTATTACAATTCTTTAGAAGTTAGAAGTAACTTATATAGTTTTCATAGAAATTTTCCATTAGTTTTATACAATTCTTTAGAGTTTCGAATTGCAATTTTATGCTTATATTTTAATCTGATAGGTAATTACTATATAAAAAAAGATTTCATTAATAGCTCACTAACGTTTAAGCATGGTGTAGTTGGAACTAGAAAAATAAGAATAAAAATGAAGATACTGTCTACATAGAGCTAGATGGAAAATCTCATGTTTATCTGGAGTTGACAATTCGGGTTTTGAATGATATACACAGGCTTTGTTTCGTAATGGTGGCACATCCCAGATTTGCTCAACAAAAAAATCTCAGTTAGCTTTCATTGCCTCTTTCGTTCTTCTACTGCATTCAATCGAAGATTGTGATCAATCATAAACTTCTATAAGAGTCTGGCCAAAAGGCATCTACACATTGGCGAATGCAACATTCGGAGGGCATTTTTTCATATTTGAGCAACTCCAGAAATATAATGGTGCATCGTGGATATGCTTTATCTCCTATTTGGCTTTGAAACTGATCCACCTATTTCTTTAATATTCAGCAATTCCGCTTCATTTCACAGCTATCTCAAAATCTGAAGCTTCCATTTGGATGGAAAAACCCACTCCCCGCCTTCATTTCACAGCTGATCTCCGAATCTGAATCTTCCAAACAGGTTTGCTTCATGTGTAATTGCAACTTTGAGATTTCCACTCTTGCTGAATTTGTTGTTACCATTGATGTTTCATCAGATAATGTTCTGAAGCCCTCTGGAATTGATGTTGCATAAGCTTTGTCATAATGAAATATGAATATTGATTCTTCCATGAAGCAATAAAATTAATTAGCCGTAGAGAACATATGAACAAACTGACCTTGCAGCAGCTAGCTTTAGTATAATTAATTAGAGCAGCTAATTAATGTTAATTTGTGTGCATAATTATGGATATTGAATCCTGCACATGGCAATACAATTAATTAGCAGCGGAGTACGTACATACAGAAGAAGAGTTATACCATTGATTTTTAACTCACAAAAATCTTCTCCACAATATTGGCTATGCTCTATTGATTTCAGTCTTTATTAAATTTTTGGTTAGCTCGCCGAGAAGAGTTAAAAGGCCAAAGAGGAGTGGACTTCTAGGGCAACTCTTTTGGAATTTGTCAGGAATTTTTTAAAGCCGTTAAACAGTAATTTGATCTGTATATTTTTTCTTCAAATGATATCGATTGATATGCATTTACATAATTAGAATTTGATTTCTGGATTTTGTTGGTTGCTATTTATTGGTCTGATTTCTTAATTTGTTGTAAGTTAAAACAGACCGCCTAAAAGCGGATCCACTTCCACGCAATTCTCCGGCTTGGCGCCGAAACCGCCACCCGCCGCCCCGTGTCCGGAGCATCAAGAACAGGCGAAGCCCATACACAGGCGGGCGAAGCCCGCCTGATGCGGCCGAAGGCCGCCCGAGAGCATCGAGCACGGGCGTAGCCCGTGCGAAGATGCTCGTAATTTAAATAAAAACCTGAAGAATATGAAAACTGTGTATTTTAACTTTTTTTATGTGGAACTATTGTAAAAAGACATTACGGTTATTACTACATCCCCATGACCTTTGGTACCAAGTTCATTCTTTGACGCTGGATTGCTGACTAATTTCAACCATGTAAAATTCTATTAATTTATTTATTTTCTGGTACTTCTTGTTTAATGTTGGCTCTATGCTGACTAGAAGATTGCTAGCCTCCTCCTCCTCCTCCTCTTGGGCTTAGAAGATGCCCCTAAATGAAGCTTAATCGAGCATGAAGCCGACCTTCTCACCCAGCGGCGAAGTCAACACCTCTAACTCTTGGAGAATAAAGTCACCCCATGTGACCAGTGACTTGCAACATGTTCTTTTAAACAATTAAAAAAAATCCAAGAAATACTGAGAGCTCAGTTTGGCATGGCAGCAACAGGTAGGAGCGCGGTGATTATGAACAAAAACGCCGGGCCTCACCTAAGGAACTTTATTGCCTTTTATGTTCAAAACTGTTTTTTTCTTTTCTTGGACGCAGTCATACCCGTTGCCATGCCAAACAAATATTCTACGACGATGGCATTGTAAAAATGCTTAGGCTCCATTTAGCACAACCGTGGCAGTCAACAACATGGTGGCTATGAACCGTAGTTCAAGAACTCCCAACCTCACTTCAAGAGCTTCATCCATTTTTATGTTCAAAAATAGTTTTCTTTATTGATGGCAGTCATAATCATTGTCATGCCAAACATACATTCTATCATTCTATGACGGCACCTTTTAAATAATTAAAAGAATCTTCTTATGCAACATCTTTGAACATAAATGAAAATTTATGTATGCTACAGAAGATGTTGAGTTACTCATGGTGAAGTTTATACATACAAAGTTAAAAGGAAGGAAGCCTCCGAGAATCTTCCCGCACACAACTTAGCAATAACATATGCTTCAGGACTTCAGGTTCAGCTCTTCAAAGTTCAAGCATCAACAAAAAAAGGTCATTATTTATTTACAAAATTTAATAAATGTCTTCATTTTGTTAAAAGGACCAAATAATTTCAGAGTTTATAATCAAAATATATTTGATTTTTAAAATTTTGCAAACAAAACAATATAATGCACCTCCTCCATAAACCATAAAAGTATTATTGTTTGCAAAATTTTAAAATTATTTAGGGTTTCAACTATAAACCATACAAATCCTAAGTTCCTTTTAACAAAATGTTTAATCTTCTAAAGAAAAATGGCAGCCCGGTGCACCAAGCATCCACGCGCAGCAAGGGTCTGGGGAAGCATCCAGATCTCATCACAAGGGTGAAATGTAAGCAAGTCTTATCCTGCATTTTTGCAAAAAGCTGCTTTTAGGACTTGAACCTGTTACCTTCACGGCAACACCTTAACTAGGGCGCCAAGGCTCCCCTTCTTTGAATCTTCTACGATTAGAAAACAAACAAACAAACGGAGATTAGATTGATTATTTTGGAAAGATTAAAAAAATATCAACGGATATTCAGGCGCGGTGCAGATTCGTCGGAACGTAGAGTTTCCATCTCAAGAAGCATCTTCTGCCTTTGATACCGATTTCTTTTTGCAGCAATTGCTGAGGCTGGGAAAAAAATAGTACTTAGATTCAAGGATTTAGAGTTTATAAGTAAAAAAATGTATGTATCTGGAAATGAAAAATGCCATATTTTAATTGTAAATTTTAATGGTACTTTAAAACATTTTTGCAAATAAAAAGCATTTTAATGGTATAAATGTAATTGATTCTATTAAAAGAGAACAATTACATATTCTTATGTTATATATATATATATATATATATATATATATATATATATATATATATATATATATATATATGTGTGTGTGTGTGTGTGTACTATTCAAGCATTTTAAGGGTTTATAAATAGTGATGGCTTTTAAAAGCTATGCATTTAAAAGCCATTTGACTAATTTTAGAGTTAGGATCAATTTAATCAGACCTGTAAATAACCAATCCTCCTAAAACCTTCCCCCCAAAAAACATGAAAAATCCAATGCCCCCCATCCTGCATGCCCAAACTCCCGCCGTGACTTTTTTCGGGGCCCAAATCGGAGATCTAAACGACTTCAAATCAAAAAGTGATCAACATGAAAGTTGTAGATCTCGACACTTTCATGTTCAACACTTTTCCTAAAAATGCATGAAAGTGGACATATTTTCAAAAGGCGTGTGTAACCTGTTTTTTGCTAAAAACGGGATCCGTGGATTTACAATAAATCGTGTGTGCACGCGCGCGCGAGTGCCCGACACGGGGCACCGCCCCTAAGGCCTCGCACGACAGTATATGGCTCGCCCCGGCGGGCTTCGCCCTCCCCAGACATTTTTTAATCATGTAAATTTGTAATTATTTTAAATTTAAAATATCATATTTATATTTTGATAAATATTTGTAATTATTAATTTTTTAAAAATATTAAAAAATAATATATTTATTATTAATTTTTTTACTAATAAAATTAAAAAAACTAAAAAAATCCTTATGCCCCCATCCCGCCCGCCTATACAAGCTTCTTCACGCCGCTGTCAACCTAATCAGTGCCCACCGACGGGTTCATCGGGCCCCGGCGAACTCGCCGGTGGTTTTCAGGCGACGAGTGGGCAGGGCGAGACAACCCTCGGCGAGTTCGTCGGGGTCCGGCAAACTCGCCAGTGTGGACCGGTCAGGCCGCTGGCAGCGTGGATGAAGCGAGAGTTCGTGCGTGGGGGATGGGGGGCATCTGGTTTTTTGGGGGGAAGGTTTTAGCCTTTTTAGGAGGATTGGTTATTTGCAGTCCTGATTAAGTTGATCCTAAGGCTGAAATTAGTCCAATGACTTTTAAATAGTCATGGCTTTTAAAAGCCATCACTATTTCTTTATGAAATAGAATAGATACACACACACAGTTATAATACAATCTAGAGTCTAGAATGTAAATGGTGAATGCTAGAATTCTAAGAGATAACATTTGTAGAAACAAGTTAAAATAATGAAAAATATTGTAAGCATAGAAAAAAAATCAATATATAAAATGATAAAAGATCAAGTAGATGAGGTTAGTCAAACATGCAATGTCGTAAGAGAACATCATCGAGACTTGCACAAGTAAATTTAATAAAATTGAAGTTATAATTATGCTTACATAGACTCGCATATTGGCCGATAATTAAATCACTAAAGTGAAACTTAAGTATGAGTGGAACTATTTTTATTTTGCACAACAATAAAAAGAGAAGAGCAAATTAATATGGAAATATTTAGAGAAGAAGATGGGTAGAGCAAACAAGCTAACGCCCAATACAACTGATGGGCATCACAGTTCGAGGGCTGAAACTTACCGAAGCCTGCACAAGTCTACACGAGTCTAAATACGCATGAGGCGAAGATCGGATCTCCGTATGGCTAATTTGAACCTCTAGTGGTGTTCAAAACGATGACATTTTTATTACTTTCTTGTATTTTGATTTCATGTAAATTAGTGATTTTATGTTCCAGATGATCTAGACTGTCTGTAGCGGCTTCTGTCTATAAATAGGGGTCGGCCCACGGAGCCGGTTCCATCGATTCTTATTGCTGAAGCAAAGGTATCTATTCAACAGCTTCCATATAGCCACCAAATAACTACCTCATCCATAGTTGCCCATAACTCTCTCCCACCACTCAATGATGATCAAGTAACTACCAGAAATTACTCATCGCAGCTACAGCTCCTCTCCCAAAACCACCATAACTTTCTCCTCCTCCACTATCTATAACTACACATTAATCACATAACTGTGCACACGCTCCTCGTATATATAACTCCATAAACTGCAATCCACTACGTAAACCCTCCCTGAACAGCCGGTCCAACTCCACCATGCCACAACCACCCCTCCCCACCTAGTAACTGCCCCTTGTTCGCGTACAGCCACAAATTCCCTGCTCCAGAACACCATCCAGCACCCTGTTTGCATCCATCCAGACACAATCCCAAAAGGCCAACGGGCCACCCAGCCTCCACAGCAAGTAAATTCCCTCCGGAAGCCATCCCCCCCGGGACCCTCTCCAAAAACCCTCCCTGCCCCTGGTTCCTGTCCAAATACAGTCCAGGAAATAATTCCGGCCACTGAAAATTGGTTTACAGCAGCCGGTACCTAGGCCAGACTCTGCCCTGGTCCTCCCCAACAATTCCTCAACTTCAGCACACAGAAAATGATGAAGTACTGCGGAGTTGTTTCCCAGTCCCCAAATCATCCAAAATTTTCAGTCTCAGATTTATTATGTCTTATTTAAATTCATACAACAAAAACACTCAAGCCTTTATCCCACTATAATGAGGTTGGCTATATAGATCATTTGTCGCCATTGTGCCATATCTTATGTAAGTTCATATGTGAAGTAAATATTTCTCGTTCTTATTTATTTGGTGAAGAACATATAATCGTGAATGTTCAATTTGTATGTGTGTCCCCATGACTGTCAATTTGTATGCGTCTACCCATGCTTTGTTCTACTTGAATGGTTTATATGCTTAATATTTGATTGAAAGACTCTTTACTTTAACTAGAAATTTGTTAGTTTACCTATAGCTTCAATCTCAAGTGTTGGTTGTTTATGAGAGACATTAATTATTATCGGTGCTAACTATAATTATTGGTCAGAATATCTTGTGCATTGCATCATATTTCAGTCTTCACGGCATTATACCATCACCACTCCTGTAACATCCGTAATTGAATGCATTATTAAATTTGATTTCAGGGTCCGATCTCGAGCGAACTTGATCGAGGCAGCGTCTCGTCGAGGCACGATTTTAGAATGTTTTTTGTGCACGTTAATTAGTTGTTTAACTGTAGTCAATATGAGTATGCTCGATGCATTTTAGTGTTAGCGTGGAATGACAATTTTTGTACTAGCATAAAAATGTTTGATTTTCCCCGAAGCTGAAATTTATTGGGCTCGAATTGTTTTACCCTTCCCAGTTCCCAGCAGTTTACCATAACCGCATTCTCTGGCGTGCCTCTCGGTTACGTTATAAGCCTGCAACCCTATTTTCACAATGGAAACAACTGCTCGTAATTTCTCTCGCATAAGCCCCCTCTCCCAGCGGCACGATCTTCTTCTCCCAGCCATGCAACAAAAGAAAGTCGTCGACTCCTCCCCTTTCGTCGATCTCTTCTGCCGGCAGTGCGAGAGGCTTGGCAGCAACAATCGACGGTGCAGTGATTTCTTTCCAGCGGCCGATTGCGTCATCCTGTCCCCCCCTGTTCGGCAGCGACATCAGATGGTAGCATACGCCTAGGACCCACTTTCTCCTCTAGGAACTCTCGGCACCATCTCCTCTTTCTCATTCAGACCAGTCAAACTCTCCCTTAATCACAGAAACTCTCGACAGCCTCTGGTTTGGGGCTCGATACTCTGGACTGTTGTTTGGAGTTTTTCTCCTATTTTTCCCAGTAAAGGTGAGTTTCCTGCTTGACCCTTATACCTTTTCAACCAATTCTTCCACTTATAGGTTGATGACCTAGATGTTTTCAGAGTTCGTCGTCTCTAATTAAGGGGGTCAGGGAGTCAGGCCAGCAGTAGATCCTTCTTAGCAAAGGATCGATCATTCAGTACTGATTTTGTATTTTAGTCCGAGTAAGATGTAACATCCATAATCTGACGCAACATTTATTTTAAATTGTAGGGTCGAGTCGCGACGGATTTTGATCGTGACAGCACGTCGTCAAGGTACAATGATATTATACGTATTATTCGCGTCCGTTAATTTGAGAAGTGTGCTAGTCATAATGATAGTGTAAGACATTTTATGTTAGTGGCGAAGGCGCGACAAATTAATGTGTGGAATAGGAGTAAATGAGAATTTTTTTTACTTTGGGGTGCCAATAGCCGGTCTCAAATTAACCCCCCTCTCTTCATGCGATTATCAAAAACCGCATAGCCCGTTAAATAAAATCCCGCAACTCTATTCCTGTAACCCATTTCCTCACGGGAGAAGAAAAAACCGCAGCCGGCTGTTCCGTCTCCCGCACGCAGCGACGTCGAGCCCGTCGTGCCTCCCGCAAGCTTCCCGCCGGCCGATCCTCCTCCGGAACTCCTCTCCGACCACTCCTTCCTCTACGAGCGCCGGTGGACATTCCTTTTCCTTCCTTGGCCGTGGAAGTGCCGGATTCAACCCTAACAGAAGGAGGTTGAGTTTTATTTTGGTTACGGTGAGTGGATGTCTTCCTTTTCTCGATTTCTGCTTGGATATCCTTCGTTTTGGAAACTAGTTTAACCTAGGTTTTCGTTTTGATTGCCCTATTTTAGGTTTTGGTGTTCGTGATTCACCACGGAATTTGTGTGGAACGCATTGAGAGCCTCAATCGCTATACGTAAAGGTAATATACGAAGTTTAGCACATGTATTTTGTAACCCTAGATGTTTTGGAGATTTTCCAACGAAAATCCTAAAAGGGGAACAATTATGAAAATAGGTTTGCCTTAAAGTGCAGGACTCTAGTAGGTTCGAGGCAGCACTCTGAGTTTTCGATACAGTAGAATTTCCTTTGGAAGAGCTAATGTCGCCGCGCCGAGTGTACGAGCGTCGCACCACCACTGTAAGGAAATTCTAATTTCTTTTAGTTAGACATATCAAGTAATTATATTTTTATATGCATGAGTAGGTTTCGTACAAGCATCATAACCATGCATAGAACAGTGTGGCAGTAGAAAAATAATCGTGGAAACGCGTATGATAACGCCCTTTTCCATAACCACGTTAGTAAAGTCATGAACAGTTATTTAGGTACGAAACTTTACCCGTGTACGTATGTTTGGAGATTGTCCAACCAAGGGCGCGAAGGTCCCTTCAAGTCGACCACGAGAAAGTCAAAGGTCGCTCAGTAGTACACCAGAAAAGATATCTCATGCATAGTAGCGCCAGACCAAAAAGGTCAGTAGCACACCAGTCTTTTCGTGCTTGGTAGAGGTGCACTAGCTTCCTCATAGGGCATATGATATCCGATGAGTTACAGAGTCTTGGGAGTTGATTCCCCTTGAGACAGTTAGTAGATTCGAGACCGTGTCCGCGCGACACTAGAACAATTTAGTTCGTCAGATGGTTTCGGGTCGTCAGTTTCAGTTGCGCGTTAGGAGCTACTCTGCCTAGAGCCTTCCCAGTAAATGTGTAGGCTAGAAGCCACCTAGAACTCAAGTACAGACTTGACGTGAGACAGTACACCAGTTAGTGAACGTCAGGACTTGGGTAAATGAACGGAAAGTCATGTATATAGAACTATAGTGTGTTGACCAGGAAGTATAGGAAAAGCATGCATAACATATAGCATAAAATGTTTTCAGTGCACGAAATTATTTTTAAAGACATGCATGCATTCATATGTAAATCTATTTTAGCGTCACTAAGGGGAATTGTTTTTCTTTACTCTGACCCTTTGTGTGCAATGTTTTTCAGGTGACCCAGGTGGGAAACTACGTCTAGGATGAGCGTTATGGTGGCGTCAGTTTGTAGTACTTTTCTCATTCAGTTTACTTTATTTCAGCACGTACTTGTAGATGTGGACAATGTACCTGGTTAATATTTTATATATAACGTGTATCAGACTATTATTGTTATATAGATTTTCAGTTATTACAATTTCATTTTTGTTTAGTGGCTCTGTGAATCCAGATATCAGGTATGTGGTTACCCTTAGTTTATTTATTTTTTTTAACTTCCGCTGTAAGTCTTAAATCTGCTTAGTATAGACTTTTATTATCTGCTGCTACTAGTTTTAACACTGTTTGCTAGTTTTTTTTATATCGCTGACCCGGCAGGACGGCTGATTTCTGAAATACTGGGAATGGGTGTTACATAAGAGAATTTCTCCCCTCGATTATTTCAATCAATGTATTGTTCGCTAAGAAAATAGTGTTTCTTTTTTCCTTATTTGTAATATTAAATGTCAAGTTTTCCTCTGATTGCAAAAATTAGGGAAATCGACTTCTCCCTTTCAGAAACCTTAACCCTACGTCGTTAGAGAAGTGGTCAATTCATTTCCTTCACTATAATAGTATGTCCTAAATTTAGAAGTAGTGATTATAAGTTTTATTGCCTTTTAGGGTTGTAGGGAGAATTAGAAAGAGGACCTTTAGCATTTTCAAAGTGACTTAAAAGTAAGGCCGTCGCGTCTTGTGTACGAGCGTCGTAGTGCATCAGTAAGGAATTCTTATTCCTTTTGGCTAAACATACCAGATAGCGTTGCATAAAAATACTCTATACTGCAATTAGACCCGCGATGCTCTATGGTTCTGAGCGTTGGGCAGTGAATTGTGTACATGAGAAAAAAAATGGGAGTTGCGGAGATGAGAATGTTCAAGTGGATGTGTGAACACATGAGATTGGATAAAGTTAGGAATGATAGTATCAGGGATAAGACAGGAGTAGCACCAATTGCAGAGAAGATGCGAGAAGCTCGTCTAAGATGGTTTGGATACTTACAAAAGAGACCATTAGAAGCACCTGTTAGGCGTTGTGAGAGTCTAGTGACAAGACATGTTAAACGAGAGAGAGGTAGAATAATAAAGGCTTGAATGAAACTGTAAGGAAAGACATGATGTACTTAGGCATTAGTGAGATTATGACAAAAGATAGGGCACAATGGAGACAAAGGATCCATATAGCCGACCCCACTATAGTGGGATAAAGGCTTGAGTGTTGTTGTTGTTGTACTGTTCAGAAAATTATTATAGCCGCAAGAAATTACATTTGTTGTTAGAAAGCTACAACTCAGTAAACTTCTTACTAAGATATGCAGACTGTAAATAATATTTAAATTTTCTAACAGCTAGATCTTTAGAAATTGTGAAAACTATGGAACATGCTCACATAGATATTTAGAATGCGAAAAATATCATACATGTGGTTAAGGATTTTATTCGAGTATTTAATAAGAGATACCGCTCAAATACGCAAAAGAACACGTAAGCAGGTAGCAATAGGAATATGATTAGTGGGCACGATTGATACATCCTCCCATGCTAGATAGAAACACAATATCTTTCTCATGGGGCATAGTGTACCTTATGAGCCTCAGATTTTGGGAGATGTTACCCCCAATGTTTTAAATATCGTATGTCAGCGACATATCAAATTGAGTTTTAAAATGTTGGATATCGGAAGTCAGAGACATGTCGGAGATATTTTAAAATATCGGATTTTCTTTTCTTACAAAAAAAATTTTTATATTTATGTATACAAACTATAATTATATGTCGTAGAAATAAAAAAATAATATAATAAATAGATAAAAATGAGTTATTTATATTACGAAATAAAATCGAACAGTATCTAAGATAAAATATTATTAACAAATACAAAATGATAAATTGTAAAATATATTAAACAGTATACAATAATTTTATTTTGATAAAAATAAGTTTATTTTAAATAAAGATGATTTAAAAGTTAAAAAATTTTAATTGATTAAGGGTCTTTTCAAAGTTATAAATTTATATTAAAAACATGTAAACAACTAACTAATAAATTTATTAATTGTTTTCATATTTTTTATAATATGAAATTAAAAAATTGTGAAATAATTATACAAAATTGGTTGTAAAATAAAACGTTAAAAAATTCGAAACAATAAGTCTAATCAATTTAAATATACATAATATAATATATATAAACAACTTAAATATACGCTGCGAGTTTACTAATATAACATAAAAAAATAACGGACGATATATTTAAAAGTCGTGTCGGCCGATATATCGGAAAAAATCTGATATGTCGGCATATATTTTACAAAAGGACATAATCTACTTTCTTAAAAAAACATATCATTTTACTCTAAAAAATGACATGTCGAACATGTCAGAAGACATTTAAAATAATGGTTACCCCTTTCAGAAGATTAGTAGATTCGAGTTTGTGTTCGTGAGACACCAGAACACCTGAGTTCGTTAGTAGGGACTCAGATCATTAGACTAAAATTGCGTATTAGAAGCTACTCTGCCTAGAATTTTAAAGGACAAACATAAGCTATTTAGAACTCAAGTATAGACCGAAGCTTAAAAACTCTTTTAGTCAACCAATACACTAAAACAACTATTTATGTTGCCTATAATAATTTAAAAGCATGCATAGTGTACCATTATATAGTTTTTCTATAGTATTTAAACTTATAGTATAAAGCATGCATTCATACTTTTTTCAGTATATTTTTAGTCACTAGGAGAAATAGTTTTCTTACTCTTAAGCTGGGCTGACCCGTTTTCGAGCATATTTTTACGGGGACTCGGGTGGGCAGTTGCGTCTAGGATGAGCATGTTTGTGAAGTTACTCTTATAGTTTGTTTCCACACAATTGTTTTTCTTTTCAGTACTGTACTGTTTTTTTTCATGTACTCAATGTAATCATATTGTTTAAGTGTTCATGTATCAGAAATTTTGTAGTAATTCAAACTTTCAGAAGTATGGTTCATTTTCATATTTTAGTTGGCTCCGTGAATTCGGTACATTTCAATTATGTCTGCTATGAACCAGTTATATTATCGTTGCTTAGTTTACTTCTTATCGCGAGGCCTGATCGGTCTGCTGATTTGTTTCTAAATTAGGTAGGGGTGTTTCAATTGATATCAGAGCTAGGTTTAGGGTCTCATGACCCAGAAAATTCACAGTCATAGATATTCAACTGAATTACTAATTCGACAATAAAGTTATCAAGTGTTATCTAGCTATCAGTTGTTCATATGTTTGGAATATCTTTCATAGTAAATATCTCATTTATGTCATGTACATTAATAACTCCATTCCTTACGTCTGATAGGCACCCCATACCAGTGAGGCGGGCGAGTCTTCTCGTCAGAATACAACTCCTGAAATAGTCATGGATGACAGTAGTACTCCAGTAACGCCCGCAACACCAGCAATGCAAGCGACTCAAAAAGCACCCGCAACACCAACAATACCAAAACCGACATATATGGTCACTATTATTGTCAGGGCAGTGGTGTTAGCCATGTTGTAATTCAGAAATGCACTGCCAAATACACATCCAGCAGCACTTACTGTGCCAGTAGCCAGATATTTAAAGATGGAGCGTTATCTGAGAAACGTTCGTGATCTTCACCCCTCAAACTTTAACTGGAAAGAAACGTCGATGGAGACTAACGACTGGTTGATAAAGACCCACGACTTGCTCGAGGTGATGGAGTACCCAGAAAAAAAGAAAGTCCTTTTATTGGATTTTCTCCTCAAGGGTGAGGCTCATCATTGGTGGACCGGGCACTTAACGGACGACCTCGCTCGTCGTATTGCAGATATGTTAACATGGAATGACTTTTCGATGACAATAGCTAGCTGATTTGTTCCCCCATCTGAGCCTCAATATCTTCAGGAAATGTACCTCAGGCTTATTCAGGAGGACAAAACTGTAGTAGTCTATGAGCGAGAGCTGACACGCTTATCTCGTTATGCGGGCACGATGCAAGGGGACAAGAACGAAAAGTGTAACCGGTTCGTGGATGGATTGCGTGATTCTCTGGGGCAGCCCTTGATAATGATGGTAAATGCGGATTACAAGAGTTTAGTGGACACTGCAAGAAAGTTGGAAGCTGACCATCAGAAGGTACAGAAACATAACAACTTCCGATCGAAGCGGCCTCAGGATGCGCTGACCATCAGAAGGTACAGAAACGCAACAACTTCCAATCGAAGCGGTCTCAAGATGCACCTCAGCAGTAGCAGCAGAAAAAGAATAACCAAGGCAATAACTGGAATAAGAAGCAGAGGTCTGATGGTAAGAAATGTGGTCAGACTGGAACCAAAGTCAAGGATTATCTCCTCTGCCCTAAATGCTACCACCACCATCTGGGTGAGTGTTTGGCTACTGCAAGGGTTTGTTATAAGTTCCAACAACGGGGACATATAGCCTGCAATTGTCAGGGAACTCCCGAGAGCCAGGTACTTTAAGCTTAATTATATGATCGTTTTTAAATATACGCTCTCTCCACCTTAGTTTGATAATCGTAACTCATTATTGTAGTCTAAGTTTGAGATCGGTGGTCCTAGTAGAGCTGACAAGGGAAAAGAACCGATGAGTTCTGATGTGAAGCTAGCTACGGGACGAGGACCGATGCAGCCCCGAGCTTATAGTCTTGGCCAGCAGGAAGCCATTGAGCATGAGGATGTTGTGACAGGTATGTAATGGGCATATATAGATACTCTAATTTATTTCTCCTTAGTGACACTACTTTTACCAAGATTCAAACATTCATGTAGGTATGCTTATGATTCATAATATACCATCTAAGATTCTCTTTGATACGGGTGTCTCACACTCGTTCATAGATAAATCTCTAGTCCATAAGTTGGACTTAGAAATCCTTACATAGTCGGCATCGTTAGACGTCACGATGCAGAATGGATTTTTCCTTCAGGCCAGACATAAGTAAAGAATCCCATTACAATTTGGAGAAATAAGAATTGTTATAGAAGCTTCACTCCTATTGCGGGATTCGATCTGATTATGGGTATAGATCGGTTATCAGGTGTAAACGCCAAGATAAACTGTAAGGGCAAGGTGGTACAGCTCGAAGGACTCAACCAGATCGCTTATAACTTCCAAGGCATGAAAGGAGTTTCCAAGTTAATTATCTCCTCTGTCAAGGCTGTAAGATACATCAACAAGGGTTGTGAAACCTTCCTAGTGTTGATGAATGTTGAAGCTAAGACTGATCTGCTAGAAATACCCGTAAGTACAGGAATTTCGTGATGTCTTCCTAGAAGAATTACCTGGTGCCCCTCCTACTAGAGAGTTTGACTTCCAAATCGATCTTCTACCTGGAGCTGCACCAGCGGCTAAATCTCCTTATCGCATGGCTCCCAGAGAACTTGCAGAGTTAAAGGCCCAATTTCAGGAGTTGCTCGACTTGGGTTTTATTTGCCCCAACAATTCACCTTGGAGTGCGTCAGTACTGTTTGACAAGAAGAAAGATGGAGCATGAGGTTGTGCATAGACGACCGCGATCTGAACAAGTTGACAGCTAAGAATAAGTATCTTATCTCTAAGATTGACGAATTATTTGACTAGCTTGAGGGATCTTGCACATCCTCCAAATTAGATTTGAGGTCAGGCTACTGATGTAGGACGATGCGTAGGGTTTACGCGCCTGTCGGCTTTTTTTTCTACGAAACCCTAATTGCATGTGATGAATAATTAATGTTTCCAATTTTAGAGCGGGCGCAACACTTAAGAAATTACGCAACTTGGAATTTTTTTGAAAAGCACAAAATTACTTGTTTATTTCAAAAAAAATGAATATTCTTAAAAAATGGTTCGATTTAAAATCCGGGGACGGAAGTTCGCAACTTTCGTTTCGTTCCCCTTGTTGTAGAAAAACGGAAATCGTGAACTCCAAATACGTTTCCGTTTGGAGTTTTCGACGTAGCGTTTGTTGTCAAAATTCGGGCGAATAACCAACAAGAATCTAATTATCCTAATGAGAAAACTTAGACACACACAAAGGAAGGGGAAAGAAACAATTACCCACGGAAGAGGCGTCTTCCGTATTTCGAAGTCGATGGCGATCACGCGAGTAACTTCTCGTCACCTCCGTTCTCCGCTCCGAGGTCGGCCGTTATCGCACACGGGCACCAAGAAATTAAGTCACTCCCTCACACGGGGTGGTTCCACGAAATCACTCAACAATGTAAGAAGCCACAAACTAACAAACCTAAAATTCACTCGCTCTCACACTAGAGGAGCCACGAAATCTCTATCACTCGCGGTGGATCCACGAAATCTCCAACGCTTGATGGATTTTGAGAGGCCACAAACTAAATAATCTAAAGTCCACTCACTTTCACACGTTAGCGGTGGATCCACGAAATCTTACTAACACTAATTAACTCCTGTCTTCACAATATACGAAAACAAAACTAAAACTTAAAATTCAATCCTAATCTCCTACCACCATCTGATTACAACACAGTAATATTAAATTTACTGTTCACCATCTCCTACAACACGCAGCAAATCCAGGCCAAATCTAACTCCTAACAAGAAATCCAACGGAAGCAACCATAACAGCAACCAGGAATTTCAATTCACTCTAACAGAAGCTTCACGGGAATCACACAAACTGCAAACCTAAATCACAATATATTCATCAATCATCACCTACAACAACACTCACCTAATTCCTAATTACTGTGCATCATCCGACAATAATTTTCAATCTTCAACATTCATCACCCCCCTCATTTATTGTTCCTCTTCTTCTTTTATAGAGCAGCATCGGCAATGTGAAGGTGTGGCCATGGCGAGCCGATCTTGGACGTTGAGCGGTTGGAGTTACGCTAGATCTTGGAGCTCAACCTTGAGGGAGAAGGGTCTCGTGACATCGGGATTGGTCTTTAAAACTGCTCGACGTGGCTGGAGATCCTCCTGGCGCAGCGACGAAGTCGGGGAGGAAGCATGTGCATCGCGTGCCGCTGGCGTGACCTGGATCTGCGGCTGGATCGGGAGATGAATAGTGCGGCCTTCGCTCTGGATCGGGAGATGAACAACAAACCGGGCCGGATCCTCCTTTACCCTAACTTAAACACACACACACACACATATATATTAATATATGTATATATATAATAATAATAATAACAAAGTAACATACAACTTTAACGGCTAAGCGCGCAGGCGTGCTTTACACACAAAGTCCAAACTAAAATTTTGTCAAAAATAAAAATGCAAAATAAAATTAAAATGCGATAAAACACTTCAGGTTGAAAGAGATGTGGTGGGGTGCGGCGTGGGGCATTTTTCGTCGACCTGACCTAGGTTGGTCTCCACCAACTCTCCCCCTCTCGAAATCACTCATCTCTGGTGAGTGCTCTAAGCGGTAGTACGGGAGAAGAACAGTGCGGCCTTCGCTCTGGATCGGGAGATGAACAGCGAACCGGGCCGCATCCTCCTTTACCCAAACTTAAACATATATTAATATATATATATATATACATATATTAATATATGTATATATATACACATATATTAATATATGTATATATATATAATAACAAAGTAACATACAACTTTAACGGCTACGCGCGCAGGCGTGCTTTACACACAAAGTCCAAACTGAAATTTTGTCAAAAATAAAAATGCAAAATAAAATTAAAATGCGATAAAACACTTCAGGTTGAAAGAGATGCGGCGGGGTACGGCGTCGGACATTTTTCGTCGACCTGATCTAGGTTGGTCTCCACCAGCTACTACCAGCTGAAGATTCGGGATGTGGACATTCAGAAAATGACATTCAGCACTAGGAACAGACACTATGAGTTCATGGTCATGTCGTTCGGGCTAACTAATGCTCTGTCCGCCTTTATGGATATGATGAATAGAGTATTTCGGGAATTCTTGGATCGTTTTATTATCGCCTTCATAAAAATTCTGGTGTATTCTAAAAGTGCGGAAGATCACGCCACTCACCTCAGGACTGTTTTGGGTACCCTCAGGAAGAATCAGTTGCATGCTAAATTTTTTAAATGTGAGTTTTGGCTTTCAGAGGTTGCATTTTTGGGCCATGTTATCAGTCAGAAAGATCTCGTCGTTGACCCGAAGAAGATATAAGAAATAAAGGATTGACCGAGAGCAAATGCAGATACTGAAGTCCGCAGTTTCCTTGGTTTAGCAGGGTACTACAGAAGGTTCATTAAGGACTTTTCGAAGATAACTTTTCCGTTGACTTTGCTCACCAAGAAAGAAAAGCATTTAGTTGGAAAGTTGAGTGCGAGCTGGGCTTTGAAGAGTTGAAAACCAGACTGATGACTGCCCCAATTTTGACTTTACCGACAGGGTCAGATGGGTTTCAGATTTATGGTGACGCATTGGGTCAAGATTTGGGTTGCGTGCTTATGCAGCATGCAATGGTCATAGTCTTTGCCTCAAGACAGTTAAAGATTCACGATAAGAACTATTCTGTGCATGACTTGGAACTAGCAGTCGTCATCCACGTTCCACACTTTGCAAATTTGGATGCATTACGTCTATATGGAGTGCAAAATGAGATTTTCACTGATCAGAAAAGTCTTAAGTATATATTTGATCAGCAAGAGATCAATATAAGGCAGCGCATATGGTTATAGTTTTAGTCAAACTATGATGTAGATATCCAGTACCACCCGGGAAAAACAAACGTGGTAGCCGATGCATTTAGCAGAAGAGGTTCGAGTTACACCCTCCTTACTCAGTAGGAGTTGTGCGAGATGTGGAGAGATTAGAGATCAACGTTGTTCCACGCTCCATCTTTGGTTCAACAAGTTTAAGCTGGATGGAAATCACTTGTGATATCAAAGATAGAATCAAAACAACTCTACATTAAAATCCGAAGATGGCAGAGATTTGAGATTTGAAACAGGCAGGTCAGAAGGAGAAGTTCAGTATTCAGGAGGATTTGCTGCTGCACAATAGAAGGGTGTGCATTCCAGATGTCAGCCACCTCCAATAGGACATACTGTTTGAGGCTCATAATTCCATATATTCGATACATCCGGGTAGCACGAATATGTATGTTGATTTTAAGAAGATAGTTTGGTGGTCAGGCTTGAAGAGTGTTGCTGCAGAGTATGTTGGGAAATGCGAAACGTGCAAATTAGTTAAAGCCGAGTGTTACGGGCCAGGAGGCAAGTTGAAGTCGTTACCCATTCCAAATCAGAACTTCGAGGATATATCGATGGACTTCGTTCATGGTCTTCTCAAATCGCAGAGTGGGAATGATTTATTATAGGTTATAGTCGACCGTCTCTACAAGGTTGTCAACTTCATTCCCAATAAGAGGACGGATCAGGGTCCGAGATTGACATAGTTGTATGTAGATGAGATTGTCCAACCGCGCGGCGTTCCCAAGACTATAATTTCTAACGGAGATGACAGATTTATCTCTAAGGAATGAAAATACGTTCAGGAGCGGTTGGGCACTAAGCTACATTTTAGTATCGTTTCTCATCCCCAGACAGATGGGCAGACGAACCGCATGAATGGAACTTTGGAAGATATGCTTCAGATGTGTATTCTAGATTTTGGAGGTAAGTGGGAGAAGTATGGCACCCTGGTTGAATTCTCCTACAATAACAACTTTTAGGCAAGTATTAGAATGACACCTCTTGAGGCTCTGTACGGCAGACGATGTCGGAGACCTCTATGTTGGGTGGAGAGTGAAGAAAGATCTTTCATCAAGGAAGCTTGGATTGACAAGACTACATATAGAATCAAGCGCTGAAAATAGCTTACGATTGTTAGGCCAAATACTATGACCGGAGGCACAAGTCAGTAAAATTCAATGTTGGGGATTAACTTTATCTGAAAGTCAGACCAGTCAAGGGAATCTCTCGAATCAAGCGGATGAAGAAACTAAGTCCAAGATTTGTTGGTCCTTTCGAGGTATTGGAGTGCATTGGTGAGGTTGTTTATATGTTGGCCTTACCCGAGAAAATAAGTGGTCTACATGATGTATTTCATGTCTCCTATCTAAGGAGAGTTGTCAGAGATCCTAGTCAGATCATCAGCACCGGGGAAGCACCAATCGAATCAAATTTGCGTATCAATATCAAACCAATAAGAATGGTGGACTCAAGAATTCAAAAGCTCAGAAACAGAGAGATCCGTTTTGTAAAAGTTCTTTGATAGAATTGCGATCGACCGGAGTATACTTGAGAAGGAGAAAATAAACTTCAGAGCAATGAAGAGTATGTTTTCCTCTTTGACTCAAGTATGGTTGTAATTTTCAGGGACAAAAATTTTATTTAGAGGGAAGATTTGTAACATTCGTAATTGAATGTATGATTAAATTTGATTTCAGGGTCTGATCTCGAGCGAACTTGATCGAGGTAGCGTCTCGTCGAGGTACGGTTTTGGTATGGTTATTTTTTTTGTATGTTAATTAGTTGTTTAACTGTAGTCGATATGAGTAAACTCGATGCTTTTTAGTGTTAGCATGGAATGGCAGTTTTTCTACTAGCGTAGAAATGTAATTTTCCCCAAAGTTGGAATTTATTGGGCTCGAATCGTTTTACCCTTCCCAGTTCCCAGTGGTTACCATAACTACATTCTCTGGTGTGTCTCTCAGTTACGTTATAAGACTGTAACCCTATTTTCATGATGGAATCTGTCACTGGCCATTTCTCTCGTAGACGCCCCTTCTCCATGTGGCGCGATCTTCTTCTCCCAGCAGCGCAATAGAAGGAAGTCGTCGACTCCTCCCCTTCGGTCGATCTCTTCAGCCGGCAGTGCGAGAGGCTTGGCCGCAACAATCGACAGTGCAATGATTTCTTTCCAGCAACTGACTGCGTCATCTTGTCCCTCTCCCTATTCGGCAGTGACATCAGATGGTAGCAAACGCATAGGAGCTGCTTTCTCCTCATCTAGAAACTCTCGGCGCCATCACCTCTCTCTCATTCAGACCAATCGAACTCTCCCTTAATCACAGAAACTCTCGACAGCCTCTGGTTTGGGGCTCGGTATTCTGGGCTGCCATTTGGATTTTTTTCTCCTATTTTTCCCATCAAAGGTGAGTTTCGTGCTTGATCCTTCTACCTTTTCCACCAATCCTTCCAATTATAGGTTGATGCCCTCGATGTTTTCAGATTTTGTCGTCTCTAATTAAGGGAATCCAGCCAGCAGTCAATCTTTCTCAGCAAAGGATCGATCACTCAGTACTGATTTCGTATTTCAGTTCGGGTAAGGGAATTTCTCCCCTCGATTATTTCAATCAATGTATTGTTCACTAAAAAATCAGTGTTCCTTTTTCCCTTATGTGTGATATTAAATGTTGAGTTTTCTTCTGATTGCAGAAATTAGGGAAATTGACGTCTCCGTTTCAGAAACTCTAATCTTCGTCATTAGAAAAGTGGCAAATTCATTTCCTTCACTATGTAATAGTATGTCCTAAATTTAGACATAGTGATTATAAGTTTTTTAGCTCTTTTGGGGTTGTAGGGAGAATCAAAAAGAGGGCTTTTAACATTTTCAAAGTAACTTAAAAGTAATGTCGTCGTGTCTTGTGTACGAGCGTCGTAATGTCTCGGTAAGAATTTATTATTCCTTTTAGCTTGACATATCAGATAGCATTGCAAAAAAATACTATTTACTGTTCAGAAAATTATTATAGCTGTGAAAAACTACATTTATTGTTAGATAGCTATAACTCAGCAAACTTCTTACTAAGATATGTAGACTAAATAATATTTAAATTTCCCAAACAATTAAATCTTCAAAAATTGTGAAAACTATGCAACATACATAAATATTTAGAATGTTGGAAATATCATACATGTGGTTAAGGATTTTATTTGAGTATTTAGTGAGAGATACCGCTAAAATACGCAAAATAACACGTAAGCATGGTAACAATAGATAGAATATGATTAGTAGCCACGATTGAGACCTCTCGGGCTAGATAGATGAGCACTATTTTTCTCATGGACCGTAGTATACCTTATGAGCCTCAGATTTTGGGAGATGTTACCCCTTTCAGAAGATTAGTAGATTCGAGTCTGTGTCCGTGAGACACTAAAACATCTGAGTTCGTTAGTAGAGACTCAGATCATTAAACTAGAATTGCGCATTAGAAATTACTCTGCCTAGAATTTTAAAAAAGGACAAACATAAGCCATTTAGAACGCAAATATAGACCGAAGCTTAGAAACTCTTTTAGTCAACCAATTTTTGAAACTTGAATAATTATGCTCAACACGTTTAAACTAAAACAAACATTTATTTCCCTTTAATATTTAAAAAGCATGCATAGTGTACCATTATATAATTTTTCTATAGTATTTAAACTTATAGTATAAAACATGCATTTATATTTTTTCAGTATATTTTTAACGTCACTATGAGGAATAGTTTTTTTACTCTCTCGTTGGGATGACCCATTTTGGGCATATTTTTACAGGAGACTCAGATGAGAAGTTGCGCATAGGATGAGAGTGTTTGTGAAGTTCCTCTTATAGTTTGTTTCCATTCAGTTGTTCTTCTTTTCCGTACTGTACTATTTTTCTTTCATGGACTTTGTATAATCTTATTATTTAAGTGTTCGTGTATCAAACATTTTGTAGTAATTCAGGCTTTCAGATGTATGGTTCATTTTCATATTTTAGTTGGCTCTGTGAATAAAGTATTAAGGAGGTACACTTTTACCCTTAGCTGCATATTTACTTTCATTACTTTTCAATTATGTCTGCTATAAACTAGTTATATTATCGTTGTTTAGTTTACTTCTTATCGCGAGGCCCGATTGAGCTGCTTATTTGTTGCTAAACTCGGTAGGGGTGTTACAACTCCACTATTGTTTCCCTAGGTTTCACTCACTACATTCGCCTGTCCACAACATTATGCGGCATGTTAGTAAGTTCCAGCAAACTTAATTTCACATAGGTCAAATCCAAGGGATAGAGTTGGGGAACAAAAGAGCCAAACCATATTTTTGGCTGGATATCCTATATTTGAAGATATATTTAGTTTGAATAACACAAGGATTATAAGTATATTTGAGGTTGATAGTTTTAATGACTTTAAAGAAATGAATGAAACATAACAAATTTTGGTGTTAAATATATAGATAAAAACGATTTAAATGATATCTATGAAATTTTCAAAAAAGATAATATAAATGGTAAACTTAGAAAGTCTAAATCTGGAGAAAATGATGCTCACATATTATATCCTGAGGTGGGCCAAAATCATAATCATTCCTTCCCCTCTTGATGCAGACTACACAGAAGAGCAATAGAATGCTGAAGACAACTCCACATGAGAGTGCGATTGAAATCTTTCCTCTTGTCGACAACTTCCTTTTATCCCAAAAGAAGGGACATGCTGGCAAAGAAGGTACTCCACATAATTTAGTGTTCCCTGAGAGACTGGAAAAATGTATACTTAATCTTAAATGAAGAATTGCAGAAAGGAAATATCAAGTTAAAATTTCATAAAAATATATATATAAACTATAGTAACATAATCAAATGCAAATCCATTTTATGATCTGCATTGTGAATCATTATTTTTTAGTTCTATCATAGCAAGTGCAGCCAGAGGAGTCAAACCTATTACCTGGAAACAATCTTGAATGAATTATATTCATGCGATCATAGGCTGACACATATGTCTTTCTATTTGCACTAATTTTACCTACCTATCTACTAGGAACAGATTCTAACCCTTTAGTACAAGTGTCCATACAGCCAAACTCTATTTTGAACGTCCTTGTTTTCATTAGTCACTCCAACCAATTCCATTCCTATAACCATTATCTAATTTATCCCTTGTAGTTTGAAATATATACATTATAACATTCAAATTTATGTCATGCTATACTTATCTTTCAACGAAGTTTCTTCACTCTAAACACTAGAATTCATAATTGAAATTAAATTTTACAAAGGATAACTTTTGGGGATCAACCGTGTGATCGTGGTCGATGGAGGAGATCGGGCCACCATTCAGCAGCACCCGTTTTTGCATATGTGCAAGGGATGCATTGATCGGATCAGCGATCCGAGACTGCGAGCGCGTCCGGAGTGTTGTTTTACATTTTATATGCATTTTGTTTTTTATTTGGGCTTGTATTTAGTGTTTTAGAACATCGGGCGTAATGGACAATCATAGTTGTTAACGACGAGTGTCCAACTAGTGGAAAGATGATTTTAGTATTATGATGCCCTAGAAACGAGCAATAACATACATATATATATGACCACAACACGTGACATTCACGTGAATTACATAAGTGAGATGGCGGAAAGGAAACGTAAAAAACTGACGGGACAATTAATGCGGCAATAAATGCGTATATTAAACTCTCCCCCTCAAGTTGGTAATATATATTGATCATTCCCAACTTGTCAGTGTCGTTCTTGAAGTTGTCACTGCATAGTCCCTTGGTGAAAACATCGGCAAGCTGGTCAAATGAGTTCACAAATGGAGTGCAAATATTCCCTTTGTCGAGGTGATCTTTGATGAAATGTCTGTCAACTTCCACATGTTTGGTTATGTCATGTTGTACTGGATTGTACGCAATACTGATGGCTGTCTTGTTGTCACAGTAGATGGTAACAGGTTTGCTCACCTGGAGACCCATATCTTGAAGAATAGTCTTCAACCACAATCTCTCACAAACTCCTTGCGCCATAGCTCTATATTCTGCTTCAGTACTTGAGCGTGCTACAACATTCTGCTTCTTGCTCTTCCATGATACAAGGTTGCCTCCCACAAATGAACAATACCCAATGGTAGATTTTCTGTCATCTTGACTATCAGCCCAATCAGCATCTGTAAACACTTCAACCTCCAACGATTGATTATCTTTGAACAGAATCCCACGTCCTGGTGTCTTCTTGAGGTATCGCAACACCCTAAAAACAGCTTGTTGATGACGTATAGAAGGAGAGTGCATAAATCTACTTAGGACGCCCACAGCGTACGTAATATCAGGGTGAGTATGGGACAAATATATGAGCCTCCCAACCAATCGTTGGTATTTTGATGCATCCACTTTCTCCCCACTAGTATCAACATCAATTTTATGATTAGCCTCAATTGGAGTGTCCACGGGGGCACACCCAAGCATCCCAGTCTCCTCCAGAAGGTCAAGTGTATACTTCCTTTGAGAGATGAAGATCCTCCGTCGAGACCTCACAACTTCAATTCCCAAGAAGTATTTCAGCTTCTCCAGATCTTTGACTTCAAATTCCTTGCTCAGTTGTTTTTCTAGGTGACTAATCTCCTTCAAGTCATCTCTGGTAATTATGATGTCATCCACGTACACAATAAGAATAGAAACATGTGCATTGTTCCTCTTGATGGAGAGAGTGTGAACAGCTTGACCTTGGGTGTATCCTAGCTGAATCATGGTCTCATTAAACCGTCAAAACCACGCTCTCGGAGACTGTTTCAGGCCATACAGAGATTTCTGCAGATGACAGACCTTCTCATTGGATCCTTCGGTAACAAATCCCGGGGGAATATTCATGTAGACCTCCTCCTCCAGATCACCATGCAAGAACACATTCTTGACATCGAGCTGCTGTAGCTCCCATCACAACTCGCAACACATGAGAGAAGTACTCGAATTGAGTTCATCTTAGCAACAGGAGCAAAGGTCTCTTGGAAGTCAATGCCTTGAGCCTGGGTATACCCCTGAGCCACCAAGCGAGCTTTGTACCGCTCCACCACCCCATCTTGATTATGTTTCACTGTGAAGACACATCGGGACCTGACCGTTCGCTTCCCAGGAGGAAGGCTAGTAAGCCGCCATGTTTCATTTTGTTTCAAGGCACACAGTTCCTCCTCCATTGTCTGTTTTCACTCGGGTATCTGAACAGCCTCCAGTCATGTCTTAGTAAACATAATAGATGAAAGAGATGAGATAAAGATTTTATGGGCCTGAAAGAGGTGAGTATAGCAAATGTAATTGACAATGAGGTGTTTGGTGACACCCCTTTTACCTATAAGACGAGCAAGAGGAATATGAAGGTCATCATCTGAATCTGGAGCGGAGATAGTCACCGACACTGGCGGAACATCAACAGTCTGCACTTGCTCAACAACCTTGGGACGACGGGAGTATGTGTATGTAGGTGGAGCTGAAGGGAAAGAAACAGGGGCAGTAGTCAGACCATCAGGGGCAGTAGTCGGACCATTGGAAGGGAAAATATGAAGAGTGATAACAAGCGGAAGAAGAGAGTAGGCAATCGGAAGAGGAAGAGGAAGAGGAAGAGGAGAGTCGATGGTCTCGTCACTATTACTACTTGTCACCCCCTGACGAGGACCAAAGTACGACTCCCCCTCACAGAATGTAACATCAAAAGTGCAATAGTAGCGACAAGTCGGAGGGTGATAGCACCGATATCCTTTGGTGGTAGGAGAGTACCCAACGAAAACACATCGAATGGAACGCGCATCCAGTTTATCACGGTGCAGGGTATGAACGTGGACAAAACAGACGGAACCAAAGATATGATGAGCAATATGAGAGGTGTGGACGATGTGGTTCTTGGCGAGACGAGAGAGGGGCGTATCATAGGAGATAGAGCGGGACGGAAGATGGTTGATGAGATACGGAGCCGTGAGAACTGCATCATCCCAGTAGGATTTGGGAAGGTGCATAGCAAGAAATAAACATCGAGACACCTCCAACAAGTGCTTATTCTTCCGTTTGGCGACCCCATTCTGAGTGGATGTGTGGACACATGTGGTTTGATGAATGATGCCATGATTGGAAAGATAGGCCCCAAACGCCCCCGGTCATCATATTCCCCACCATTATCACTACAAAACACACGAATTGTGCCACCGAATTGTTGGGTCACCATCTAAAGAAAGGACTGAAAACAAGAGAGTGCGTTACTTTTCTTTTTAAGCAGATAAAGCCACGTAGTGCGGGAGTGACAATCAATAAACGTAAAAACCATTTATACCCAGATAAAGATAACACCGGGGATGAACCCCAAACATCAGAATGAATAACATCAAATGGACATAAACTAGTAGCAGACAGATGGCTAATACTTTGACGAACATGCTAAGATTTTTCACATGTGTCACAAGAAAACGACTGAATTAAATGATGAAAAACAGGACAACAATTTAGTAAGATATAAAGCAGAAGGGTGGCCAAGACGCCGATGTCAGCGTCGGATGTCATGAAGAGTCGGAGATCTGGTGGATGAAAGAGCATTGGTAGAGGTCTGGTCCAGCAAGTACAGTCCGTCAACGTTCCTACCACTACCAAGCGTCCGCCTCGTATCCAGATCCTGAAACACACAAACATCAGGGTAAAAGGTTACAGAGTAGTTTAAAGAGATAGTCAAGGGGCTAACGGAAAGCAAATTGCGAGGAAAAGACGGAACGTGCAAAACAGAGGATAATGATAGGTCGGGAGAACAAGTGACAGTCCCTTTACCAGCAATGGCTGAGAGAGTCATTGGAAGCAATAACCTTATCACGCCCAGAAAGAGGAGTATATGAGGTAAAACCTGAGGCAGAGCCAGTCATGTGGTCTGTCGCACCCGAGTCGATAATCCACTCGGAAGGAGAAGGGGACACATCATGAGCACTGGACAGACCTGAAGTAGCAACAACAGCATGAGAACTAGCAGGGGCAGAGTCTGTGTGGGAGCGCAACAGGAGGCAGAAAGCCTCTAATTCAGCAGCAGACAGGCCTTGGGAGATGTCCTCCAGAATATCAGTAGAGTGCGCAGAAGACTGAGAGCGATCACCAGAGTGACGGCCACCACCACGGTATCCACCTCGACCACGAGAACCAGAGCCCCGACCACGAGGGGCAAGGTGCGGGTGCAGATGAAAGCAAGAGTCTTTGGTATGACCCTTCTTCCCACAATGACTACAAATATGAGGTGGTCCGCGAGACAGCCCAACGAGCGCAGAGTGATCAGTAGGGGGGCCAAGAGTGCGACGACGATTTTCATCACTGAGGAGCATGTCAAAGGCCTCTCGAAGAGTGGGAAGTGGATCACGATGAAGGACATGCAGACGAACAACGTCAAACTCCATGTTGAGCCCCATAAGGAAGACATGAACCCGGAATCGATCTTTATCCTTCTAAAGGGCCACCGCATCAGCAGTGCAAGCCGCAGTAAATGTGTTGAAGAAATCCAGCTCCTGATAGAGGCGCTCAAGCTCAGAATAGTAGGCGGCAACAGTCATATTTCCATGCTTCAGCTCCAGAACACGGTGAGTGAGCTCATACACTTGCATCGAACTGCCGGCTTAAGAGTAAGTATCACGGGCTCTTGTTCAAATATCATAAGCAAAGTCCAACAACATATAACTGTGATACACCTGAGGGGACATCGAATGCAGTAACCACGAGACAACCAACGAATTGTCTGAATCCCATTTTCTCCATGAGGGATCAGCACGGGGTGGCTCAATCGTGGTACCATCAATGAGTCCATATAGTTGGTGACTGCAAATAGCATGCTGGGCCGCCCTGGACCATTCCAGATAATTTGTGTCATCCAAGGAAACAACAGTAATCTTCAACGAGCCAGAGTGTCCATGACTACGCGGAGGATCGCCAGAGGAACCAGTAGGATTACCAGATTGAGTATTAGGGGAGATGTCGGATTGATCCTCCATCGGAGAGAATGCAGATCTCACATCAAACGAAATCACATCCTACGGGTGTCCCTTAGATCTCAACGCCGAAAGGAACACCGGAGGATGTGAGCACGTTGTCCCCGGCAGCCCTCATGGAGGACAAAATAGACGGCCGAAGGTGCAAGGTCGGAAGAAGAGAGACGAGGTGGCGGCTGGTGCGGATGGTACGGGTGGCGGCTGGTGCGGATGGTACGGGTGGCGGCTGGATCGGGCTACGGAGCCAGCGACAGAACGCGAGCCACGGATCGAGCGGGAGCGGAAGGTGCGCGAGCGGGCTAGGGCTATGCCAGCGACGGAGCACGCTACGCCAGCGAGCGACGGGGCGAGCGGGATCGGTAGCGAGCGACGGGGCTACGCCAGCGAGCGCGAGCGAAGGGGCGAGCGACGGAGCGGGATCGGGAGCAATAGGATTGTCTCCCTCTGATACCAAGTGGAAAGATGATTTTAGTATTATGATGTCCTAGAAACGAGCAATAACATACATATATATAGGACCACAACACGTGACATCACGTGGATTACAAAAGTGCGATAGCGGAAAGGAAACGAAAAAAACTGATGAGACAATAAATGACGGGACAATTAATGCGACAATAAATGCGTATATTCAACTCAACTACCCCGCTTACTATAAATAGGGGCGGAAGTTCTCATTTTCAGTCATTGTTGAATTTGGGAGCAAATCGAGGTCCGGCAATCATTCGTGGTGCGATGTCACGAGACCAGGGGTGCGACTCCCGGTTTCCTTTTTTAATTCCCTGTCTAATTTTAATTACTTTCCTATTTCCCATGAGCCCGCGCTTTTCTTCCACTCAAATCCACGATCCCCAGTTATCGGGAGGAGAAAATCGCTCGGCCCCAACACTATTCATCTTCTTCCTGTGACCCCTCCCCCCCAATACTCCACAATACCCCCCACTGAACAGCTTCCCGCAACCCCTTCTACACGTAAGGCCCTATCCGACTGACTCTCACCACTCATCCAAAATCGACAGAGCTGGCGATCGTCGTTCCACCTCCGACTAATCTGAAACCGCTCGATACTTCCACTATAGATCTCCTTCCTCCTTTCGACTGAATATCCCACCGCCCAATCCCCTACCTCGGGTTGTTTTGACTCTGGTAGACATTTATGTTGCAGCTCCCCTCGTCCAATACCATCCTCGCCTGGAGCGTCCGCCTGGTATCATCCCCATTTGGAAGTCTTCTCCCCTTGATCCTGTTCTAACAGAGATATGCCTCTCTTAGCCTTGTTATTACCTGAAGATATCCTTCTGACTCATCCCGTCAGAGATGGTCGGCCTCCCTCTCCATTTTGAGTCTCGTTGAGCCCAGGCAAGTCCCTGTCTCTAGCAGTGAGCCCGGGCCTCGTAAGGCCCAATCACGACAGAAATTCTAGCAGAAACTCCTTTATGTAGAAAATCTACATTTTCCAACACTAATTCCTTGCCCGCATTTCTTTTCAGTGAAGAAAATCGGCTAATTTCTCTGATTCCAGCAACCAAAGTCAATTTTGAACGCAGAACCAACCCGATTTCATCAGCCCGCTACTGGATTCCTCTTGCTTTGAGTATTATTGTTTTGTATTGTATTTTATGTGTAAATTCTATATGAACATGCTATATTTACTTGGGTATTGTATTGTTAGTGCTTTTGTTTAATTTCTTTTAAGCATATAACACTTACACGTGCAAATTGTAGTTGAAGATCCTTCATGCGAGAAAAACTTGTGATACTGTTTGTACGCTTGAAAATTAAAAGATTCACATCGTGTCAGATTGCTTAACTGATATATTTTTACTTGCTAAAGAATAATAAAAACATGCATGCATCATTTAGGTTGGGTTTGATTGCATACATTCCACCCATTCACATAGTTTTGCATTAACTTGTCGGCACAACCTCTTATTCTTCCGTCCTGCGTCAGTTTGGCATCAGAGCCCAGGTTAGAGCTAAATTTTAAATAAACGAGACTAAATTCCACATCACGCAATGTCATATCATAGTGGTTGTCACTATCCTAATCCTCTATTTGAGAAACCACAATCCGTCGACGCTCGATCCCATAGGGTGCCTTCAGAGAGGTCTTCACATTATTATGATGATGATCGTCGTCCTTATCCCCATACTCGAGTGGATCATGTTGATCCATCGACACGATTTTATGATTGTAGAGTTGAGTAAAGTTCAGGTCATCGTCAACACACATCTCCTTTATTTAAGGAACCCGAGTCTATAAATGTGCGACCACCACCGCACGTTCATAGGGCCCATATCCACCAAACGAGCACACCCTAATTACGTTATGGATGACCGTTTCGATGACCCTCAATAACCTAATAGAGGTCGTCATCATCTAGATGACAACACATGTAGTAGTCTTCCTAGTGTCCCAAAAATGGACATGACGGAAGCCAAATTTCAATAAAGGGTTCTTGATGGATTTGATCGCTTAGAGGATGATATGGCTTACATAACGAATGCCTTAAAAAGAAAGCTAAAGAATTTAGTTCAATCCATTGATACGTCGAGTAGAACTCACACTGACATGAGAGACCTGACGCCTGAGTTTGATTCATTTCAACTTGAAGAAACTCAGTGTGCACTTGATTTTGAAATTGACTTAGACCCTAATCGTATAATACATGCGGGGAGCGACACTACTATGATTAGTGAGCATGACCACAAGAGCGAGAATGAGCGGTTCAGTGACACTGTGATGGTGTGTCCATCCCCAACACCTCAATTTGGCCTAGTGTCCCTCTCGACTAGAAAGCGTGTCCTCTACACTATACATATTAGCCCACTATTGCATATAGACTTTTCCCACACTTCATCTGATGGCGTCCAGAGCTACATCACGATCGAGAGCCGAGAGCTTAGTGTTGATCTCGTGGTATCCGCCTCACTACTTTGTGGAAACACTACCCCTTACGATGGTCTACATCTGATGGACCATCACCCTATTGATGGGTTCTTTGACACACATCCCGGTGAGCCCCCTAATGTGTCACATTCTCTGAGGGACAATTTTCTCCCTATAGTTCTGCAACTCAATACTAATGTCTCAAGGAATTATTTAGATATTTGTGGCACACTTGAAAAATATTTCTATGTCCCACCCAAGGAGCCTCCTGACAGGTCATGCCATTTTAGAAATATTCAATTTGTTCTCAAAATTCCCCCTAGAGAACTTGTCATGTTTGTTGCAATTCATTTGCATCATAGTTTGTATGAGAGCACTCCAAATATTTTTGGGACCTATGTTGGTGCTCGTCACATTTGCGAGAGCACTCCAGCACTCCTGACAGGCCATGCCATTTTAGAAATATTCAGTTTGTTCTCAAAACTCCACCTAGAGAACTTGTCATGTTTGTTGCAATTCATTTGCATCATAGTTTGTATGAGAGAGAGCACTCCAGATATTTTTGGGACCTATGTTGGTGCTCGTCACATTTGTGATGAATTTTATTATACTCATCCGGGTGAACCCCCGAATAAGCCACATGTTGAACCACCACTCATCTGGGATTTATCTATCATTAATAGAACAATTGAATTTGAGAGTGCACTCAATGACTTGTTGATCTTGTGTCTTACTATCCACACTTGCAGAGATAGTTCACACGTCATATTAACACATTTTATTACTGATGTCTCCAATATTCATTTGAGTGTTCAAAACAACCGCAATGAATTTTTCTATGCCCCACCTTCCGAACTACGGATCATGTACCTATCTTAGGAATTTCTTATAGTACTCAGAATCACTGGTTTACGGGGTTAGTCGTGTTAGAAGTTCATCTTTTACATTTGTTGTTTGTTCATTTACATTTAAAACACGGCTCATTTGTGTTGCATGATTCACACATATTGTATGTTTTGCATCATTTGCATGGAATGAATGAATTAATCTGGAAGAAAACTACTAGCAATTTTGAATTATATAAGGTATGGGCACATATGCACAGACGTGAGCAACATTTTTCGATGTGCGAGCATGTCACGGTTAGACTTTGCAAGGAGGGACTCCTAAAAGGAGTCACTAGTAAACTATAATTACAGCGAATGAGTACTTGTAGGATTATAAAGAAAGTTGGGACAAATGATTACGAGATCAATTTTCTTCCAGATAAGAGTATTCATCGTGTATTTCATATGAAAGATTTAGCACATTAATTTAAGTCTCTCAAGCACGGATACCCGTACCTTGAGCCTCTTCTAACACCCTCCAAGATACAGCTTGACACTACCCTGTTCACCTTGGGCGAGCACCCGCAGACATTCCCACACCTCTTATGATTCCACCGGTTCTTTTGGATCCACCAGCATGAGAGGAGAGAGCATTATTGGTAATGTGATGGACGAGTGCACCACCACTACAGACGGTCCTTGTCGTCACTTGGTGAACTGAAGTGGACGCCCCACCGTTGACGATACTTGGATCTCTACGAAAGAGCTTCGACTACAACTTGGTCATCTTCATTCCTCAGAGATAAAAGCTTTTCAGTAGGGGGAGTTGACGGGGGTCAGCCGCGTGATCGTGATCGATGGAGGAGATGAAGCCACCACTCGGCGGGACCCGTTTATGCATATTTGCATGGGATGCACTGATCGGATCGGCGATCCGAGATCGCGAGCGCGTCCGGAGCATTGTTTTTTATTTTATATGTATTTTTTATTTGAGCTTGTATTTAGTATTTTAGGACACCGGGCGTAACGGCCAATTATAGTTGTTCGCATCGGGTGCCCAACCGCTCCTCTCGTTATAAATAGAGGCGAAGGTTCTCATTTTTGATCAGTGTTGAATTTGTGTGCGAATCTAGGTATGACAATCATTCGTGGTGCGACACTGTGAGACTCGGGGTGCGACGTTCCGGTTTCCTTTTCAATTTCCCGTCTAATTTTAGTTAGTTTTCTATTTTTCATGAGCCCACACTGTCTCTCCCCTCTAACCCATGATCCTTAGTTATCGGAAGGAGAAAACCGCCCATCCTCGACACTGTTCATCCTCTTTCTGTGACCCCCTTCTCCACATAACAACCTATATCCAACTGACTCTCACCATCTCAGCCAAAATTGATAAAGCAATCAATCGTCATTCCGCCTTCGACTAGTCCAAAACAACTCAATACTTTCATGTAGATCTCCTTCCTCCCGTCAATCGAATATCCAACCGCCCAATCCCCTACCTCAGGCTGTTTTAACTCAGGCAGACATTTCTACTGTCGCTCCCCTTGTCCAATGCCATCCTCGGCTAGAGCATCCGTCTGGTATCATCCCTGTCTGGAAGACTGCTCCCCTTGATCTTGTTCGGGCAAAGAGAGGCTTCTCCTAGCCTTGTTATTACCTGAAGGTTTCCTTCCGACTCATCCCATCAGAGAAGATCAACCTCCCTCTCTATTTTGAGTCTCGACAAGCCCATCCCTCACGCCCAAGAAAGTCCTTGTCTCTAATAGTAAGCCAAAACCTCCTGAGGCCCAATCAAGGCAGAAATTCCAGAAGCAAATCCTTCGCGTAGAAAATCTGCATTGTCTAACAGAAATTCCTTGCTCGCATTTCTTTTCAGTGAAAAAAATAGGCTACTTTCTCTGATTCAGCAACCAAAGTCAATTTTGGATGCAAAACAAACCAATTTCACCGGCCCGCTACTGGATTCCTCTTTCTTGTGAGTAATACTGGTTTATGTTGTATTTTTTGTATTAAATTCTAGATGAACATGTTATATTTGTTTGGGTAGTGTGATTGCTAGTGCTTTTGTTTAATTTTTTTTAAGCCTATAACACTTACTCGTGCAAATTGTGGTTGATGATCCTTCTTGCGAGGTACACTTGTGATAATGTTTGTACGCTTGAAAATTAAAGATTGACATCATGTTGAATTGCTTAACTTATAACATTTTACTTGCTGAAGTATTGTGTTATGGGCAACATTCCCAATCAATTGTCGTATTTTATTTAATATTTCTATATTTATGCATTTTTTCTTTTAGTATCGGGCTATTTACAGTAACGCCCAGGTATCTTCTATTTAAGGGACCAAATGGGTTTTGTACGAGCATGAATGAAAAGTCTAGTGTTCTTGTACTCTTATTGTGAGATATTGGTAGCTCTCTCCTCTAACGAGCAAGCCCCGCATAGGCAGTCGCAATTCCGGCTCCACAGTATCCTCCACCATCGTTGTTGAAGCTCGGATATCGGTTCAACGAAGTTCGGACTGGGAGTGAACAGTTCAAGTTACTTAGCCCGTCGTCAGGTGCGCAAGACAGCTCAATTCAAGATCGGAGCCGACCCTCACTAGTTGTGGGTGGTTGTCGACACAGACCCGGTGAGCTACAGCGAGGAGATCCTGCCACTCACCCAAAAGCGCATATCGCGTCTTCCCCTCCCAAAGCCAAAGGCTAAGCTCAGCACCTTGGATGGTACAAAGCAAGAGCTCTTTAAAGTCCGGAGCTCAAGGAGGCAGGGTCTGCCCCTCCAAGATGTTTTGAGGGTCTATTTATAGACAAACTTTGAACCAAGGGTAAAATAGTCTTTTTGGTCTGCTAATAGCGGCCTCCACCGTTGGGTTTTTGCTATCGGCACCACCGATTGGTCTGCAGATAGCAGAATCCTGCTGTTTGTGATGGCTATGGCCAAACCCGGCTCGCCGGCACGTAGGCGAACGGGCGCACTGGCTTTCCTGTCGAGGCGAGTTCACGAAGAGGGCGGACTCGACTGACAAGTATGCACCTCGGCGCGAGGTCCCCCCGGTCCGATAGTTCGCTGAATGAGTTGGTACTCGGATGATGAGGTTGGCTCGTGGTCGTCCATGATCGACGAGTCGGGGGGTCGCAGAGTCAGGCTCGGCTCGCCAGACCTAAATCTTCATGACGGGCTTGCTTTGCTCTGTATGGGTGTGGGCAGGATCAGGATCGCTAAATTGGGGTTGTATTGTACACAATTCCCGCTTCTTTGCGAGCTCGCCAGAGGTCGGAAAAAATCGTCCAACCCTGATTTGGTAAGCCTGGGATGCCTCATATCCGAGCGCATCGCAACACCCACCTGCTCCATAAATACAGGGAGAAGGGCACGACCTTCTCCAACAAATTTCCAGGCCGACCTGCTGTCCTTCTGATCTTGATGGGCTCGCCTGTCCGGGACGACGCCAAGGTGGCGGCTTTGTTCGACCTAATCAGTGGTCCTCCCCCAAGGGTTCGACGGGGAACGCAGGTCGATGGATCTGAGCGCAGTCGAGAACAGCAAACTGTCACGAAGATGCCCTCTCCGACTAATCTGATTTCCTCCGTGGCTTCCTTGCAACGGGCGTTGTCCTCAGGAACGATGGTACCGGTCAGCGACACGGGACATCTTCCCCAGAACAGTCAACCCGCTAGTATTCTGGTACGCAACTCCGTTGCTCCTTGCTTTGCTGATCTAGCCCTGATCGCGCCTTCCTCCAACTCCACGGATTAACGATGACGCCTCCATTGTGATGGCCCCGACATCTTCAAAAGATGGCGATGGCGGGAAGACGACGAAGATAAGACTTTCTAAAGGACAGAAGCGGCCTCGCCCACCTGCGTCTGGCGAGGGCTTCTCCCCTTCCCAGCCTCGCGGAGAACCTGCGAGCGATCCTCCCTCTTCCGCGGCACATTCTCTTAGGAGCTCGCTAGGCGAGCCTGCCACAATCCACCATGTCGATCCTGCGCAACTCAGGATTCTGTCGGCACCACCCTCGCTCAAAACCGCGACCTCGCCTCGACAGCTTGAAGAAAGCGAGTCGAGTCGTCCCCGTACTGGTGGGAAGTCGCTGAAGATGAAGCCGTCTCACCCCGCTGATGGTGAAGTTGAATCTCTCAACGGTACTTCCTTAGTCCTTCTATTCCTTTTTTGGATTTGCCCTAACCCTTCTGTTGTAGGTACTGAGCCCCCCCCCCCTTCTCGCGAGGCTTCGTCGTTGGGGGTCCCTCTTGAGCCGACTTCCCCCGGATATACAGCCCACTTTGCGAGCTGATGGATGACCCCAGATTGGATAACACCAAATTCAGTACGCGCCTGCTCAGGTTACTTTCGATTTACGACTCAGCACTCGTCGCTGCGCCTCGGACGGAGACTGTGCAGGGACTTGGCGAGCTCTGAGGCTGCGTGGATGCCTTGAAAGATTACAAGGCGCAGCTGGAGGGCAATAGCGGGCTCTTCTTGTGAATGTTAGATGCTGAAGAGAGGTTGTACGAACTGGAAACTTGCCAGAACGCCATCGAGGATCACCTGTACAAGTTTGGCCAGGTCGCGGGCACTATTGGCGAGGCGAATAGGCTAGAAAAACATATGAGTAAAGGGATTGATCATCTTCAATGAGCTCATGATCACTTGCACGAAGCATCGCTTGGACAGCGCGTCATCCTGCCCGCACGCGCGTGAGGGGATGAGGTGTGCCGATACGAGAGTAGAGGGGCAAAGCCACGCTTCGCTCTAGATTTCTTTTTTGCTTTCCTTTCCAGGCCCATTTTGTAGAGTTCATTTTTGCCTATTTTTTATACTTGCACAGAGACGCGTTGTATCGCCTTTGCAGTGCTTGAGTTTTGTATTCGTGCATAATTGCCAAGTAAAGGAACTTTATATATATGGAAAGGATGTTTTTTGTTTGATGTTTGTCGCTCATAATTTTATTCTTTCAAGTTTTCTTAATTTTTTGGCGCGGCTAGCGACGGGAGTATACCAACCGCTCAGTTCACGGTTTCGTTGATTGGGGGCTCGCGAATTGGGGGTTGGCCTACTTTGGTGTGGAAAATTTATATATAGGTGGGGGGTCGGGACTGGGAGTTCACCTCTCCCCTCTTTAGATCCTCTACACCGTCTTTTTTCAGGAACCCCTTCTCGCCTCGCACGATGCCATGGTTCGTGTAAAAGGAGAGAAAAGTTGTGCGCACTGCGTTGCGAACTTTGTTGACCATTACTTCCCTCAAGCCAAGACCACTTATATAGAGCACGACAACTTCAAGACGCGGTTCCTTCCAGAGGGCTTCTCAGTGAGGCGGCCCTTGCCCGATGAAGGAATCAACACGTTCTTCGAGGGCGACCTCATGCTTCCCCTTGCCCACTTTGAGGCGGGACTGCGACTTCCCCTGTGGCCAGAGGTGGTCCATGTGCTCAAGTACTTCGGGCTCATTCCCGCGCAGATGAACTCCAACGGCATCAGCGCGTTGGTCGCCTTCGCGTGCTACATGCATGCGGAGGGGATTGAGTTCGACCTCGTCGCCTTCCAGAAGATCCTGAATCTCAAGGCGACCAGCGACGACGTCGTCTTCTTCTCAAGCGCCTGCGTCAAGTTGGTGGAGATGCTGAACAAGATCCATCATTGGACTGACAAGTTTGTCTTCGTGCGAGGCGCGTTCGGGTCTCTGCCGTTAGCGCCAGTACAGGGAAGCGAAAACACGTTCAATCCGCCAAAGGTAGGGTGTGACGCGCTTTCTCTCTACGAGACGTTGAAGGGGCGGGAATTCGTTGTTCTGTACCTACGGCGACACTAGGATCAACTCGCCTACGTCATGCCTGGGACCGGTACGTACTCGCCCATCGGTTTCTTGAGCCTGCTCGCATCGCATGTTGATTGAATTGTTCTTACAAGTTTGCAAACTCTCCCCCTGAACCTGCCCTATGCGGCTGTCAGGCCGTGGCCCGGCCTCCCCGCAACCCGGCGGGACAACGTTAAAACCAGCTGGCACCTCCTCCTCGCCTTCCCTGAAGGATAAAGGCAAGACGTCTCTCACTGATGCCCCTTTCGCCGAGCCCAAGACAAAGAAGCTCAAAACAGGCGATGCGGGCCTGAAAATCTTTGGCAAAGAAGAATTCGCTGGAGTAAGCTCCTCGTGCCCATGCCAATTTCGGGTTGGGGATGCGTGTTAAGGACCTGGAGGGTGACGCTCTCCTTCAGTGGTACGGGGGAGAGCACAGGTTAAGTCTGAACTCGCAGCTCCCTTCCGGTATGGAAGACGAGGATGTCAACGACGACGCGTTCAACACCCTGTTTGGCCTTTATAGACGAAAAGACGCGACAGTGCTGGCGGGGGACTTCCATCCACGAAATGGCAAACCGCGGGAGCTGATCCGTTCTGCGGGTTGCTGAACTCTTCCATCAGACAGCGAGGCGAGCACTCAGCCTGAATGGAAGTTGGCGGAAAGCATGGCCACTAATGATGCCATCCGGAAGGCGCTTACAACAACCAAAGCTGAGCTCGCTACCGCCCACAGTGTCGCCTCGTAGGCTCCAAGTGAGGTATGTGTTCCCATCTTGTCTTTGTCACTTGGCCCTTTACTTAGACCAATGCCTTTTGCAAGCCACCGAGCTCACGTGGGCTGAGCGAATCTCCAAACTAGAGGAGGAGCTAAGGGAATCCCGCTCCAACAACGACTACCTCGTCAGTCGCCAGGGCAAGGCAAAGTCGAATCTATTGGAGTGACAGCTCCAAAAAAGGAGAGAAACCTGTTGAGCTCGCGCCGGGGCCCATTACCGTGGAGGCATAAGTCCGTCGAGCCCTTGCTGTGGTCGCAACTTGACTCGTCGTGAAGCGCTTCCAATTGTGAGGCGGCCCGAATGACGCAGGCTTGACCCTCACCCCAGAGTTGCTGGTCTCAGAGCTCTTTCCCTAAGATTCACCTCTCGCGAGCCCGCACTCTGGCAAGGAGAAATGACAGAAGCAAGTGGCATCGCGCTCTCCTCCTGCTTTAATATACTTAGTAATACATACATTCCTGTATCAAATGTAATTTGAACATTCAAGCCCTCGCGAGTTCATTCGCGCTCGACGCGTATATATTCTTTTTCATTGTACGTTTAACTTTTTTCTTGCTGAACTCGCTACTATATTATTTTTCATTGTATGTCAACTTTTTTCTTGTTGAGCTTGCTGTTATATTTTTTTTCATTCGCGTAATCATAGCCAGGAACTCGCACCTCATCCAGCTCCTCCTCACCCGGAGACGGATCATTTTCATCTCGCCTCGCCACCCTGGATCAAAGCTCAACACGCCTCACAAATTGCTTCATTTTCTTTCAATCAGGCGAAGCGAGTTCGACAATTATCCATGCTCTACCCTTTCTTGCTTACCATCTTTTCCCCGAATCCTATAATCCTGGGAGGGGAAGGATATGTATCTAGGGAAGGCATATAGCCGGTATGCGGGAAAGAATTTCGCATGGAGATCAACTTCATAACTCGAGGACTTGGACTCACTCGAGGGGCAAGTAGCCGGTATGCGGGAGAGTAGCTGGCACAAGGACCCGGACTATGACAACATCACAGTTCGAGGTCTTGAACTCACTCGAGGGGGGAAGTAGCCGGTATGTGGGAGAGAAGCTCGCGCAGGGACCCAGACTACGACAAAATCACAGCTCGAGGACTTGGACCCATTTGAGAGGGAAGTACCTGATATGTGGGAGAGAAGCTCGTGTAGGGGCCCGAACTACGGCAACATCACAGCTCGGGGACTTGAACTCACTCGAGGGGGCAAGTAGTCGATATGCGGGAGATATGCTCACGCAGGGACATGGACTACGACAACATCATAGCTCGAGAACTTGAAATCACTCGAGGGGGCAAGTAGTCGGTATGCGGGAAAGAAGCTCGCGCAGGGACCCGAACTACGACAACATCACAGCTCGAGGACTTGGACTCACTCGAGAGGGCAAGTAGTCGGTATGCGGGAGAGAAACTCGCGCAGGGACTTAGACTGCGGCAACATCACAACTCGAGAACTTGAACTCTCTCGAGGGGGTAAGTAGCCGGTATGCTTGAGAGAAGCTCGTGCACGAACCCGGACAACGACAACAACAAAGCTCGAGAACTTGAACACACTTGAGGGGGAAAGTAGCCGGTATGCGGAAGAGATGGTAGCACAGGGACCCGGACTACGGTAACATCACAGTTCGAGGATTTGGACTCACTTAAGGGGGCAAATAGTCGGTATGCGGGAGAGAAGCTCGCGCAAGGACCCGTACTACGACAACATCACAGCTCGAGAACTTGAACTCACTAGAGGGGGCAAGTAGTCGGTATGCAGGAGAGAAGCTCGCTCAGGGACCCGAACTACGACAACATCACAGCTCGATGACTTCTTTCTTCCCTTCTAGCGTTCTCGCTTAGGGGGCGTTCGTCGGGCATGCTCTTTTGTGGGACCTTTTCTATTGCAAAAAGAGTAATACACAAACATTCCCAAGTCGTTATATTGATATAAGAAGAAACAAATTTAGTGTAAGGTTATCGCTAGCGAAAGAGGGGGAGGGGGTTCAGGGAAAGATGTGTTTCAAGTCGTCGCCGCTCCATGTGTAGCTAAGGAGCTCCCCTTCACAATCTTGGAGTCGGTACTCGGTGACATCCACCTTTTTGAGAATCAAATCCCCTTTGACGAACTGCTTAATTCTTATGTGTTTGTCGAAGTATTGTCATTCTGCGCCTGACCTCTTCCTGTCGGATTGTCGCGAGGTCCCAGATCTCTTCCACCAAATCGAGAGAGAGCATTTGCTCTTCATCATTTTCTCTTCTCCACACCTCTCCCCCTTCTTCCGCGGCCACAACCCTTGGACTCCTGACGTTGAATTCTATCGGGATCACAGCTTTTGAACCGTGAGACAGTTTGAATGGGGTTTCTCCCGTAGAGGTGTTTGGTGTAGTTCTAAGGGTCCAAAGGACGGAGGGTTGTTGCTCAACCCAATTTCGCTTCAAGTTTTCTACCTTCTTCCACAGCAAGTTGACGATTACCTTGTTGGCGGCCTCAACCTGTTTGTTACTCCAAGGGTGGTGAACGGATGTGAAGCGGACATCAATTCCTAATTTTCCGCAGAACATGATGAGCTCCTCGCTTGCAAACTGTGGTTCGTTGTCAGTGACGATCGCGAGTGGTAGTCCGTGTCTGCAGATGATCTCTCCCTCATATGAAATTCTTCATGATTTGAGAGGTAGTCTTCGCCAGTGCCTTCACCTCGATCCACTTGAAAAATAGTCGATCAATACAAAAATGAATCTTCTTTGTCTGTTTGCTTGCGGGAACGGACTGATGAGATCTATCCCCCGGATAGCGAAGGGTCACGGGGCCGTGATTGATCGAAGTCGATGCGCTGGTTGTAACTAAAGGGTGCATGAAGTTGACATTTTGAACACCTCTTTACGAATTGCTCTGCATCCTTCCGGATGATCGGCCAGAAGTACCCCTGCCTCAACGCCCTTTTCTCAAAGGTCCTTCCCCCAGAATGGCTCTTGCATTCCCCTGAGTGAATCTCATCCAATACCCGAGAAATTTCCGCTTCGGAGACGCACCGCGCTAAAGGACCCGACAGGGTTCTTCTATAGAGGTTTCCTCCGTGGAAAAGGTAATAGTCCGACTTGTACCTAAACCTCCTTTTATCCTAGACCCCTGGGGGAAACTTTCCTGTGGTCAAGAATTCTACAAACGAGTCCATCCATAATGGGTGTTGGTCGATCTCAATGAGTTCTCCTTCCTCAATCGAAGGTCGAAATAAATCGGTTGCCGCTCCTCCCACTGGATGGCCATACTTGGCCAAACAATCCGCGGTCGTATTATCCTCCCTTGCAATATGTCAGATGATGAATGACCGAAAGTCGCCCACCAGCTCCTTTACCTTCAACAGATATCGCATCAACATTGGCTCTCGAGCCACGAATTCCCCCTGGATCTGCGAGGCCATTACTAAAGAGTCAGAATAAACATCGAGATCTTGGATTCCCAACTGCGAGCAACGCGGAGGCCGGCGATCAGGGTCTCATATTCTGCCTGGTTGTTTGTGACTGGAAAACGAATGTCTACCGCCTGCTCTATCTGGGCTCCTTGGGGGCTCGTTAAGAAACCCCGGCCCCAAACGAGTATTTATCGGATGCTCCATCCACAAACATCTCCCAAGCCTTCCATGCTTGAGGCTCCAACCCTTCCGCCTTCGTCGTGTAGTCGGCCAGGAAATCTGCCACCACTTGAGCCTTCAACGCCATCCGTGGGAAAAAAGAGAGATCGAATTTGCTGATCGAATGGACTTGGAAGTAGGGCCTAAGTTTTTGAGCTGAGATGACGAGCACAAAGACCAATTTTTCCAAGATGGGGTAGAGCGACTCGGCGTTTCGGAGAACCCGACTCACGTAATAAAAGGGAAGCTGCTTCTTTCCTTCCTCTCGAACCAGGGCCGAACTTACCGCCGCAGCTCCTACCCCCAAGTAAAGATAAAGGTCCTTCCCCTCCCTGGGACCTTGAGTAGGGGGGCTTGTGTTAGCTGCCGCTTCAACTTCTGGAACGCTTCTTCGCACTCGGCCGACCATTCAAAACTCTTATTATCAATGTGATGGCACAATGCCCGAAAGAAAGGGGAGCATTCTCTCCGTCCCTTGAGAGGAACCTGCTTAGTCCCGCGAGCCTACCTGTTAAGCGTTGGATCTCCTACACATTCTTCGGGGCCTCCATCTCCATAATCGCTTTCACCTTATCCGGGTTTGGCTCACCCTTCCGGGGTCAGGAGGTGCGCCCAAAACTTTCCCTTCCTCTCCCCGAAGACGCATTTGGCAGGGTTGAGCCACATCATACGTTCTCGGAGCGCGGCAAAGGTTTCTACCAAGACTCCAAGATGGTCCTCCACATTCTTATGTTTTATCAAGATATCGTCTACGTACACCTCGAGGTTTCGCCCCTTTTTTTTTAAACACCCTATCCATCATGCGCTGATAGATTGTCACTGCATTTTTAAGCCCGAATGACATCATTTTATAACAGTAACATATGTCGTTTGTGATAAAAGAAACATGTTTTACGTCGGGTGGGAGCATGCGTATTTGATGATAACCAGAAAAGGCATCTAAAAAACTCATAACTGGGAATCTGACGGCCGAGTCTACGAGCGCGCCGATTTTAAGCAGAGGGTAGCAATCTTTGGGACAATGTTTATTAAGCATTGAAAAATCGATACACATTATCCATTTTTTGTCTCCCTTATTCACCGCTACAACGTTAGAGACCCAGTCTGTGTACTGGATCTCCTAAACAAATCCCGCATCCAACAATTTTTGCACCTCCACCCGAATGAGCTCGGCCAAGTTAGTGACTGTCTTCCTCTTCTTCTGGCGAATGGGTCGGGTCTCTGGATCCAAGTTGAGATGGTGGCACGTGACGTCCGTGTTGACCCCCGACATGTCTTCCGCGCTCCAGGCGAAGATGTCTGTGTTTTCCTAGATGCATACTAGGATCATTTCTTTGTCTTCCTTTGTCAGCTCGTCGCTGACCTTCACTTTTTTGGGCCCCCCGTCCTTGGCCTCGATCTCCTTCTCCTCCAATTCCTCTGCGGCTTCCAGTCTTGTGATTTCCTCCATCACCTTCTCGACCATCTCGGCCTCCTTCTCCCATCTGATTGTATTTACCGCGCTGAGGTAGCACTCCCTCGCCACCTTTGGATCGCTCCTAATCCGGATCTACAACCTCCAATGTTGTACTTTAAGCATTGGTGGAATGACGAGGGTATGCACTGAAATACGTTGATGAGGGGTCTCCCGAAGATGGCGTTATAGCTGTTAGGCGCATCCACAATCACAAAATGGCACATCTTCGTTGTTCCCCCCAGGGTGACGAGGAGCTCTACTCCTCCTTCGACCTCCTTCCTTTCCCTTGCAAAACCGAAAAGCGGGTCGTTAGTTGAAGTAACCCTCTTCTCTTCTACCGCCATGATCTCAAATGCCTTCTTGAACAACACATTGACAGAACTCCCGTTATCGACGAGGATACGGGAGACCGTGAAATTTTCCAACGCCGCTTGGATCACCAGGGCGTCATGGAAGGGGTTTTCATTTCCAAATATGTCCTCCGCCAAGAACGTAATTTCCCCGATTGGGGCGGGGCATGCAAGGTGATGCTATGCTCCTTTGGTAGACCGCGTGCAGGCTCTCCTTTTGTGTTCATATTGCAAGCTCTGAACGTCCAAGCAATGATCTTATAACTGTTGATAAAGTGATTTGATACCAAGCAGGTTCTATGTGCATGCTCTGACTGATGCTACTGATCCTCCTCATGTTGCAAACCATCCTAACCTGAATAGAATAAGCTAAAAACCTCTCATATAAATTTAGTTGATACATGACTACATCGTACAGAATTTTCTCCATATAATTCAGCATCAAAGATTAAACAAGTTCATCATCTTCGAGCCACGTTCATCTCATGAGCAACATGAGAGTTGGCTACGCACTTTGAAGAGCACATCGAAAAGAGTTGGCTCATTTTTTATAGTTATCCCGGCTAATGAGGATAACAATACGGAGCTCCTCACAAGTTTCATGTAGAGATGTAGATGATGGAGCTGGAGCTATGCTAGAAGAGGCATTCAACAAACTACGCCTAATGTCACTAGTACGAGGAGAAACCAAAAGAAAGTGTTGCCAACAAAAATTAGGAGCTTATTCAAGGTGAAACAGGGTTCAAGTTCATTCATAGCCTATCGGGACTCAGACCTATAGCCTGATAGGGGACTCCATCTGTCCAGAGGAAGCAATTAATTTCTTTCTGCAAATTTTGAGGGTCTCGATTTGATTTTCAAGATCCTGAAGTATCCAAAGTAAATTGGAGTGCCAAAATGGGGCCTGATAAGACAGAAATTTACTTCAACGGTGGAGGGAGAGATCAACCTCAATAACGGGGCGAGAGAAGCCTCTTCGGTGAGGCAGAAGGGTTGACATCAATGTCGGAGGAAGAAATTGACCTTGAAGACGGAATGCGAGAAGCCTCAATGGTAATTGGCTACTTGAGCCCAAGGATGGATTCGATGTTTACTGAGAAGGAAAAAAGAATGAGCATTCGACATCACTGGAGTCGGAAACAACACCAAGTAGAGGTTGAACAGTGATAACGAGTGACCGAGCAGCAAGCAAAAAGGAATGAAAATTTAGTCGCTGCTATGAGACCACATTGATGTTGAAAGTAACACACTAGATCAGTGAGGGTCAAAATGACATATATATATATATACACACACAAGGAAGTCTCATATATGAATAAATACAAATGTGAACAAAAAAATGTACACAATGATATGAACTGCGTATGTTGGATGCTAATGGGCATTCTCACCTCAAAATGAGCTCAAGAAGATAGGTATTCCCTCACTTATAAATTAATGACCCTCTTTCTTAAACGATATGGAACAAACCTAACTATCTCCTCCTCACACATCAGGCCTTAGGTTGGAAGACAATCAGCATGAATTTCCTGAGCATTCTTTGTCTAGTCTGCCTTCTCATCCCAAAAATGTGCCCAAAGGGGAGGCATTTCATTACATTCATAAAACAAACACCAGCCTCATACACAAACAATGTAGGACAAACCTACAAATAATGTTAATTGTACCTAAATGGAAGTAAAGAGTACCAACGAGAGAGCAAAGCATCTTCCTGTTAGATCAATCATCCTAGAGAAATTTGAAGGCGGCATGCATACCTACTGACATGAATGCCAATAGGGCTTCAATATTTATAATAGACTTGCGTACCCAATATACATTTATTCAACAAGCAGAATCATCTCTTCTTCTATTATATTATCTAAGAAACTCGTGCTTCCATCCCAAAATCCAAAGCGATAGGAGTGAGACGAGGCTTATAAGCACAGTCGGGAGATGCACGATGGCAATGTGGGACAAATAAACATGGGCTATCTGGGATAATCCGCACATGGGTTGGACCCACATGACAAAGGACCAGCTGAAATCAACTCAACCAACATGCCCACAGAGCGGGTCCAACCAAGCCTCGAATGCCATCTAAGAAACTAGCACTTCCATGCCAGTACTCATAAGCGATAGGAGTGGGACATGGCTTATAAGAACAGTTGGGTGATGCGGTAGAGGCAATGTATGACTAATCAACAATACGGGCCACCAGAGATAATCTGCATTTGGGGCAGTCCTAGACTATGCGGACCCACTGGAATCAGGTCAACCAATACACTCCCATAGTGAGTCAAATCTGTGCTCTGATACCATCTGAGAAACCCGCACTGCCATCCCAGAACTCTAAAGCAATAGGAGTGGGATGGGGCTTATAAGCACATACGAGTGATGTGTGGTAGGCAATGTGAGATTAATCAACAAGGGACACCAGGGATAATTCGCACATGGGGAGGTCCCACACAACGAGGACCAGTTGGAATCAGGTCAACCAACACGCCCCCACAACAGGTCTTTACCACCTAAGTCATCGTTGGCTTGAGTTTATAGAATATAAGTAAAGCATGCCCGTGGATTTTATTTTCCTTGGTTCACATTTCATGTTATCATGATGAAATCTATTACTTTTTTATGATATATTTAGGTGGTAAGGATGAATATGGGTGGGGAATAAACTTATATCATCATAATTGAATGTGAGCATAGTTCCATTCTATTGCAAAGTTGCATTTCATTAGTGTGAAGGTGATGTAGCATTACTTCTTTGAAGCTGAGGGGGATTGGTTCAATAAATTTGAAGCAATGTAATATGTTGGTTGATCTGACACCATCTAAGAAACCTACACTTACATCCCAAAACTCTGAAGTGATAGGAGTGGAACTGAGATTATAAGTACAAGCGAGTGATGAACGATAGGCAATGTTGGACTAATCAACAATACGGGTCACAGGAGATAATCCGCACATAGGACAGTTCTACACGATGCAGATCCATTGGAATCAGGTCAACCAACATATGACATCGCTTCAAATTTATTGCACCAATCCCCCACAGCTTCAAAGAAGTAATGTTGCATCACCTTCACACTAACGAAATGCCACTCTGCAAGAATGGAACAAAGTTCACATTCACCTATGATGATATAAGTTTATTCCCTACCCATTTTCATCCTTACCACCTAAATATATCATAAAAAAGTAATAGATTTTATCATGATAACATGAAATGTGAACCAAGGAAAACAAATTCCACAGGCATGCTTTACTTATATTCTATAAACTCAAGCCAAGGATGACGCAGGAATCCTCAGTATATTCAAAGCATACCATACAGAAACTCACAAAGCATGGATTCCTCCATCGGAATTATGAGTGAATTGTTAATAAATTAAATCAAGAATAACAACCTTACAATAAGTGTGATCCCAACTAGCATCACAACTTCCAGAGGATTGGGCTGATAATGCAAGAGATTCAAACTTTGATGGCAACAAATTGAAGATTAAATACATAATTCAATCAAATCTTGAGAGTCAAACTCCCTCATGGTCAGAAATTTTCATCATTACATTAGAAGGCATATCTTTAGTCAGAGACAAAACTAACATTAAAACTATGATAATAACCTTACAGGAATACAATGTTAGAAGCGTGCAATTGTCTAACACTACACACACACATGAGTGACAGTGCACGGGGGGAATCCCAGTGCCACCGCGACAGTACCCCGATCACAGCGGTATCACGGCGCGACGACGCTCCCTCCACTCACTCCCTTGGAGCGCATTAGAAGATTGACCGCCAACCGGAGTACTGAACTCTGTGGGTGCGAGCAAATCCGCCTTACGACACCGTCGTGGTTAGGGTACTGCCGCGGCGACATGATGTTCCCCCGTATAGTGTCACTCGTAATATTATGAAATTGTATTAATTACAATTTAAAATTTTTGAACATAAATATATTCTTATACCTATATATATCATAAAGTTGTGTTTATTACATAAAGTGTTTGGTTTGGTTGGTTAAGGGTATTGTATTAATGTTGTAGGTTATGATTTTGAATCTCAGTGCCCCTTTTTAAAAAAATCTATACCCAATGTGATAAATGGCTAAGATTGCTTTGATGGTCCGTCAGGGCTATGCGGTATGGCAAAAAAAATTTCTGTGTATATAGTGTGTATATATATATGGAAAAAATGAGGAAGTCATATCATTTAGAAGAATAACAAAATTTAAAATGCAAGAACAGTTGAATTAAACACCAAACAGGCCACGGCTGCGTACTCTATAACTCCACCATGCACACCAACTGAATATAGTTTGTCCGGAACTTCTCCTTCCAAGTCATTATTATTTAACAAGCTGCACCAGGGAAATAAGTGAAGATATTTCAGTATAACAACATATCACTTTTGAAGTGCTTACAATTGATAACTTATGCAACTTTCACTAATTTAACGAGAAACTAAATATTTTTGTGTTATCCCATTGTAACCCAATATGATGTATGCAAAAGTATTGAATGTGCTACAATATGCTTTATTTATGTTTTTATTTACGTCATTTATCTCACAGCATGTGCATTATTCCTTGGGTTCGCCTTTATATATAGAGGGGACTTGTTCTCTTTGCAAGTAATAAAATCATTATTTTGTTTCCGCAAACATGGTACTAGAGCTAGGTTTTTCGGTGCCCTAGCCGCCACTGCACCCTTTTTTTCCTTTCGCCGCTCGTTCAGCATGCCATCCGTCGCTCGCTCCGCCGTCCAACCCGTCTCCGTGCATCACCCGCTCGCTCGTCGACCGTCGCACCGCTCGCGGAACCCCTCGCCGTTCTGCGTTTCTCCCAGCGCCATCCCACTCGTCGCCTTGTTCCGCCTCTCTCCCAGCATCGCTTCCGCGCAGTTTTTTTCAACGACCCTCTCGACCACTCTTTCTCGACCTTCAAAGCCTCGCAAGCCCTACAGTCGGCTTCCTCGCACTACAGTCTGGCCTCCTAAGGTTTGTAGCCCCTCTCCTTCTGGAGTCATACATGCAGTGAAGTCTTTGCTCCTTCCGGCGCCGCTTGCCTTTCCAGTGTTTGGATGGAATGGATTTCTATTCCTCTCCCCTTCTACATCGATATTTGTCCGGCGTGATCGGCCATTTTTTGCTGCCCTTCGTGGAGTGTGGTCACCAGACTTCTTTTCTTGAGCCACTATGTCTTCTCTCAGTGATTATACTGTCTCCTCGCTGATTCCTACTGCAAGTTCTCTCCGTGGGAGTCATGATCGCAATACTACACAGATTACCACTATCCGATTAGATGATTCCAATTATCTTTCATGATTTCTCTTTATCACCCTTGCACTTAAGAGTCATCGCCTCTTTGGTTGTCACTGGGCAAACTAAAGAACCGGAGAAGACTGCCCATCGCAGGAGTCCATCGCTCGCAACTACTTATTTTTGGATATTGCTGCTGATATTTGACAGCGTGCTAAAACTACTTATTCTCGAAAAGATAATGCTGCACAAATCTTCCAATTGAGACGGAAGATATCCTTAGTCAGGGTGATCATCCCCCATTTGTTTACTATTTGGAGTTTACTCAGTTGTATCGGGAATACGATCATTTTGATTCCCTCACCTTTGTAAGTCATGTTGATGGGGCAATGGTCCGTGCTCGAGAGGATAGCAACCGCATCTTTGAGTTCCTCCATGTTCTTCATCGGGATTTCGATCAGATCAATGTTCGGATTTTGGGGCGTGTGCCATTGCAGACCCTTCTGAAGGTTTATAGCATTGTCCAGCATGAGTTTGATCGTTGTCAGACTCTACATCCAGACTCAGCTCCTAAGAGTTCTGCTCTTGCTTGTTGGTACTCCTTCGTTGTTGGTGGCTCGCCCAACCCGTGACTCTAAGCTGAAGGGTAGTGATAAAGACCACCTTCTCAGTGATTATTGTGGGAATACCCGTCATACTAGAGACACCTGCTTCAAACTCCAGTGTTTTCCTCCACCGAGAGGTGGTGCACCTCCTCGTGGTGGTCGTGGCTGCGGGCGCTTCTCAGGTCGACATACTCCTCGTTCTGCCCATTTTACTGATGTTGTTATGGATACTTCTTCTGCTATGTCTGGTGTTGATCCTTCTATCCTCTCTAGTTGTTTTTCGACTGATGAAGTCCTTGCCCTTCGTCGTATGATGCAAGCACTTTCTACGGAAACTTCTGTCTTGTCTTTGTATGCCCACATCGGGACTAGGTGCTCACTCTGCTGCTGCCCACCCTTCCACTCAGTGGATCATTGACTCTGGAGCCACAGACTATATGACTGTCTTTGCATCAGGTTGCATTGTTGATGGTTCTCTTTCCTCCATTGCTGGGAAGGGCTCCGTCACTTATTCCTCTCTCACCTTATCGTCGGTTTTGCATGTTCTAAATTTCACATGTAATTTACTCTCTATTAGTCATTTGACTGATTTCATGAACTGCTCGATAACCTTTTATCCTTCCTCTTATATTTTTCAGGACCTGAAGACGGGGACGGTGATTGTTATGAAGCACAAATACTTCCCCAAAGGCAGCGCACCCGTAACGAATACGTATTCGGTACCGGTACGTACCTGATACTCAACGGACACACCTATGTGGACACACTTGAACTTAGCACATCATTTATCATATTGTGGTAGGAATCTGTCTTTCTAGAGTAAACAAAAGTTGACTCTATGCTAGGAAGCATTGGTACGTCCAATAAAGTTGTGTATTTGTACCGAGTATGTTTCTGGTACTGTTATGTTTTTGTTACAAGTACGTGTATTGAAGGAGTTGATAAGACGCGTGTTATTAACAAAACGGCTAACTTGTCTCTAAACTAACTGAAGATTGAAGATGTTGATATCCAACAATGAAGAAGAAGAAAAAAATCGCTGAGTAGACATATAAGATATTAAATTTTATTGGAGTTGATAAGACGCGTGTTAAGTTTAATTTTATCTTTTTTGGTTAAACATACAAGATATTAAATTTTGTAATATTTATGAATGTTTAATATTTGAAAACTTCGTATTATGGTGCATTGATTTGTAGACTTGTACTTCAAGTTATGATTTATGTTTAAAGTTTCGTTGTTTTGAGAACTATTTATTGCACTTGTGATATATATATAACATTTGTTATAACGTATCATGTCGTACCCGTATCCTTGTTTTTCAAATTCTGGTACTGTCATATCGGGTACGTATCATACCTGATACCCATACTCGCACCAGTGCTTCCTAGGGTGATTGGCTTTGGTAGTCTGATCAATGGTCTATACGTGCTCGACTCCAGCCCAGTGGCACCCTCTCTGGCCCTTCACTCCAGCACATCTGACTTATATTTCTGGCACTGTCGCTTAGGACACCCGTCTATTCTTATTATGACGTTATTGTTTCTTGTTATGTCTGTTGTTGTTTTTAATCCTTTGTTTGTGATCTATATGTTGTTAACAAACATTGTCGTACTACTTTTAATCATGTTTCATTGTGAAGTTGTATTCCATTTATTGTGATTCACTCTAATGTTTGGGGATCTTGTCATGTATCTTTTAATTTTGGTGGTGCTTTGTTTGTCTATTTTTCTCGCACTACATGATTATATTTACAATGTAAAAAGTGATATTTTTTCTACATTCAAAAAGTTTCATAATATGATCTTCACCCAGTTTCATGTCAAAATTCAGCTCATCCATAGTGATAATGGTCGTGAATATCTAGATTCGCACTTTGCTGCATATCTGGCTGATCATGGCAGTATACATCAAACCACTTGTGCTTATCCCCTGCTAAAAATGAGGTTGCGGAGCGTAAGAATCATCACCTTTTGGAAGTGGTTTGTTGTCTCTTGTCCACCATGCATCTTCCCAAACATTACAGGGGGGTGTGGTTCTTACGGCGGCATATCTTATTAATCGCATGCCCTCTCGTATTCTTGGGAATGTCAATCCCCTTGGCACTTTTTGGTCTCTTCCTCTCAGCTCCCTCCTAAGGTGTTTGAATGTATCTGCTTTGTTCACATTCATCACCCTCCTTCCACCAAACTTGATCCACGGGTACTATGGTGTGTGTTTATCGGCTACTCATCTACTCAAAAGGGATACAAGTGCTTTCATCCTTCTACTAAGAAGGTTTTTGTCACCATGGATGTCACGTTTCGGAAAATCAAGGCCTACTATCCTACCTCGGGTGACTCGCCTTCTTTGCCCTCTTCTTCTTTGGCCTCTTTGTTTGTCCCTCTCCCCATTTCTCCACCTTATCCCTCACTTCAGGGGGAGCTTCTACCATCAAAAGTGAGTGATATTCTTGTCCCTAATATTATTCCACCTACTGCTCCTACTTAACATGTGTACACTCGGTGGAGAAAAAGGCTCAATGGCACACTTGACCTGACTGTGCAACCAGATCAATCATTGGACCCAGACTCGGGGCCTTCCGAGCTTCCCATTGCCCTCAGCAAAGGTACCTGGTCCTGTACCCAACATCCTCTTTCTAATTATGTTTCTTACGACTCATTCTCTACCTCACATAAGACCTTTGTGTCCTCTCTTGCTTCCATATCCATACCAACATCTTGGCAGAGTGCTTTGCAGATTCCCGTGTGGAAAGAAGCGATGATTGAGGAAATGGTTGTGCTTGAAAAGAACAACACATGAGATCTAGTGCCTCTTCCCCATGGTAAAAAACTGGTTGGATGCAAATGAGTATTCTCTGTCAAACAAAACTCTTAGGGTGTTGTTGAAAGGTGTAAGGCAAGACTGGTAGCAAGAGGGTACACTCAAACCCCTAAAATTGACTATTAGAAAATATTTGCCCATGTAGCAAAGATGAAAACAATCAGTCTTTTTTTGTGTTGCCTGTAAAAGATGGGATCTTTGGCAATTTGATGTTAAAAACGCCTTCCTCCATGGGAATCTGGACGGGAACATGGCTTTGCTTGTAAAGTAAGTTTATGTCTCTCCCAGCAAGCCTTGCTCCTAAAAGTTTAGTGGGACACATTTGCAAGTTAAAGAAAGCCTTATATGGACTAAACAGTCTTCAAGAGCTTGGTTTTGAAGATTTGACAAAAGCAATGTTGTCCTTTGGGTTTCAGCAGGAAAATGTCGATCATACATTGTTCATCAAGCATAGGTTTGGTAAACTTACAGCTCTCATTGTTTATGTTGATGACACTGTTATAGCAGAAAAGTGCACAAACTATTGGGAGAAAACTGTAAAACATTGTATATCCTTCTTGTGTTGGTAAATACAAGTATGAGTACATATATATCAGGAGAGAAGAGAGAGAAGAGTCCTTTTGGAGTAGGAACGCCGGGACGGGAGAGAGAAGGGCCTTCCGGCCTGGAGCCGACCTCACGGGAAGGCTGAGCGGCGGTGAGATGGATGCGGAATCCTTCCGGATGGTGCTCTCTCGCGCGGAGAGGGGGAGAGGCGGCTAGGGCAAACCAAGGAACTTCATATAATTTCCAAAAACTGAACACCCAATATTCTCTCCTCCCTCTTATACTATGAGGGGGAGAACACAGCTAATAGCACATCCGCTAATAGCACACCACACAAGAGTTCAAATACATATAATTAAACATACAATTGCATAATAGAAAACAACACTACTAATATTTAGGCGGTCCGCGACATCCAGAGTGGGTCGAACTTCTCCAGCCATGCGATCCCGGGCCGTCGGGGGTCCCTTTAGTCACGGGAGCTCCGTCCTCGACGCATCCTTCATCATTCGCCTCCGCTTGAGAGGAACTCGATCCCGAGTGCTCGGGGAAAAGCGGCACGTCCGGGTAGAAAGGAGACAAATCGCTCACGTTGAAGGTCTTGGATATGTTGATGCTCGGCGGGAGGTCGACCACATAAGCGTTGTCGTTGATCTTTCGGGAGATGGGGTAGGGGCCGTACTTCTTCGGCATGAGCTTGTGATGGTGTCCCCCGGGAAGCCGCTCCTTGCGGAGGAAGACCATAACCAAGTCCCCTACCTCAAAAATCTTCTCGCGTTTGTAGGCCTCCTCCAGCCGCTTGTGTTTTCTTCACACCTTGACTGGGCGGTCTCTGCTCTAGTCGCGCCGACTATTCTCTTCTTGCGGACTGCCCCTGTCCGCTGCGGACTGGTTCCTGCCCTTTGACCGCTACTGTGTTCACCTAGACCGTGCGGACTCTCTTGCTTTCCGCATTTGGGTCGCTCTTCTCCTCTCTGATCTGACACCGCTTGTGTTTTCTTCATTGCTGGTGCCAGTGTATTCTCTTCTTGACCGTGCGGACTAGTTTTTCTTTCTGCTTTCTTGGTCGCGGTCGTCTGTCCTTCCCACCGCGGCCTTGTCATGCGGCCTCCTGCTCTTTCCGCGGCAGTCTTCCTAGGTCGTCTAGGGTCTGCGGCTTGTCTCTATGACTTCATCTGGTAATTCTACGAGCTCGGCGGCTAGCCCGCCTACTGTCCCACCGGCCTGTCCGCCAGACCGCCCGGTCTATTCTGCCGAACTCCGTGACGAGCTCCGGATCACTACCATCTCTCTTTCAGGCAAGAAAAATTTTATTCCATGGGTGCATTCAGCTCGGCGGGTTCTTCAGGCTAAGGGACTTCTGCCTCACCTTACTCAGGCACCTCCTTCTCCCCTTACGGATGATTGGCTCCGCAATGACAGACGCGTTCAGACTTGGCTTCTGAATTCCTTGGATGGTGAGCCTTATCAAATGGTTATGTACCACGACACCGCCAAGGCTATGTGGGATGAGCTACATTCCTTATACTCTGGCCGCGACAGCCTTCAGCATCTTTACGACATCCTTACTGACCTCTTCACTCTCGACACTGGCGATGCTTCCGATATGACCTCACTTGTTGCTCGGGCTAAAACTCTTGTTGAAGCCTGGATCCAGCATCAGCCGCCCACTAATGATCATGTTGCTCAGCGAGCCCAGAAGGAAGCTGTCTGCATTGCCATCATCATGGCCCGCCTTCCATCTCATCTTCAGAATCTTCGTGCTCAGGTCCTGGTTGCTCCCATCACACCATCTTTCTCTGATGTCTGCTCCATGATTCTCCGGGTCTCTCCTCCTCCAGATCCTCCTGCTCCTTCCCCACCGGCGCTTCTTCAGCAGGCCCCTCCGCTCTTACCATCCCCTCCCACTTCTGCTCAGGGGGGACGTTCGGGCTCGCGGGGCCGTGGCCGTGGTGGCCGTGGCCGGCCAAAGTGCTCCTTCTGCGGGAAAGATGGTCATCTTGAGGCGACCTGCTATAAGAAAATCGGCTACCCCCCTCGCCCGACAGCTTCTGTTGTTACTGAAGTCAGTTCTCCTGATCTTGAGACCGTCCGCCTTCAGCTCCAGCGTCTCCAGGGCCTGCTCAACCCACCCTCGGCCTCCGTCGCCTCCGTCTCCAACACAGGTAATGCTTGTCTCTCCACCAGCCCGGGTTGGATTGTGGACTCTGGTGCCACTCATCACATTACTTCGCAACGGCCTGCAAAGTACTCGGATTCTCCTTATCCGAAGTCTATCACTGTGACCAATGGGGCGCTGGATCCTGTCTCCGGCTCAGCAGATCTTTCTCTCAACAAATCCATCCATCTTCGCTCGGCTCTTCATGTTCTGAGTTCACCCTTTAATTTACTATCTGTTGGGCGCCTTACACGTGATCTGGATTGTTCTGTTATATTCACTTCTTCTTCCTTTGTAATACAGGATCGGCGGACGCGGACTACCATTGGTAGCGGCCAGCTGCGGAACGGGCTCTACCTTCTCGATGAATCTCCCACCATTTTGTCTTCCGTCTCCTCCACTGCCTGGCATCGCCGCCTTGGTCATGCCCCTCTACCGGTTCTACAGCGGGCACTTCCAGATATTCCTTTTACTTCTTTTCAGTGTGATTCATGTATCCTCGGCAAACAGTCGCGTTCTTCTTTTCCTTCGCATTGTACTCGGAGTACTACTCCCTTTGATCTAGTTCATTCAGATGTATGGGGTCCATTTAGGATTCCCAGTATATGTGATTTTCGTTATTTTATCGCCTTTATTGATGATCACTCTCGCACCACGTGTCTCTACTTACTCCGTGAACGCTCTGAGCTTCCCCGGATTTTTCGGGCCTTTGTCCCCGAGACCCGGACGCAATTGCACACCACACTCAAAACCCTCCGTTCTGACAATGCTCGCGAGTACACCAGCCACGACTTTACCACTTTGTGTTCGGAATACGAGATTCTACATCAAACCTCTTGCGCTTACACACCTCAGCAAAATGGGGTTGTCAAACGAAAGAATCGTCATTTACTCGATATAGCCCGCTCCCTCATGCTTCAAATGCATGTTCCCAAGGCCTACTGGAACTTTGCGGTTTCCACTGCCTGCTTTCTCATCAACCGGCTCCCCTCCTCTGTCCTCAATTATGCAACTCCGTTTAGCATTCTGTTTCCCTCCACTCCGGCTTTCCCTCTCTCAACCGTATCTTCGGCAGCACCTGCTATGTCCACCGCCTTGGGCCCTCCTCGGATAAATTGGATCCCCGGGCGGTAAAACACATCTTTGTCGGCTACTCCCGCACCCAAAAGGGCGATGCCTGTTACTCACTCACTGCTCGCAAGATCACCGTTTCTGCTGACGTTACCTTCCGGGAAGACCAACCGTTTTTCCCTGCTCCGTTGCCTGCTGCGCTACCACTGAATCCTCTCCCACCATCTTTACCCCGTCCGGTTATTCCCGCTACTACGCCACATTCGCTTGTTTCCCCTGCCCTTGCTCCTGCTACCACCAAACCACCTGTTATCCGTGTCTACACTCGTCGCCCTCCCAGTTCTGTTGCCCCTCTGCAGCCGGCCTTCACCACGGATTCTTCGCGTCCTTCTGATCAGGTAACGCCTTACACTGCCCATCCTCTGGATGCATACGTCTCTCTTCATCGCCTCTCTTCCCCTCTGCACACTTTTGCTACTTCTCTCTCTTCGATTGCTGTTCCTAACTCTGTGCAGGAGGCTCTTCAACATCCCGGCTGGCGGGCAGCTATGGAGGAGGAAATGTCTGCTCTCTGTGCTAACCAGACATGGACCGTCGTACCCCTTCCTCCGGGTCAGAAACCGGTTGGGTGCAAGTGGGTCTTTGTCATCAAACATGTTGCGGATGGGACGATAGACCGTCTGAAAGCTCGTCTTGTGGCTCGCGGCTTCACCCAGCAACAGGGGCTCGACTATGAGGAAACTTTCTCTCCGGTCGCCAAGCTCAATACCGTTCGAGTCCTCATCTCTGTCGTTGTTCATCGCCAGTGACCCCTCTTTCAACTCGATTAAAAGAATGCCTTCTTAAATGGGGATCTCCAGGAGACGGTCTACATGCAACAACCGCCCGGGTTTGAGACCACGGGGGAGTCTCAGGTTTGCCGCCTTCTTAAGGCTCTGTATGGTCTCAAACAATCTCCACGGGCCTGGTTTGATAAATTCAGTAAGGTCCATTGTGATATCGGGTTTACTCGAAGCTCGGCCGACTTTTCGATGTTCACTCGTCACCGACCAACAGGTACGATCCTTTTGTTAGTATATGTTGACGACACCATCATTAAAGGAGATGACTCACAAGGGATACATGCCGTCAAAGTGCATCTAAACTCGGTCTTCCAGACAAAGGACCTGGGAACTCTACGATACTTTATGGGTCTTGAGGTTGCCTGGCGACCGGACGGGCATATTCTATCGCAACGAAAGTAGTGTATCGATCTTCTTCATGATGCTGGTCTTTTAGGGTGTAAGCCAAGTGATACCCCCATGGATGTAAACAACAAGTTATGTGCTAAGGCATCTGACTCGGATCTTTTTCTCCAGAATCCTGAATATTATCGACGACTAGTTAGGAAATTGATCTATCTCACGGTTACCAGACCAGATATTTCCTTTGCTGTTGGTCTTGTCAGTCGATACATGCACTCTCCTCGTAAATCTCATCTTCAGGCTGTTGAACGCATTCTCAGGTACCTAAAAACAGCCCCGGGTCAAGGACTTGTTTACCGGACTTTCTCGTCTGCTCCAACCTTAGTGGCATACTCTGATGCGGATTATGCTGGCTCTCTTGATGATCGGCGATCTACTAGTGGTTTTTGCACATACTTTGGGGACCATTTGGTTACATGTCGAAGCAAGAAACAAGCGGTAGTTGCTCGATCATCAGCTGAGGCAGAATACCGGGCAACGAAATCTGTTGTATCAGAACTGACGTGGCTTGACAGTCTCCTTACTGATCTGGGTGTCAAATTACCTTCTCCGGCTCTTCTTCTTTGTGATAGCCAAGCGGCTATACATATCGCCAAGAACCCAGTCTTCCACGAAAGGACAAAGCACATTGAAGTCGATTGTCATTTCGTTCGAGAGAAAGTTCAAATGAAGAAGCTCGATCTAAAGCATGTTCCAGGGACGGAACAAGTTGCGGATATCCTCACAAAGGCTCTTCCCAAGGCATCCTTCTATCAATGTCTATCCAAGCTTGGTGCATACTATTTGTAGGCTCCAGCATGCGGGCGAGTGTTAGAATAACTCATGTATTGAGCCCATGTTTTAGGCCCATTTATGTTTTCTCTCTTTTAGTCCCACATCTTGTATAGGATTTGATCTCTCTCTCTTTCTCCTATATATTTGTATTCTCTCCTTGTATTCATACACTCAATTAATACATACAAGCTTTGAGCTCTTTCTATACTGGCAAATGCAACGAACGAGGTTCCCCAGAGTCTTGTTCACGACTTCGGTTTGGCCGTCCGTTTGAGGATGGGCGAAGCTACTAAACTGGAGGGAGGTATCAAACATCTTCCACAGCATCGTCCAAAAGTGGCCAAGAAACTTGGGGTCGTAGTTGGACGTGATAGTGGTTGGAACGCCATGCAAACGAACCACTTCTCGGAAGAAAAGTCGCGCAATGTGAGAAGCATCGGACGTCTTGCGGCAAGGAAGAAAGTGTGTCATCTTGGAGAAACGGTCCACCACGACAAACACTGAATCGACTTCACGTTGCGTGCGCGGGAGGCCCAAGACGAAATCCATGGAGAGATCCTCAAAAACGCCAGAGGGGACCGGGAGGGGGGTGTAAAGCCCAGTGTTGTGTGCATGGCCTTTGTACTGTTGGCACACATAACACTTCCGAACGAAGTTCCCCACGTCCTTGGCCAACTGTGGCCAGAAATAGCGCTCTTGGAGACTGGCAAGCGTCTTGTCTCGGCCCAGGTGACCACTCAGCCCGCCACCATGCAGATCGCGAATGAGCTTCTCCCGCAAGGAGGTGCGGGGAATGCACCGGCGGTTGTCTTTAAGCAAGAACTCCTCAAGTAATAGGAAACCACCATGTGAGCCGCCCAACGAACAGGCGCGCCAAACCTCTTGGAAGTCAGTGTCGTCGGCATATAAATCGGCGAGGGTATCAAAACCGATGATCTCGTGATGCATGGTTGCTAACAAACAGCTCCGCCGGCTAAGTGCGTTGGCGACCACATTTGAAGTCCCCGGTTTGTGATGAATAATATACGGAAATCGTTGGAGATAAATGGTCCAACGGAGGTGCATGCCGTCCATGCGCTTCTGACTGTTGATAAACCTGAGAGCTTGATGGTCCGTATACAAGATGAACTCCTTGTGTAGCAAGTAGTGCTCCCAATGCTTAGGGCCCGGACGACGACATAGAATTCTTGATCATAAACGGCCCATTTCCGCCTGGCATCACTTAGTTTCTCACTGAAGAACGCAACCGGCCGCTTGTCTTGGGAGAGGACCGCCCCAATGCCAATGTCGCTGGCATCACTTTGCACCTCAAAAAGTTTATCAAAGCTGGGCAGCGCCAAGACCGGGGCCGAGCTAATCTTCTGCTTGAGCAAGTTGAAGGACCGACTGGCCTCTTCCCCCAGAGGAACCGTCCCTTCTTCAAACAGTCGGTCATCGGTGTCGAGAGGGTGCTAAAATCATGAATGAACCTCCGATAGAACGTGGCTAACCCATGAAATGACCGTAACTCCGAGAGGGTTGTGGGGGCCGGCCAATCTCGTATAGCTTGGATCTTCTCCTCATCGATCCGGATGTCGTCCGCTCCCACAATGAAGCCCAAAAAGTTCAGTCGCGGAGTGATAAAGGTGCACTTTTTGGGGTGAATAAACAATTTGTTCTCCGCCAACACCTCCAACACAGCACGGAGATGTGACAGGTGATCTGCTCTGCTCTTGCTGAAGATCAGAATGTCGTCAAAATAGACGACAACAGACTTTCCCAGAAATGGTCGCAGCACCTGTGTCATAAGGCGCATAAAAGTGCTTGGAGCGTTAGATAATCCAAAAGGCATTATCTTCCACTCGAAGAGGCCGTCCGGCATTTTGAACGCCGTCTTCCACTCGTCACCAAGCTTGATGCGGATTTGGTGGTACCCGCTGCGGAGATCTATTTTGGAAAAGAACTGGGAGCCGTCCAACATGTCCAACATGTCATCAAGGCGAGGTATGGGGAATGAGTACTTGATAGTGATCCGGTTGATCGCACGGCTGTCGACGCACATCCGCCAGGAGCCGTCCTTCTTTGGAACCAAGAGCGCTGGGACCCCACAGGGGCTGAGGCTCTCGGATATGAATTCCTTCTTCAACAACTCTTCAACCTTCGCTCGTAAGACGTCGAGCTCCTTGGGGCTCATGCGGTAGTGAGGCAAGTCCGGGAGGCTAGCGCCCGTAATGAGGTCGATCTGGTGCTGGATATCCCGAAGGGGAGGGGGATGGTCGGGTAAATCCTCAGTCGTGATGGCACGGAACTCGTGCAGCAAGGCTTGCACGTCCGGGGGTGCGGCGTCCGCCTCGTGCTCACTAGTGGAGTACAATCCGTAGGGGACGAGGGCCACCACCTCCTTGGCCTCCGCAACGTCCCGCTCGAGCAGAGAAGTGTCGTCGTACATCACCAACAGACTGTGCCCCTTATCTGGAGGGGGGCTGGTTGCGGGTTTGTTGCCGACCTGGGCCACAATGTGTATCTTTTTGCCAGCCCAAGTGAAAGAGTATACATTCTCGCGGCCCTTGTACGAAACATCTGTATCATACTGCCACGGCAGCCCCAAGAGTAGGTGGCTCGCGTCCATCTCCACGACGTCGCACCAAACGTCGGCTCGGTAGTGCTTACCCATGGCGACGGGAACGTGCGAGCGGTGGGTGACCCGCACTGAGGGCCCGCGCTGGATCCATCCAATGGAGTAGGGGTGCGGGTGAGGCTCGGTCGGTAGCTGCAAGTATGAGACCAACCGGCTTGCGACAAAATTCTTGCAGCTGTCGTTGTCAATGAGGACATCACAGATCTTTCCTTTGATGTTGCAGTAGCTCCGGAAAACATTGCTACGTTGGAAGTGTTCATCAAGCCGCGGTGTAATGACCAGGTTGCTGACATTTGAAACATGTTCCCGCCGGTGCGCGGTCAGGTGCCCGACCCTTTGGTGCGGAAGATGAGGCCGGCACCTCCTTGCCGGTAGAGTCTCGGATACTAGAACCTGAAGCATCCGTCCAAGGACGGCGAGAGGTCGCTCGGTGTAGCGGCGCTGCTGTCTTCTCCATTTGCTCAGCCTTGAGGTCCATGTTGTAAGCCTCATCCACCGTGCGTAAAACATGCAATCCAATCTTCTAACGTAGGTACGGGCGTAGCCCATGTAGGAAACGAGTGACTCGTTGGCCATCCATCTCGGTTAAGCCGTTGCGGTCCGCAAGTCGGCTGATCCCAACTAGGTACTCCGTGACCGTCCGAGTGCCCTGCGAGCAACTCTGGTAGAACTGAAACAAGTGTTGGTCGTAGTCGGGTGGGAGGAACCTATTCCGCAACAATTTCTTCATCTTTAGCCATGTGCGGACGGGGGACTTGCCTTGGCGGTTGCGATTGAGTTGAAGTTGGTCTCACCAAACCGTCGCGCCTGATTTAAGGCGGTAAGCAACCATCTTCACTTGGCAGCGTTCGTCGAGCTCGACCATTTCAAAGAAACGCTCGACTTCCGAAAGCCAATCGAGGAAGTCCTCGATGCCCAGGTTGCCGAAGAAATGGGGGATGTCCGCCCGCAGACGGTACCCCTGTGGGTACTGTGGTGGCGGGTCACGCCAGGGAGGAGGGTTGGCGCCATCGGGAAACTCCTCCTCGGAGCTGGAGTCGGAACATGGAGTGGCAGGGCGTGGAGGGACTGGAGCCGCGCGGCCACGGCGATACTGTCGCTCGTAGAAAGGATCCGCCGGAGGAGCCGGTGGGGCGTTGGGATCGGCGGGAGGCGGTGGCTGCGGGTTGCCGAGAGCGGCAGTGAGGGCGGCGAGCTGGGTGGTGATGCCATTAATGGCCGCCCAGAGGGCAACGTCGTCTCGCGGGTTGTCGCCCATCAATGCGACGACGACCCCGCGCGCGAATCGGAGAGGGCGGAACGGCGCCGAGCGTAGAAGTCGGCGCACGGGCTCTGATACCAACTGGCGTAGGAACGCCGGGACGGGAGAGAGAAGGGCCATCCGGCCTGGAGCCGACCTCACGGGAAGGCTGAGCGGCGGCGAGATGGATGCGGAATCCTTCCGGATGGTGCTCTCGCGCGCGGAGAGGGGGAGAGGCGGCTAGGGCAAACCAAGGAACTTCATATAATTTCCAAAAACTGAACACACAATATTCTCTCCTCCCTCTTATACTATGAGGGGGAGAACACAGCTAATAGCACATCCGCTAATAGCACACCACATAAGAGTTCAAATACATATAATTAAACATACAATTGCATAATAGAAAACAGCACTACTAATATTTAGGCGGTCCGCGACATCCAGAGTGGGTCGAACTTCTCCAGCCATGCGATCTCGGGCTCGCCGGGGGTCCCTTCAGTCACGGGAGCTCCGTCCTCGATGCATCCTTCATCACCTTTTTTCAAGATGTGGGACTATTACATAAAGAGGAAAAGCCCTATGATGGGTCATTATATGGGTCTTTACATGTTCTTTTTTAACACTCCCCCGTAAGCTGGAGCGTACAAGTCGTAGGCACTCAACTTGGACAAGAACTGATAAAATAGAGCACTCGGTAGGGCCTTAGTGAGAAGATCATCAATTTGGTTAGTAGCCGGAACATGTTTCAATTTCAGCTTCTTCATTTGAACTTTTTCCCGAATGAAGCGGCAGTCAACTTCAATGTGTTTTGTTCTTTCATGAAAGACATTATTCTTAGCTATGTGTATAGCAGCTTGACTGTTACAGAGTAAGGTAGCTGGTGAGGAAATTTTTACTTCCACATCACCTCGGAGACTCTCAAGCCATGTGAGCTCAGATACAACAGATGTCATCGAACGGTACTCATCTTCGGCCAAAAATCGAACAACCACAGACTGTTTCTTACTGCGCCAAGTAACAATGTGACCTCCGAAGAAAGTACAAAATCAGCTGGTGGAACGCCGATCATCCAGGGAACCAACATAAACAGCATCCGAATACGCAACCAATGTTGGAGTAGACGAGAAAGAAGTTTTGTATACCTTCCCTTAACCAGGAGCTATTTTTAGGTATCTCAGAATATGTTCGACAACCTGTAGATGAGACATCCAAGGAGAATGCATAAACCGGCTGACAACCCCAACAACAAATGATATGTCTGGTCTTGTGACTGTTAAATAAATCAGTTTTCCAACCATACGTCGATAGTATTCTAGATTTGGAAGAAGAAGATCTGCATCAGAAGCATATGCACAAAGCTTGTGATTGACATCCATAGGAGTATCAACCGGCTTGCATCCCGAGTAGCCAGCATCTTGAAGAAGGTTGAGACAGTACTTCCGTTGAGATAAGGCAAGACCATCAGGACGCATTGCAATCTCAAGGCCAAGGAATTATCGAATGTTCCTCAAATCTTTTGGTTGAAAAACAAAACTAAGGTGTTGTTTGACCACTTGTATTCCTTTTAAATCATCTCGTGTGATTAGGATGTCATCGGCATACACCAAAAGAAGAACTGTTCATGTTGTTTTATGTCGAGTGAACAGAGATAAATTTGCCGAGCTCCGAGTAAATCCAACTTCCCGAATAGCCCTACTGAACTTATCAAATCACGCCCGAGAAGATTGTTTAAGACCATAAATCGACTTCTTGAGGTGACAAACTCGGGACTCCCCCATGGTCTCAAACCCTGGAGGATGTTGCATGTAAACAGTTTCTTAGAGATCGTCATTTAGAAAAGCATTATTGATATCCAGTTGATGTAAGGGTCATTGGTGATGCACAGCCACGGAGAGGACACGAACCGTGTTGAGCTTGGTCATTGGAGAGAACGTTTCCTCATAATAGAGGCTCTATTGTTGAGTAAAACCACGAGCCACTAGTCGGGCTTTAAGACGGTCAATAGTTCCATCAGGAACATGCTTGATGACAAAGACCTATTTACAGACAACAAGAGTGTCCTGGAGGAAGAGAAACTAGATCTCACGTTCGATTAGCCCAGAGGGCCGTCATTTATTCATTCATAGCCGCCCGTCAGCCCGAATGTTGGAGAGCCTCCTGCCCAGAGTTAGGGACAGAAATAGAGAATAATATAGTGGCAAAGGTGTGAAGCGTTGGGGATGGGCAATGTAAGGATACATAATTCGTCATGGGATGGGTCGTGGAGGCAAGGGTTAGGTCGACAGGTCGCAGAGTGCCAGAGGTTGAAGCCGACTGTAGCGGGGCAGCGGAGCTGGGAGGTCGACGAGTATAGACACGAAGAAGAGGGAGTTTGTGGAGAACTGGACTTAAGTTGGGGAGGAGTGGTGGTGGTGGTGGATACAAAACTAGGATGACAGGTCTTGGTAATGTTGGTAGTGGAAGAGGTGACGTTAGAATGGAGAAAAGTGGTTGATCTTCCAGAAAGGTAATATCCGCCGAGATAGTCACCATGCGGGTAGTGGGAGAGTAGCAAACATACCCTTTTTTAGTACGAGAATAACCAACGAACATATGTTTGGCTGCCCGAGGATCGAACTTGTCGGTGGAGGGACCCAGTAAATGAACATAGAAGGTACAACCAAATATTCGAGGTGTGAGAGGAAATGAAGGTGTGGAAGGGAAGAGGAGGCTGAATGAGGTGGCGTTGTTGAGGACGGAGGAGGAAAGACGGTCAATGAGATAACATGTCATTGAAACAGCAAAATGTCAATAAGCCATGGGAACGTGCATTTAAATCATGAGGGAGTGAGCAACATCAAGAAGATGTCTATCTTTGCGCTCAGCCACACCGTTTTGTTGAGGAATATATGCACACGAATTTTGATGAATAATCCCAAATTCAGAGCAGAAATTATCGAACTCATGACTAGTGTATTCTCGAGTATTATCCATCTGGAGTGTTTTGATTTTGTCAGAAAATTTTGTGTGCCTCAAGAACGAAAATCCAAAACACGCGATGAACCTCGAAGAGATCACGAAATAAGTACAACCATGTCATTCGAGAATAATCATAAATAAAAGTGATAAAATAACGATAACCAAACACACTTATTATTTTGTACGGGCCCCAAACATCAAAATGTATTAACATAAAAAGAGCAGAGCTTCGGATACAATGAGTAGGAAAAGGGGAACGATGTTGTTTCCCAAAAATACAAGAATCACAAGTAAATGCAGTGACAGGAAGAGCCTTCTTGAGAACCGGAAGAGAATCATGCCCAAGACATCGATGTCAGTCAACTGAGGAGACGGGAGAAAACGGTAGGAAAGACATCAAGAAGGAAGAGCTAGTTGTGCAGTCATCCTTTACCAATGATACTCTGCGTCTGTCGATCCTGCATCAGAAAAGAAGCAGAGGTGAATGTGATAGATCAATCCAAATCAGCAGTGAAGCGACTTGTACAACCCCGTATCCGGCGAGCGGGGTGAACCAGGAACCAGGCCGGCCGGCTCAGATCACCGAGGCCCCAGGCAAACTCGGCAGAAAAACCCGAGCCCGAGCTCGGCGTTCGTCGACCGCGAGCTCGGCAATCGCCGAGCTAAGCCAAGATTCGTCGAGCTGAGGTCGACTAATGGAGGCCGACCGATAGGCGAGCTCGTCGTCCCAACTCGCGCTCGCGCAAAAGAGCTCGGCAACAGCCGGCGAGCAGGATCTGCCGAGGTGGCCAGGCTCCCCAGCTCGCCCAGATCTATGAGGTACTTTTTACTGTTTTGCCCCCGCTGGTCTGCTCATAGCCCTTCAAAACAACGGAGTTTGGCTGTTGGCAGACCCAACCAAGGGTATTTTGGTAACTTCAGATCAGTTCAGTTTGGTTATTGGCAGTTCAAATTCTGAAACATATAAATAGGACCCAAGGGGTACCCCAGGAGGCACGCTTCATGTGCTCTCTTGCTCCAGCTTTCAAGTGCTTTCTGAGGGTACCTTAGTCCGGCCTTTGGCTAAGGAGGGGAAGCGCTCTCAGATCTTCCGGGTGTGTGGTGGGTCCTCCACGCTGAGCACTTGGGTCAGTTCTTTTCTGTTTTCCTTTGTTATTTTGCTTGCATGAGCGAAGTAGGTGCGTGATCACCCCTTCCCCAAGGATGAACTTCACAAGAGACCATTTTTCGGTTTCAACACGACTAACAGAAAGTAAATTAAACGGTGAGAACGGGACATGGAGAGCCGAACGAAGAGAAATAGAGGGATTGAGAGGTATATCAACACGGCCAAAGACAGGAGCGATGTTGCCATTGGTTACAGTGATAAATTTTGAATGCGAAGAATCCAAATATTGGGGTGGCTTCAAGGAGGTGATATGGTGAGAAGCACTTGAATCCACTATCCAGCGCGGACTAGTGGAGAGACAAGTGATACCTCCATGAGAGACAAAGACAACGGAGGCATGTGAGTTGTGGAGCAACCCTTGAAGTTGTTGAAGCAGGAGGCGGACTTTATCAAGATCAGCACAAGTGGCAGAAGGGTTGTGGGCAGCAACAGAAGCAGTTGGACGAGGATGGAGACCATGTTTGGGGTAGCAGGTCGCCTCAAGGTGTCCATCCTTACCACGAAATGAACACTTAGGTCTCGGTCGGCCACCTCGACCCCTCCCCCGAGAGCATGTATGTCCCCCACGGGTAGGGGGAGAGGGAGTAATGGTGCAGAAGATTGCTGGAGAAGAGCGGGTGAAGGAGGGTCGAGAGCATCAGGAGGCGGTGAAACCTTTAGCATGGAGCACACTTCAGAGAATGGGGGAAGAGTAGAAGATAAGCGGATCTGAGCCCGAATATTATGAAGATGGGGTGGAAGACGAGTCATCATCATGGTAATACCAACAGCTTCCTTTTGAGCGCGCTGGGCAGCTAGATCCGTAGTCGGGGAATGATGCTGAATCTAGGCTTCAACCAACGTCTTGGACCGAGCAACAAAGGAAGTTAATTCAGCAGCACAGCCAAAGTCAAGGGTCTGAAGATCGGTGAAGATGTCATACAGGTGTTGGAGACTATCCTTACCTGAGTAAAGGGAATGGAACTCATCCCACATCGCCTTGGCCATCTCGTGATACATGGTCATGCGATAAGGTTCATTATCAAGGGAGTTGGGGAGCCACGTCTGAACATGACCATCGTTACGAAGTCAGTCATCAGTAGGTGCAGAAGGAACATCATGATTTAAATGATGCAGAAGTCCCTTTGACTGAAGAACTCGGCGAACATAATGCTCTCACTCTACAAAGTTCTTCTTCCCGATAAGAGGAATGATGGTGATTCTCAACTTGTCACGGAATTCAGAAACCGGGACAACATCCCCAGCAGGAAGGGAAGAGGCAGTAGATGAATCCACGACCAAGCGTTTAGGCGGTTAAGCGAAGCGCCTAGAAGGGAAGCAAGAGGCGCGGCCAGCGGCAAAGGCATGATTTGCGGCTAGACCAACTACGACAAGCAAGCGGCGAGGACTAGCAAGTGGCAAGAAGCGCGGCGAGAGGAGAGGTGAAGTAGCAAGCGATAAGCAACTAAGCAAGCAGCAAACCGACAAGGCTGTGGCGGACTGAGGAGCAGCAGAGGACTAAGAAGAGACCGCGGCGGGTTGAGAGGAAGCAAGAGCCCGACCGGAGTAGTTGCGGACTGAGAAGAGGTTGTGGTGGACTGAGAAGATTGCGGCGAAGCAGTTAGCACAAAGTGTGGCCAGCTGCAAAGCTGGAGCAAGTAGTCAGCACCGAGTGCGGCTAAACGACAAGCACTGAGTGCAGATTGAGAAAAAGGCCGCGGACAGGAACAGAGGGTTGCGGTTAGGAAGTAGAGGCCGGCAAGCAGAGCAAAGATAGGACTTTGGACAAACACAGAGAACAAACCGCGGATCGCGGAGAACACAATCCGGCGGCAAGACACTGAGAAGAACTGCAGTTAGCAGTAGCACAGACCAAACCACGCGGCAAGGACAGACCGTAGCGAACAACAAGTAGATCGCAGCGGGTAACGTGTAGACCGCAGCGAACAAAGCGGATCAGCTACCAGCAATGGTGAGGTCTAAGAACAGACCGCAACGGTCAAAGAGATAGACTGCGCGATGAAGGAAGAGCGGGCAAGATGAGGCCGAAACGGTCAGACCACAGTGGACACAGAGCAGGTCGCAGGGTAACAGTACGGTGGGACCCAGCAACGAAGTCTATAAAATCAAGAGTAGATCCGAAAACAGAAGGCGGGAATAGCTCGCCGAGTACCCTGCGGACAGAAAAGGGTTTGTCCCCCAGAGTATGGAGAGAAAGAGCCTGCAGGAGGGTTGCAGTTAGACAGAACCTCTGACCGCCCAAAATAGGAGACCGCGGAGGGGAGTGCGATTAGAAAAATAGAGACCAACCAGAGGGATCGAGTGGCTCTGATACCATGTATAAAAGTGCACAAACTATTGGGAGAAAAATGTAAAACTTTGTATATCCTTCTTGTGTTGGTAAATACATGTATGAGTACATATATATAGGGAGATAAGGGAGAGAAGAGTCCCTTTTTCAAGATGTGAGACTATTACATAAAGAAGAAGAAGGTCTATGATGGGTCATTATATGGGCCTTTACATGTTCTTTTTCTAACAGTTATCACAGACGACGATGTGGAAGAAATCAAGTTTTTAAAACAAAAAATGGCTTCTGAGGTTGAGGTCAAAGATCTGGGTGCACTCAAATATTTTTGGGCATCGAAGTGGCAAGATCCAAGTATAGGATCTTTATCTCCCATAGGAAGTATACTCTAGACCTTCTTGAGAAAACTGGGATGAGTGGTTGTCGATCAATTGATACCCCAATTGAAACAAACCACTGAATGGGTCGTGATGATGGAAAGGAGATTGAAAATATACCAGGATTTCAAAGGCTTGTAGGGAGAGTGATCTACCTGGCTCATACTCGTCCGGATATTGCTTATGTCGTAGTGTTATCAACAAATTTATGCATGCTCTAGGGACTCATCACGTTGATGTTGCCAACAGAATTCTCAGATATCTCATGTCCTCACCTGGCAGTGGGATCTTGTTTTCCCCAAATTAGGCTCTAAGACTTGAGATCTACACCGATGTTGATTAGGTCGGGTCAATCGACGATCAGCGATCTACCTCAGGGTATTGTTCTCTCATGGGTGGAAATCTTATCATTTGGAGTAAAAAAACAATTGGTGATGGCAAGATCTAGCGCTGAAGCAGAGTTTTGGGCTATGGCCCATGGTGTTTGTGAAGGTCTTTGGTTACGTTCTTTGCTATGTGACCTGTGACTCTCTGAAGATGAGCTCATTCGGTTGTACTGTGATAACAAGGTGGTTATCAGCATCGCACACAACCCTGTCCAGTATGATCGTACTAGACATATTGAAGTGGATCGTCATTTCATCAAGGAGAACAAAGGGACTTGTGTGTACTCCCTTTGTTCCCTCAGATAGGTAACTTGATGATATTCTCGCAAAAGGCCTGAGTGAAAGCACCTTTGAAAGAATTGTCGTCAAGTTGGGCATGATCAACATCTCACGTCCAGCTGGAGGGGGAGTGTTACAATATTTTTATTTATATCCTTTATTTCACAACACATGTATAATTCCTTGAGTCCGCCTCCATATATAGAGGGGACTTGTTCTCTTTGCAAGTAATAAAATCATTATTTGTTTCTGCCAACAAAATGAAAATGAATTCGTCTACACTTAAATGAATGATCAACTTCTTTCTAGGAATATGAAGCACAGATGTATTTGGATGAGCTGACTGCATAATTTTTTAATGTTATATATGTTGAAGCCAAAATAGGCATCTGTGGAGTTCGGGGTCCCAAAAGAGGGGTGACCTCGCACCTACTACACTCAAGAGAACGTCACGGACCAAAGGACCAAGAAACTAAAAACAGACCATCGGCTCCAGCGTGGAGGTCCCACCTCACACACGGAAGACCTTTGAAGTCTCCCCCTCCCTAGCCAATGCTTGAGCTAGGTGCCCAGGAGGAAGAGAGCAAAGAGATTTTTGTGGCTCAAAATGCAATGCTCTTCAAGGTACCCTTAAGGGTCTATTTATAGTTTTTCCAACCACATGTACCAAAATGTCCACAATACCCTTCCGCCGAAAAGGCATTGGGCCAATATAAAACAGCCACACCGGGGGGTAAAGAGGTAATTCCGCCCCTAGGGTAAAACGGTAACAACATGGTCAAAAGAAGTCCAAGGGTGGGAGAATCCATACCCCCCACCTCCCTGGGCACCCGAGACGAACAGGTGACCCCCGAAGAACTGGAGAGCAGGGGGCAGGGGCGAGACCCCGGACTCCGGCCGGTCTCGTCCCGCCGGGCCGCGGAGCAGGAGGCAGGGGCGAGACCCCGGCCTCCCGACCGATCTCGCCCCGCCAGGCCGCGGAGTAGGAGGAGGCAGGGGCGAGACCCCGGCCTCCCGGCCGGTCTCACCCCGCCAGGCCGCGGAGGAGGCAAGGGCGAGACCCCGGCCTCCAGGCCGGTCTCGCCCAGCCAGGCCGCGGAGCAGGAGGAGGCAGGGGCGATACCCCGGCCTCCCGGCCGGTCTCGCCCCGCCATGCCGCGGAGCAGGAGGGGGCAGGGGCGAGACCCCGGCCTCCAGGCCGGTCTCGCCCCGCCAGGCCGCGGAGCAGGAGGAGGCAGGGGCGAGAACCCGGCCTCCAGGCCGGTCTCGCCCCGCCAGGCCGCGAAGAAGGAGGGGGCAGGGGCGAGACCCCGGCCTCCCGGCCTGTCTCGCCCCGCCAGGCCGCGGAGCAGGAGGAGGCAGGGGCGAGAACCCGGCCTCCTGACCGGTCTCGCCCCGCCAGGCCGCGGAGCAGGAGGGGGCAGGGGCGAGACCCCGGCCTCCCGGCCGGTCTCGCCCCGCCAGGCCGCGGAGCAGGACGCGGCAGGGGCGAGACCCCGGCCTCCCGGCCGGTCTCGCCCCGCCAGGCCGCGGAGCTGGACGAGGCAGGGGGAGGCCCGGCCGGTCTCGCCCCGCCAGGCCGCGGAGCAGGACGAGGCAGGGGCGAGACCCCGGCCTCCCGGCCGGTCTCGCCCCGCCAGGCCGCGGAGCAGGAGGGGGCAGGGGCGAGACCCCGGCCTCCCGGCCGGTCTCGCCCCGCCAGGCCGCGGAGCAGGAGGAGGCGGGGGCGAGACCCCGGCCTCCTGACCGGTCTCGCCCCGCCAGGCCGCGGAGCAGGAAGGGGCAGGGGCGAGACCCCGGCATCCCGGCCGGTCTCGCCCCGCCAGGCCGCAGAGCAGTAGGAGGCAGGGGCGAAACCCCGGCCTCCCGGCCGGTCTCGCCCCGCCAGGCCGCGGAGCAGGAGGAGGCAGGGGTGAGACCCCGGCCTCTCGGCCGGTCTCGCCCCGCCAGGCCGCGGAGCAGGAGGGGGCAGGGGCGAGACCCCGGCCTCCCGGCCGGTCTCGCCCCGCCAGGCCACGGAGCAGGAGGGGGCAGGGGTGAGACCCCGGCCTCCCGGCCGGTCTCGCCCCGCCAGGCCGCGGAGCAGGAGGGGGCAGGGGTGAGACCCCGGCCTCCCGGCCGGTCTCGCCCCGCCAAGCCGCAGAGCAAGAGGGGGCAGGGGCGAGTAGGGGTGTGTGCGGTGCGGTTTGGTGCGGTTTTGGCCCAAACCGCAACCACACCGTAAGGGTGCGGTTTTGGCCCAAGCAAAACCGCACCGCACCGATATTAAGCGGTGCGGTTTCGGTTTGTTGCGGTTTTTTGCGGTGCGGTTACGGTTGCGGTTTCGGTGCTGTTTAGGCATTGTTGAATTACAATTTGCTCAGTCAAATTGGATGAAAATAGGTGCTCACTGCTCAATTAAATTGGATGAAGATAGAATTTACATAGTTGATAATGAGTATACCAGATATGGTGCAAGTGAAACAAAATGCTCACTGCTTTCTCCGGTGTGATCAATTATAACTTGCTCACTACTCACCAGATCTGGTTTACCAGAGCTCAGTCAATTTTAACAGATCTGTGATAGTACAAAAAATGTGATCAAGTTTACCAGATAAATATTACAAGTCATCAAACCTTGTTGAACTTGCACCAGATAATGAGTATACCAGATCTGGTGCACCTTTTCATGGTAGTTTTTTTTTGACAAAAATTTTACTTTTGGGGGTATAACATTTTCGGAAAACTAACACCAGATCTATTCGAACAAAAAACAACAATCGAACGGGGTCATTGAGAAAAGGAAACTCACCGTTTCTGGAAGATCGAACTGGAAGCGACGGGAAGATCAAACTGGAAGATCAAACTGGAAGCTCACCGTTTCCGGAGGCGACGGGCGTTGTAGTTTCTGGAGGCGACGGCGAAAGATCGAACTGAAGCGGTAGGCGACGGGCGGTGTAGTTTCTGGAGGCGACGGCGGTGGGGGATGAAGTTTGCGGAGTCCACGGCTGCGGTGAGAACTGAGAAGAAGAGAGACTGAGAGAGGGATGTTGGGTGCTAGGGTAAATTGGAAAAGGGAGCATTTAGACCATTTTATTGAAAAGATAAAGTTGATTTTGAATAGAAAAATATAATGTAGGGCTTTTAGGTGCGGCCCGTTGTAAGCGAAAGTTGCCTGAACAGTATTTGAGTTGTAAATTGCTAAATAGGTGCGGCCACTCAAAATGTTTAATAAGTGTGGCCACTCAAATTGTAAAAAAATTTCAAATACCCAAATTATCAGTGCGGTGCGGAGTTTGCGGTTTTTAAGATTTAAAAACCGCACCGCATGCGGTTTACGAAATTTCAAAACCGCACCGCATCTACACTACGCGGTGCGGTTTAAAATTCGGTGTGGTTTTTGCGGTGCGGGCGGTTCTTGCGGTTTGCGGTTTTTTGTGCTCCCCCCTAGGGGAGAAACCCAGGCCGATCTCGCCCCGCCAGGCCGCGGAGCAGGAGGGGGCAGGGGCAAGACCCCAGCCTCCCGGCCAGTCTCGCTGCTCCCACCTCGCACTTGCCGAGGGGACCCTACTCAGCGACTACGGGGTTGTACACGATTCCCGCTCTTTTTGAGGTTGGCACAAGCTCGGAAAGAAACATCCAACCCAACGTATTCGCTGAGTGTAATTTTCTTGCGCGCCTCTCCGGGGAGTCAATCTGTCATGCCAGCTGATGGGAGCCTGGGCGACGAGACCCCCTCCGGGTAAAAAACACTTAACCTCCCGGAGGGGTCAACCTGTCATGCCAGCTGATGGGAACCTGGGTGGCGCGACCCCCTCCGGGTAAAAAACACTCGGCCTCTACGAGAGGTACCACCGGCTCTGCCCAGCTAGTGAGAGCCTGGGCAGCGGGACCGTCTCGGAGCAAAAGAGAATTGGGGCATCCACGAGAGATACCACCGGCCCTGCCAGCTAGTGAAAGCCTGACAGCGGGACCGTCTCGGAGCAAAGAGAACAGGGACATCCACGAGAGGCACCATCGGCCCTGCCAGCTAGTGAGAGCCTGGCAGCGGGGCCGTCTCGGAGCTAAGGGGGCGGGGGCATCCACGAGAGGTACCACCGGCCCTGCCAGGTAGTGAGAGTCTGGCAGCGGGACCGTCTCGGAGCCAAGAGAGCGGGGGCATCCACGAGAGGTACCACCGGCCCTGCCAGCTAGTGAGAGTCTGGCAGCGGGACCGTCCCGGAGCCAAGAGAACGGGGGCATCCACGAGAGGTACCACCAGCCCTGCCAGCTAGTGAGAGTCTGGCAGCGGGACCGTCTCGGAGCCAAGAGAACGGGGGCATCCACAAGAGGTACCACCGGCCCTGTCAGCTAGTGAGAGTCTGACAGCGGGCCCGTCCCGGAGCCAAGAGAGCGGGGGCATCCACGAGAGGTACCACCGGCCCTGCCAGCTAGTGAGAGTCTGGCAGCGGGACCGTCTCGGAGGCAAGAGAGCGGGGGCATCCACGAGAGGTACCATCGGCCCTGCCAGCTAGTGAGAGCCTGACAGTGGCACCGTCTCGGAGCCAAGAGAATGGGGGCATCCACGAGAGGTACCACCGGCCCTGCCAGCTAGTGAGAGTCTGGCAGCGGGACCGTCTCGGAGCCAAGAGAACGGGGGCATCCACGAGAGGTACCACCGGCCCTGCCAGCTAGTGAGATCTTGGCAGCGGGACCATCTCGGAGCCAAAGAGAACTCTCCTCCCGAGTCACATTCGACCCATCCAGCTAGTGAGAGACTGGATAAGGAGATCCTCTCGGGGGTGGGGCTGATCTCCCCGAGGCACATTTGACCCATCCAGCTAGTGGAAGCCTGGATGAGGAGATCCTCTCGGGGGTGGGACTTGATCTCCCCGAGGCACATTCGACCCATCCAGCTAGTGGGAGGCTAGATGAGGAGATCCTCTCGGGGGTTGGACTGATCTCCCCGAGGCACATTCGACCCATCCAGCTAGTGGGAGCCTGGATGAGGAGATCCTCTCGGGGGTGGGGCTGATCTCCCCGAGGCACATTCGACCCATCCAGCTAGTGGGAGCCTGGATGAGGAGATCCTCTCGGGGGGTGGGACTTGATCTCCCCGAGGCACATTCGACCCATCCAGCTAGTGAGAGCCTGGATGAGGAGATCCTCTCGGGGGTGGGGCTGATCTCCCCGAGACACATTCGACCCATCCAGCTAGTGGGAGCCTGGGTGAGGAGATCCTCTCGGGGGTGGGACTTGATCTCCCCGAGGCACATTCGACTCATCCAGCTAGTGGGAGCCTGGATGAGGAGATCCTCTCGGGGGTGGGACTTGATCTCCCCGAGGCACATTCGACCCATCCAGCTAGTAGGAGCTTGGATGAGGAGATCCTCTCGGGGGTGGGACTTGCTCTCCCTGGTTGGAACTATCTCGGAGCTAAAAGTACTTGACCTCCACGAGAGGTCAACCTGCCCTGCCAGCTAGTGGGAGTCTGGTCAGCGAAACCATCTCGGAGCAAAAAGTACTTGGCCGCCACGAGAGGTCAACCTGTCATGTCAGCTAGTGGGAGCTTGGTCAGCGGAACCATCTCGGAGCAAAAAGTATTTGGCCTCCACGAGAGGTCAACCTGCCCTGCCAGCTAGTGGGAGCCTGGTCAGCGGAACCATCTCGGAGCTAAAAATACTCGACCTCCACGAGAGGTCAACCTGCCCTGCCAGCTAGTGGGAGCCTGGTCAGCGGAACCATCTCGGAGCAAAAAGTACTTGACCTCCACGAGAGGTCAACCTGCCCTGCCAGCTAGTGGGAGCCTGGTCAGCGGAACCATCTCGGAGCAAAAAGTACTTGGCCTCCACAAGAGGTCAACCTGCCTTGCCAGCTAGTGGGAGTCTGGTCAGCGGAACCATCTCGGAGCAAAAAGTACTTGACCTCCACGAGAGGTCAACCTGCCCTGCCAGCTAGTGGGAGCCTGGTCAGTGGAACCATCTCGGAGCAAAAAGTACTTGTTAAAGAAAAAAGACATTACATACAACCTACCCTGACCTAACCTGGCAGGGGATACTCATTACAAGGAAAATACATATGGAACTCTGGGCGAGTTAGAGTGAGATCTCTCCACTCACTCCCTATTCCTTGGGGCCTCGGTTCCTCCCCCCTGAGCGATTCCTCCTTCGCCTTTCTCTCCCTTGGCCGACCGCCAAAACTTGATGTGGTGGAGATAGGAGTTGCCTGGGTGCCTGCCTCCCTGAGGCACTCTCGCCTAACCACCTTGGGGCTGTCTCGCTGAGATCCCTGGAAGCTATCTTGCCGAGATTCCTTGAAGCTGTCTTGCCGAGATCCCTTGAAGTTGTCTCGCCGAGAAGGGGGGGAGCTAGCTCCTGGGGGGTCGGGGTGGAGCTACCATCCTAAGGAGCAATGCTTCGCAGCATCTCCATGATGCCCTGGATGGAGGTCATGAACTCTTGCCTCCCCTCAAAGGGTCCTGGGCTGGGGAGCTCGTCGAGATCATCACTACCTCCCTGACCTCCAGCCATGACACTCTCCCGAGATCTTCTGTGCTGGTCACTCTCCACGCTCACCGCACCAAAAGTGTTGAAGCCAAAATTGGCCTCTGTGGAGTTCGGGGTCCCAAAAGAGGGGTGACCTCGCACCTACTACACTCAAGAGAACGTCACGGACCAAAGGACCAAGAAATTAGAAACAGACCCTCGGCTCCAGCGTTGAGGTCCCACCTCACACCCGGAAGACCTTTGAAGTCTCCCCCTCCCTAGCCAATGCTTGAGCTAGGTGCCCTGGAGGAAGAGAGCAAAGGGATTTTTGTGGCTCAAAATACAATGCTCTCCAAGGCACTCTTAAGGGTCTATTTATAGTTTTTCCAACCCCATTGACCAAAATGTCAACAATACCCTTACGCCGAAAAGGCCTTGGGACAATAAAAAACAGCAACACCGGGGGGTAAAGAGGTAATTCCGCCCCGAGGGTAAAACGGTAACAACATGGTCAAAAGAAGTCCAAGGGCGGGAGAAGTCATACCCCCCACCTCCCTGGGCACCCGAGACGAACAGGTGACTCCCGAATAATTGGAGAGCAGGGGACAGGGGCGAGACCCCGGTCTCCGGCCGGTCTCGTCCCGCCAGGCCGCGGAGCAGGAGGAGGCAGGGGCGAGACCCCGGCCTCCCGGCCGGTCTCGCCCCGCCAGGCCGCGGAGCAGGAGGAGGCAGGGGCGAGACCCCGGCCTCCCGGCCGGTCTCGCCCCGCTAGGCCGTGGAGCAGGCGGAGGCAGGGGCGAGACCCCGGCCTACCGGCCGGTCTCGCCCCGCCAGGCTGCGGAGCAGGAGGAGGCATAGGCGAGACCCCGGCCTCCCGGCCGGTCTCGCCCCGCCAGGCCGCGAAGCAGGAGGGGGCAGGGGCGAGACCCCGGCCCCGGCCTCCCGGCCGGTCTCCCGGCCCTCGCCAGGCCGCGGAGCAGGAGGAGGCTGGGGCGAGACCCCGGCCTCCCGGCCGGTCTCGTCCCGCCAGGCCGCGGAGCAGGAGGGGGCAGGGGCGAGACCCCGGCCTCCCAGCCTGTCTCGCCCAGCCAGGCCGCGGAGCAAGAGGAGGCAGGGGCGAGACCCCGGCCTCCCAACCGGTCTCGCCCCGCCAGGCCGCGGAGAATTTGGGTGCAGGGGCGAGACCCCGGCCTCCCGGCCGGTCTCTCCTCGCCAGGCCGCGGAGCAGGAGGGGGCAGGGGCGAGACCCCGGCCTCCCGGCCTGTCTCGCCCCGCCAGGCCGCGGAGCAGGAGGCAGGGGCGAGACCCCGGCCTCCCGACCGGTCTCGCCCCGCCAGGCCGCGGAGCAGGAGGGGGCAGGGGCGAGACCCCGGCCTCCCGGCCGGTCTCGCCCCGCCAGGCCGCGGAGCAGGAGGAGGCAGGGGCGAGACCCCGGCCTCCCGGCCCGTCTCTCCCCGCCTGGCCGCGGAGCAGGAGGGGGCAGGGGGGAGACCCCGGGCTCCCGGCTGGTCTCGCCCCGCCAGGCCGCGGAGCAGGAGGGGGCAGGGGCGAGACCCCGGCCTCCCGGCCGGTCACGCCCCGTCAGGCCGCGGAGCAGGAGGGGGCAGGGGGGAGACCCCGGCCTCCCTGCCGGTCTCGCCCCGCCAGGCCGCGGAGCAGGAGGGGGCAGGGGCGAGACCCCGGCCTCCCGGCCGGTCTCGCTGCTCCCACCTCGCACTTGCCGAGGGGACCCTACTCAGCGACTACGGGGTTGTACACTATTGATTCTATTAAAAAAAGTACAAGTCCGAGAAAGTACCATATCTCAAAATCCTGCAGTGTCTTTGCAAAATGGCAGAATCACCATGACCAAACCATCCAAAAGTTGTGTAATTTGAAATTTTGAACTTTGAAAAAATTTATTGTTGTCACTATGTCATTACGTGTTACATAGCCAAGATGTAATGTCATAGGACCGCAAAATAAGGATTTACAGTATTCTAACATGTTCAAAACAATTAAATAGACTACTATTTTTCTACAAGGATAGGATCTCTCGTCATCACACAATTTATACAATTTATTGACATCTTTACAAGATTGCAGTAGATTCTGGCTTATTAGATATGACACTGGGAATTGAAAAGAAAATTGAAGTACTGTAAATATCAGATATTTAAAATACATACAAATTAATGTTATAAGATATTTAAAGTTGAGAGCAAATAACTTTTTCAAGGATAGAACTCTCTAATTGAACCAAAAGCCTGTCTGCAACTACTAACAAACTTCGCATGCAAATACATTTGAATATTACCACATTCATCAAAGAAAATGAGTATCCCAAAATTAATAAGTTAAAACAATGTCAGACAAATTTAATGCAAAAAGATCAATAAAAATTTAGTAAAATCGCTTATTATGCAACATAAATGTAATATAACTCAACTCATACAATTCAAAAGTATTGTCTGTGTTGGTTCATTCCAGTCAATACTGAGTTGAACCACAAGGTTTTGCCCTCCTACGGGCACTTCCCAAGAGGTCACCCATCACAGAACCACTACCACAGGAACACACTTAACTATGGAGTTTCCAAGACAACTCCACCACTTGCTTTGAAAAGGTGTCTCTGATATTTAGAGTTCTGAATTACTACTCAAGCCCATAGACTTTCCTCCAATTCCAACGTGAGATTCAGTTCATTCACGCATCTTTTATACCTAGAAGCCTGCCAAAAGCAACTTTTCCTAAGCTTCACTGCCCCAAAGCACTCTCATACCTCATAACATTCAGGATGTTACAGGGTCACAACCTTGTGCATGGTTCGACCCTGAACGTATTGCAGAAGGTCTGACTCTGATACCATTTGTAACAACCCAACCTACATAATATCGGAAGTATTATCTATTTTGGTTCATTTTAACTAATACTGAGTTAAAATGCACAATTTTTCCATTTTCCAAAAGTAGTCGCAAGCACTTCTCAGGAGGTCACCCATCTCAAGACAACTCCTGTCAGAGCACGCTTAACTATGGAGTTTCCAAGACAACTTCACCACTTGTTTTGAAAAGGTGTCTCTGATATTTAGAGTTCTGAATTACTACTCAAGCCCATAGACTTCCCGCCAATTCCAACGTGAGACTCAGGTCATTCATGCATCTTTTATACCTAGAAGCCTGCCAAAAGCAACTTTTCTTAAGCTTCACTGCCCCAAAGCACTCCCATACCTCATAACATTCAGGATGTTACAGGGTCACAACCTTGTGCATGGTTCGTCCCTGAACGTATTGCAGAAGGTCTGACTCTGATACCATTTGTAACAACCCAACCTACATAATATCGGAAGTAATATCTATTTTGGTTCATCCTAACTCATACTGATTTAAAATGAACAATTTTTCCATTTTCCAAAAGTAGTCGCAAGCACTTCTCAGGAGGTCACTCATCTCAAGACAACTCCTGTCAAAGCACGCTTAACTATAGAGTTTATAACATAACTCCACCACTTGCTTTGAAAATGCGGCATTTTGAAATAACTGGTGGAGTTGTGTTGAAACTCCATAGTTAAGTGTGTTCTTGTGGAAGTAGTCCTATGATAGGTTACACTTTAAGAAAAAATATTTGGATCACCTAAGATATTTTTTGGGTATTGAGATAGTTGGTCGACCCGATGGACTTGTTTAATCTTGCTTCAACGAAAGTACTGTCTCGACCTGCTTCAAGATGCAGGATACTCAGGATGCAAGTCTGCTGATACACCAATGAATGTCAATCATAAGTTTTGTGCTCATGCATCCAACTATGATCTGCTTCTACATAATCTGGAGCACTATCGTCGTCTTGTTGACAAGCTTATCTATCTGACAGTCACGACAACCCAATATATCATTTGTTGTTGGGCTGGTCAGCCACTTCATGCATGCTCCTCAAATATCTCACCTCCAGGATGTTAGTGAATCCTTCGATATATGAAGAATGCTCCTGAACAAGAGCGTGTGTATAAGTCATCCTCTTCTTTATCATCAATTGTATATACTGATGTAGACTATGCTAATTCCATCGATGATCATTAGTCTACAAGTGGCTACTACATTAGTTTTGGAGGACACATGGCCACTTGGTGAAGCAAGAAACAGATGATGGTGGCATGCTCTTCAACGGAGGCTGAGAATTGTTTGATGACGTCTGTTGTTTCCAAACTTACATGATTAGAAAGACTTCTCACTGGTCTTGGTGTAAAGCTCCCCTCTCTGGCCGGTCTCTATTACAATAGTCAAGTTATCATCCATATGGCTGAGAATCTCGTTTTTCATGAACGTACCAATCATATCGAAGAAAATTGTCATTTCATCCGGAAAAAGGTTCAACTTCGCAAACTTGATATACGACAACTACCCATTGTTGAGCAAATTTATGATGTCCACACCAAGGCCATACCACACCCACTATACTGACACTGTTTTCAAGCTTAACATCTACAATTTGTATTCTCCAGTCTGGGGGGTGTAGAAGAACTGAATAAGCCCATGTAAAGGCCCTGTTTTCATGTATAGATTAGTCTCACATTTTGGTTTAGAGTTGAGATTTCACTCAATCCTATAAATGTGTATGAATACTTGTAGTATAATTTAATATACAAACAAGACAACAACACTCAAGCCTTTTGAGTGTTATATATTTAGTCATAATCTCACTAATGTTTAAGTACATTATGTTTTTCCTTATAGCTTCATTCCAAGTATTTATTAGTCTACCCTTCCCCCGTTTACCATGCCCGGTGACTAAACTCTCACGAATCCTAATAGGTGCCTCTAATGGTCTCCTTTGTGCATATCTGAATCATATTAGTTGAGCTTCTCGCATCTTCTCTACAACTGGTGTCACTCCTATCTTATCCCAGATACATTTATTCATAATTTTATTCAGTCTCGTGTGTCCACATATCCACCTGAGTATTCTCATCTCTGCAACTCCCATTTTTTGTTCATGTACACAATTCACTACCCAACACTCAGAACCGTAGAGCATCGCTGGTCTAATTGTAGTACGGTAAGGTAAAACTTGCCTTAAAGTTTTAATGGTACTTTACAATCATATAAGATCCTTGGCATGCCTCTCCACTTCAACGAACCTGCTTGGATTATACGTATCACATTTTTATCTACACCTCCATTTTTTGGACAATCGATCCCAGATATTTAAAGTCTTGCACTGCTAAATTTAAGCTCCATATACTCTGTCTTTTCCCTGTTCAACATAAACCCTTCTTTTTTAAAGTGTCTCGCCAATATTCAAGTTTCACATTTACATCCTCGCACGTCTCATCAACCAAAACAATATCATACGCAAACAATAAACACCAAGGTATTGCTTGATCGATGTGTCTTGTGAGCTCATATAAGATAAGGGTAAAGAGATAGGGGCTTAGAGCTGACCTTTGATATAAGCCAACAGTAATTTAATATATTAAGTAATAGAAAATTTATTCTGCTTTGTATTAATTCTCTCTCCATATATATGTGTGTGTGTGTGCATTTTAATAAATTTCGAGGTGTCAACTGATTCTTCATGATTTACATGTTTGTGCCTTTCTTTATGTATACATTTTGAATTTCCATTATTTAGAGGTGTGGGTATCAAACATTTCCAAGATCATATATGAACCTTGGAAGGTGTAATCAATGTGAAGACATTAAGAAATAGTAACTATTAAAGAACTTGTAAAGAAAGGCACGAATAATCGGCCCAAGTAAAGCCCTCTTGGAGATTAGTCTCATTCCATAGAATGATGTTTAGGCTCTCCTCTCTCTTATATATATGTGTACAAATATTTGTGTCGTATTCAAGTGAAATTATTGAGAAATTAATAAATATTATTATTTTTCTCTCCATTCGCATTCTTCTACATGGTATGAAAGTTGTTGGAATTATCGAGTCAATGTCGATTTTGTAGTGTCTTTGTGTTTGAAATTTAGTTACACGCCCTCTATCGGTGTTATACGTCATGTTGTAACTATTATATAATGCCCTAAGTGGATGAATAATAGTATCAAGTATTTCTATTTTATCCCCACCAACATGGTATCAGAGCTAAAGGATCTCAAACCCTAAATTTTTTTTGTGGTTTCCTAACTCTGATGTCCGCCTCTCCCTCCCTCTCGTCAAGCTGATCCCATCCTTCTGCTCCCGTCAAGTTTTTTTTGTTCCCGCTCATGTCAATGAAGTCGATCTCTTATTCAATCAACATGAGCGGCACTTGGTCTCCACGGTGTTGCACCTCCCGCCTGTGTCACCGTCGTCAAATCCCGCCTGCGTCATCGACGCCAGATCCTGTCCGCGACATCGACGCCAGATCCCGATGTGCGTCCCCGCTTCTTATCATCCCAATGTCAACCCATCCGTTGCTCATCGTCACCGGCTTTCGCTTCTATGTTGGTTCCTATCGTGATACTTCTGTGCTAGACGACGTCTCCCTCTGTCGACGACTTTGTCAATCCCATCTGTCGACGATGATGCTTCCTGTTGCCGATCGTCAATGCCTTCCCGTCCGGCTGCAACTCTCATCAAAAACCCCGACTGCTTCTCTGAATGAGCTTCTCCTCTATGAGTTGTTCTATGTTGTTGTTATGGAGCTACCACTCCTCTCCTTGTATGGCGCGTCCAACTCCAGCTGTTGCAAGCTTCCCTCAGTCCATTCCAGCCGCCTTCCTACCACTTCCCATGGCGTTTCTGACGCTTCCAGCCGCTGCTTATATTTTTTTGATGCTTGCGAACAACTCCAACCGCTGCATCTCAGATTTCTATCAATTTCAGTTGTTGATACCCCTTCCGGGACGCTGATCTTTCTCTGAAACTGAAGTTTGTGTTGTTTTTGGTCGTTTATATGTGTCTTAGTTTTGCCTTCTTGCACGTATTGTCCACGTGAGGGGGAGTGTTGGGATGAAGGCAACTCGGATGATCTTTTCCAATTTTTTCGCCTTTATTCCACACAGCCTCTAACCTTATGTCGTTCGTGTCTCCCCATATATTTTTAATTTGGTTGAGTTGGGGCCGCGACTGATGTTGGTGTTTTAGTCTCGTCGGGTTGTGTTGTGTGGGACCGCGTCGTGTGGGACTGTGTCGTGAGGGACCGCCCTTTGTGCAGATTATCCACGACAGATTATCCCTGACGGATTATCCCTGATCGCTCGTTTGATGATTCGTTACACATCTTTCATTCTCTTTTGCATGTTGTCGTGTAGGTGATATTGGTTGACCGATTTCCAGTGAGTTCATGTCATGTGTGGGTCTTACATCGTGTGTGGGTCTTCCGTAGTGTGGGTCTTGCGTCGTATGTGGGTCAGCGTCGTGTGTGGCTATATCCCCGGCTTGATTCCCCGATTTGGAATTTCCCCCGATGGATTGTCTAATGTTTTGTCCCGCATCATCTACCTCAATTGCCGCTATTTGTTGTGTCCAAGCTGAAGGGTCCCCCTTCAGCTTGAGAGGGAGTGTTGAAATTATCGAGTCAATGTTGGTCTTCTAGTGTCCTATGTGTTTGCGGTTTAGTCTCACACCGCCTATCGGTGTTATTTGTCATTTTGTAACTCCTATATAATGCTCTAAGTGGATGAATAATAGTATCGAGCATTTCTATTTTATTTCCTCCAACAAAAGCGAAGCGGATCGTGAAGTCATTTATGTTTGGTTTCGCACCAAGCAATCAACCCTTTCTGATCGCACGGTTTGGTAAACTCCTCTCCGGACGCTTTCTGTGTTGTTGAGCTTCTGCTTTAGCTCCTTCTGCCCCACGCCTTCCCCTCTGTTGGTTTTATAGATTTCCTCTGGCATCTACCGGGACCCACCTAGTCCCCCACCCACACACACACTCTCGCAAGCTCTCCGTGTTTGCTCGTTTTGCTCGCACTGCTCGCCCGATCGCCGAAGCTCCTATTTGCTAGGCCCTTTGTTGCATCTTTCCTGCGAGCTCTTCGTCCTGTGAGCCCAGATCGCTCTGCTCACCCGCCCACCTGATGGCTGAAGCTCCCGTTTGCTAGGCTCTTGGCTACATCTTTTCTGTGAGCACTCCGTCTTGATCGCTCTGCTCGCTTGCTTGCCTGTTTGTCGAGCTCCGGTTCAATAGGCTCTTGGTTGCCTCTTTCCTACGAGCTCTCCGTCCTGGTAGCTCAAATCATCTGCTCGCCCTTTCGCCGAGCTCTCCTTTTTGCTTGCTTCGCTCGCCTGATCACCTGTTCGCTTTCACGCTTGTTTTCCGAGCGAATGCTCGCAAGCTCTTGGCCGCCTCTTTTCTGGGATCTCTCCTCGCTCTTGCTCATCAAGGTCCGGCCCGCTTTGCTCCCACGAGCTCCCCATGCTGCCAAAGTTCTTTCCTCGGTAATCGTTCATCTCACTGTTGTCTCAGTTCGCGTGCTCGCCAGATTTCTGCTCTCTCCAAGTTGCAGTTGCCTCAATTCCTTTTGTGGTCTCCATCTCTGTGATCGCCGAGCTCGCCCTCTCAGTGACCACCTTTGTGCTCGTCGTAACCGCGCTTCTCGTCCTTGGCAGTCTCCTATTTGTGGCTTCATGGCCTTAAATGATGCCGCGTCTCTTCCATCTCGTGTCGCTACTACTCTTCCTGAAGTTCGGGATGAGCTCTGGATAACCACTATCTCTCTTAGTGGCCGAAAAAATTCTGTAGAATGGGTTCACTCTGTTCGCCATGTCCTCTATACGAAAGGGCTTCATCATCTCACCAAGGAACAACCTACTACCCTCACCGAGGAATGGCTCTGTGATGATGGGTATGCCCAAACTTGGATTTTGAATTCTATGGAAAACGAACCATATCGTATGATCATGTATCATGAAACGGTCATATATCATGAAACGTCCATGTATCATGAAACGGCCATGTATCACAAAACGGCCATGTAACACAAAAAGGCCATGTGTCACAAAACGGCCAAAGCTATAAGGAATGAACTTCACTCCTTATACTTTGGCAAGGCCAGTTTGCAACACCTATTCGACATCTTCACTGACCTCCAATCTATTGATCTGGGGGTGGAAGGTGACCTGACTTCCTTTGTTGTGCGGTCCAAGACTCTCATTGAAGCATGAATTCAACATCAACCTCCATCGTTGGATCTAGCTATTCAACGAGCCCAAAAAGAAGTTGGCATTGTCATGATGATGGCCCGTGTTCCCCCAAATCTACACAGCGTCTGTGTCAATATATCTCATCCTCAACCCTGCCCTCTCTCTGATGAGTGTTTCACGCTCTTAAAAGTGACACTGCCTCCTGATGCTCCCAGCACTGTCTCTCCAACTCTTCTCCAACAATCTCTTGCTACTCACCTCACCCTTCGTCGGCTTGTGGAGCTCGCACAGTCTCTCGGGTCGGAGGTCGATATGGTAGGTTGCGTCCCAAGTGTTCCTACTGTGGTCAGGACGATCATCTTGAGGTCACTTGTTATCGCAAGCATGGTGTCCCTCCTACAGATCTTGTGTCTATAGTGACTGATGCACCCACCGCTACTCGTCCGGACGTGGCTGCCATATGCACTCAGCTTCAAAATCTCCAGGGCCTGCTTAGTCCGCCTTTGAGCTCTGTTGCAACCATTTTTAATGAAGATATCATGTTTATCCCATACTCCAACTTGAATTATGGACTCTGGGCCACCAATCATATTACTCCGCAAAAACCTCCTCAGTACTTAAACACTGCTTGTCCTAAGTTTATCACCATGGTCAATGGTGACACTACTTTCGTTCATAGTTGTGGCGACATGCACCTCGCTTCTCTCTCTTCACTCGGTTCTTCATGTTTTGGGCTCTCATTTTAATCTACTTTTTTGTCAATCATTTGACTCAAGACCTCGACTATTTTGTAACCTTTTCCTCTTTCTCTTTTGTTGTGGAAGATGGACAGACATAGAATGTCATTGGTAGAGGGTGTCTATTTAACGGGCTTTAGACCTCGAATATTTCGTCCACCGCTCTCTTTTGCTACCTTTGTTGACTGGCATCGGCATATTGGGCATGCTTCTCTCCCAATTTTGAAGAAAGCTCTTCCAGATCTATCCCACACTGACTTCAACTGTGAATCTTGCACTTCAGCAAGCAACATCGTTCTTCTTTTTTCTTTTCATTGTACTCGGGGCAATACTCCTTCTGTTTTAGTCCATTCGGACATTTAGGGCCCTTTTAAAATGACTAATGTTTTTGGTTATTGTTACTGTAACAACCCGGTTTTAGGTTATTATAATGATATAATAATAATAATAATAAACCTAACCGGCCGTCCCCCCCTTTAGTTTCTCCCATCTGCTCCAGTCGCATCCCGTCGACTCCCGCATCCCGCTCTTCCGCATCCCGCAAAGCCGTGAAGCCCTGCTCCCGATTCCGCCCCGTCTCCTGCTCCCGTATTGCCTCCGGCTTCTCCACCTTCTGTTGAGGTCGAGGCCTCCCTCTCGTGTGCCCCTTTCTCTGGCCGACAACTCTAGCACCGCCCCCATTTCCTTGACGCCTTCTCCTCGGCAAGGGGTCGGCAGCCGCCTGCTTCTCCTCAAGCCATCAACAGCAGCCTCCCCCTCCTCAGTCCAGCAACCTCTTCTCTTCCCCTCAAGAGGGTCAGCATCAACATTGGCTTCCTCTTTGCGCCCCGCTTGAACCTAGGGTTTTCTCAAATTATCCTCTCAGATTTTGGGCATGGATTCGCTTCCCTTGAGTAAGATACCTCCTCTTTTCCCCTTTATTCAGATTTCCATGAAATTTTCTTGGAAAGTTTGCGCTCTAATTTCATATATTGTGTGATTCATGATTTTTGTCTTCTTCGTAATCGGCTAACCTTTGGGTATTTGTGATTTTTGGTGTCGTCTGTCGCTTTAATTGGTGGTTCGTGAAGGAAGTGCTCTCCGAATTAGGGTTTCCCCTAGCCTAAGCGTCGTCAAGTCTCAATCTTCATCTCCGCGTGGAATATCTTCTCCCCTCACTCTTGAGCGAGGTAAATCTCTTAGTCGCCCTTGATTCAGTTTTGTAGCAAAAATTGTCTGTGTTAGTGTGGTGGTAATTTAATGTATCGCTTCTGTCGTCCTTGTACAGGTTCAAAATAGGATTTCTGATTTCGCTTGTGCTGCTCAGCCGTCACCGCTAATTTCAGCTTCTTTAATGCAAGTAAAGATCTCTCTCTCTCTTGCAAACATTGAATTTCAATTACTTGGTCTGTTCTTATGATTATACGAATTCACCCTTCATTGTTTACGTTGTTATATGAATTTAAGTATCGAATGTCTAATCCGGCAAGTTAATATCTTATGATAATATTTTTGGAATGTCATGAGATTGTGATCACAGACAATTTTATTTAAAAGTTCACTTAGATGAATGGATCCCTCTTCTGATGTATAATTTGAAGTATGATGGATTTTTGGGAATGATTAACAAATATCATGATGAGAATTATTAAGAATTGTATGAATTATATCATTTGAATTCACACTTACATGAATTGTATCGTACTTGATGGATGATTAGAAGACTTATAGTTTTTGGAAACATGAGCAATAATTATTTTGAAGGTTAACGGTTAAAATTCTTTGCTACGATTAAATGATTGGTGATCTGTGTCATGCTCGTATATATACACACAGTTATACTTGGAGGATATTTATGTCGGAAAATTGTTTAATCTAAATAAATATTTGGTGTCCAGGAAAGTAGCGTATTATAATCGTATCACTCGTAAATACCTGAACCCTTAAAATATATTGCTTCAAATCCAGTTTTGTTTGTGTCATCGAATCTTGTGACAATGAACCATGTGTCATCGAATCTGCTGTCATCGAATCTGGTTTTTTAGGTCTGTTCTAAGAATTAAGTGAATGTTGCTCTGTAGCTCAATTTCTCTCTTGACGCGTTTATGAACTCTAATCTTTTACAACTGAATTTGCGTCTCACTGGGCATCTGTCTGCCGTCAGGGTCACGGGAAGCAGGATTACTTTTCTGACAAGACTTGCATGCAGATCTGATCGTGAACCATGTGCGCCCGCTATAACACCTACACCCTTCATCGATCGCGGCTTACAACATATTATAAAAATAATTTTAGGCTATACTCCGGAGTAGTGTAATAAACTAACTTGTTCTGTTTAGCTCTTTTATTTGCTTGTCTGTTTTGGTAGCATTGCTTTATGAATACTGGTACCTCCACATTTCAGCTTCTATTATTGTTTTGTTCTTTACTTTGCTCACCTGATTATTTCTATGTTCCGAGACTTTTTCTTTTTGTTTTGGAATTGCCTTAGTGTTCGTGCAGCGCTGTCAGGTCCTCGAGCCCGATCTGCTTAAAGTTTCAGATTCTATGTTTACATTTCTTTTACTGTCAAATATTTCTTTTATGTAATTATTGCAATAAGATATTTTCTCTGATATCATGGACAACTGCTAGGTTATTTAAATATTTTATGTACAAGAATTTGATAGTAAAGCATGTGCATCTTCTTGTGAGTCATAATTGCATGAAAACTATAGTAGTAGCATGTAAAACATAATTTTTTTACAAAATACATGTGCATCTAAAATTCTCACTGTTTTAAAACTCTAACAGCTTCCGCAATAAAATCAAACTATTTTTCTCCAAATCAACTACTTTGAAATTATTTTCAGTATTTTTTGCATCCGCTTTAGCAGGCATGGATTTCTTTTCTCTCATGCCTGTGATATCACGTCCCGCCCGAAGCGCACTCTGACTTATGTCGAGACGGGTCGTGACAGCTACTTTCTGACTTTTATCGATGACTACTCTCGCATGACCAAATTGTACTTATTTTGTGACCGGTCATCTCCTGGACGTTGTTCATTCTTTTATGTTTCAAATGCAGGTACCCCAAGCTCTATTGCATTTTACGGAATTTATTGCAAGTTATCTCATCAATCGCATGTCTTCCTTCATTCTCAATTTTGTCACTGTCTTCAGTTTTCTCTTCCCCTCCACTCCTCAATTTCTTGTAATACCTTTTGTTTTTTACTGCACCTGCTATATTCACTCCCTTGGCCCTATAACTGACAAGCTTGATCCTCGAGCTACTAAGTATATGTTTGTTGGTTACTACTGTACTCAGAAAGGCTATGTCTGTTATTCTCCTTCCACTCGCAAATTAATCACAACTGCGGATGTGAATTTTCTCAAAGATCGGCCTTCTTGCTCCTCACTTATGGCTTCTACCGTACCTCCTCTCCTACCACATCCTGTCATTCCTGTCACCTCTCATGCACCATCTCTCCTTCTCACACCATCCACCAGAAATGCAACCCTACCCCATGTTCGTGAGTACACTCATCGTTCCTCTCGCTTTGATACCCTAAGGTTGTTACCCATTCCTGATGAAACACTGCGTTTTGCTGATCCGGACACGACTTCTACATCCTACCAGATTAATAATTTTGTATTTGTTCATCGACCATCCATGATGCTTCACACATTTGCGACCTCTTGATCGTCTGTTTCCACCCCAAGCTCTTTGCAAAAAGCTCTTCAACATCCGGGGCGGCGGGCGGCTATGGATGAGAAAATGATTGCTCTTTGAGACAATCACACCTGAGATCTTGTCTCTCTTCCTCCTGGCCAGAAATGTGAGTTGCAAATAGGTCTTTACTATCAAACATACTCCAAATGGGTTGGTTGAACATCTCAAGGCTCGCCTTGTCGCTCGTGATTTTACCTAGTAACACGATCTCAACTACGACAAGACCTTCTCACATGTTGCAAAGTTAAATATTGTTTGAGTCTTGATATCATTGGTTGTTTATCGGCATTAGTCGTTACATCAGTTGCATGTCAAAAATTTCGTTCTAATGGTGATCTTGTGGAGACTGTCTACATGCATCAACTTTTTGCCTTTAAGACCACGGGAGAGTCACTTGTATGTCACCTAAAAAATTCTTTCTATAGTTTCAAACAGTCTCCTCGATCATGATTTGACAAGTTCAATCAGGTTGTTCGTGATGTTGGGTTTACTTGAAGCTCGGCAGACTTATCTTTATTTACCCATCATCGCTCAACAGGCACCGTGATAATCTTGATTTATGTTGATGACATTATAATTACGGGCAACGGTTTAAAAGACATCGGCGTGATCAAGGAATACTTGGCCTCTGTATTCTAGACTAAAGCTTTGGGGAATCTCTGATACTTTCTCGGCATCGAAGTAGCTCATTGTTCTGATGGTCTTGTCCTATCTCAAAGAAAGTATTTCCTTGATCTTCTTTATGATGCTGGCTACTCTGCTGGCAAGCTAGCTGACACACCCATGGATGTCAACTACAAGCTTTGCGCTTATACCTCTGTCTCTGATATGTTTCTATCAATCCCAGAGTACTATTGTCGACTTGTAGGAAAGTTGATCTATCTTACAGTTACAAGACCTAATATATCCTTTTTGTTGGGGTTGTCAGTCGATTTATGCATGCTCCACGAACCTCTCATCTCCAAGCAGTTGAGGTTCTTCTCTCTCCAACAAAAGGTAAACCTTAAGATGATTTTTAGGTTCTTCTCTCTCCTCCTATATATATACATATATATACCATATTATAAAGAAATACTGAGGTCTGCAAATAGCATGAGTTCGAAATTCACAGAAAAAATTTCGGCCGTCCGATCTTGATGCATTATTCAGCGGTCGTCCGATCAAACCAACCCTCTCTCCAGACTTTTTTGTAGGGCTCCTAAACCTACTTTAGGACAGTCCTAAATCTATGTGAAATGATTTCAAAATTTGGTAACAAAACAAACCCGCTAAAAGCCCGCCCGGTATTGATCCCCAACTCAAACAAGTTGACCCGCAAGCCCACCAGAACGCCAACCCGCAGTCCACTAACACAAGGATTTCAAACTAACATCCCGCAAACCTATATTTAAACCTATCAATTCTAAGTTTTTTGGGTAGTGTGGTACTAAAACAGCGGGTGAACAGTGCTCACGCCACTGTTCACCCGCTGTTATATTTAAATATATAAACTATATTATAAAACTATATTATAAACTATATTATATATTATAGTATAGATAAACTATAATATATATTATAAAACAGCGGGTGAACAATGCTCATGCCACTGTTCACCTGCTGTTATATTATAAATATTAAGTTATTTTATAAATTATATTATATATTATAAGTATATTATACATTATAAGTAAATTAAAAAAAACAAGCCGCAGGGGGAGCGGGCGAAGCCCGCCGTTGTCGGCAGGGTACTGTGTGTGTGTACAAATACTTGTGTTGTATTCAGGTGAAATTACTGTAAAATTAATAAATATTATTATTTTTCTCCCTCCATTCGCATTCTTCTGCCGTAACTATGATATCAAAATAAATCCGTGCACAGAATTTGCTAGAAGCTATAGCATTACAATCTAACTATCACTTGATCAAAATTAAAATAACAATTTCCACATTTCAGGAAAGCATAGCAGTTGTTTAATATGACTACCTCAAGTACCAATGGGCTGGCTGACAGAAGGCTATGTTTGAGAATCCGGGCCGGCGGGAGGCCGGCGAGGAGAGAGGAAACGACCGTTCTAAACGGTCGACTGGTGCTCTTCCCACCAGCATCAAAAAGACGGGATGACACCCTTTTACGCCGGCCGGTCTCGCCCGGACCTTGCAAAGAGCGTCCCAAACAATTTTCTCCGTCTCGTTCCCGCCGGAACAGCGCCCCGCCGGAACATCAAACAGAGCCAAAGTTTAAAGAACAAGTTACACAATAAACATTATAGAAACCTAACTTACACTAGCTGCAAATTTGACGACCCAAAGCTTTCAGGAATACTCCCAGAAAACTGATTTTCGGACAAATCCCTGCATAAATTAAAACAAACTAGCTAACATTTGAGTAGAGTAAGAATTGAATGTGAAGTATATAAAATGTTACAACATTATAATTCCCCTTGCCATACTACATCCCGGATTCTTAGACAGATACATAATCATTTTAATTTAGTGAAGCGTGCAGCGAGATAATGACAGCCTCTCCTGAAATCCTCGAGTAACGTTTTACATAAATGCTTGAATATAAGAAGTTCATACTTTTTAACTTTCGGTAATATTTTTCACATTGTTATTGAAGTACTGCCAAGAGTTCCTTCATTTTATGCTAAGGATATCTTGTAATGAATACTCCCGGGAGGGCACTATGGTAGATGAGGTATTACATACCATAATTAATCAAGTCGGGTTGATTCTATAGTGTGTAGATGAAGAATGCGTGTATAGAAATATAAAGAATCACTAGCAATGGCCAATTAGAAGTTTTTTCATCTTGTATCAGTATTAGTCCCACATTGTCAAGAAGTGTTATGTATGACTCTGCAATGCTATAAATAAATGTACATGTCCTTATAATAGACTGTCCTTGAGAAAATAAAATTACTTTTATCATGAGTTTCTAAATGGTATCAGAGTCACTCGATTCCTGAAGATTCATCTCGCTTAGCTCGCATAAGCGATTGAGCACCTACTCTGGCGTTGCTTGAGCTCATGTTCTCGAACCTGATCTTGCGCATTTGCTCGCTACCCTGAGCTCATATCCTCACCACCTGAACTCGCTGAAGGTCCTCCTAACCTCCTACTCTTGCCACCCATTCTCGTTTGCACTTGCACGCTGAGAGATAGCCTTCCATAGATCAACTCGTGCGCTGCATGAACTCTCAAAGTCCTCCACTTCAATCAATTCTCGTTGGAGCTCTGCCCTTTACTTTGATAGACTCTCGTTGGAGCTTGTGTCGCATATTTGTTCATATTGGAGCACTCCACTTCGATGTAGCACATGCCTTCAGCGCTTGCATTGGACCACATATGTTCTTGCAAGAATTTAGTTACAACTTTAAATTTTTTTATTTTAGAGTAAAAAAACAAAAAGATAAAAGTAATAGTGTCGCCTCGTTTCGAAATATCGACAAAAATGTCTCTGGCAACGACACCAAAAACTTGATAGAGAAAATCATGTTCTTCAATATATACTCAATTAAGGCAAGTGTACATATCGAAATATAGCATGGGATATGAAAATATCAAACTCGTATTAAAACTCGGGTCTGTTGAGTACTTCTACTTCAAGAAAACTAACTATTATTTTACCAATTAAAACTTACGAATTAAAAAAAATTAAAACTAAGAAAAAATAAGAAAACTAAAACTTGATCAAAACGCGTTTCGAATAAAATATAAAAGATATTTTACAATTTTCTAATATATAGCTTAACCGTGGAGATTCCCAAATTATGAACGCACCTCTCTCAAAAAATTTGCCCAACTGAGATTAAGAATATCAATTGAACTCTCGTTCTATAATCGATAACCTAATACTCACTTTAACGAGGTGAATCCTGCAAAACTGAAAGAATCACGTCATCCTCTCGAGAGAGTTGTGTTTGACTCTCTTTATTCGTGAGTGATCGATTCGTACACGAGCCTTTCGGCTAACCGACGAAAACAAATACGAAAGTCCACATATTGACATATGAATCCAATATTAATCACAAATAAATTGAAGGAGGATCAAAACTATAAGAGAGATAAATTTCATTCAAAGCTTGTAATAAGCAATACTAAAATTATAACTAATTGTTATGAAATAAATAAAGGTACGAGAAATGAAAAGAGACTTTTGCATAAGGAAAAGAAAATCCAAATTATATTTCATAAAAGGTGCTGGAAAAGCCCGTGTAAAGAGGCCCATGTTGGAGCCCATTTATTTAGTTTTCTTTTTCTCTCCTCTTTAGTCCCACATCATGTATAGGGATCTCTTCTCTCTTTAGTCCTATAAATGTGTGTGTATTCATATCTTGTATTTGATTATTGAGAAAGTATATACAAGTTTGAGGTTTTCTCCGCATGGTATCAGAGTCAAACCGGTCTTCTGTGCGGTTAATCCTTTTATAACCGCGGCTTCCCGTGCGGTTAAGCTTTTTTTCTCACCGCTGCTTCCTGTGCGGTTTAGCCTGTCTCTAACCGCGGCCACCTGTGCGGTTAAGTCCTATCTAACCGCTCCTCCTGCTCCCTCTCTCGCGTGGCTTCCACCTCCCGTTCTTCCTCGTCATCTTCCTCTTGGCCCTTTTATAACTCTCTCTGGTGGGGCCCTTTCCCCTTTCCCCATCTAACTGTGCCACCTGTGTGGTTAAGTCCTATCTAACCGCTCCTCCTGCTCCCTCTCTCGCGTGGCTTCCACCTCCCGTTCTTCCTCGTCATCTTCCTCTTGGCCCTTTTATAACTCTCTCCGGTGGGGCCCTTTCCCCTTTCCCCATCTAACCGCGCGGTTTCCTCCTGTCTACTTGCCTTGCCGCTAAGTCCTCGGCTTCTCACCACTCTCATTTTTTACCCGCCTTCTTGCTGCAATACTATCTCTTTTCTTTGTTGCTTGGTCGCTGCAATTTCTCTAATCACTGCGGCTTCTCCTCTCTGTTGCGGGCTCCGCATGTTGGTCATGGCATCTTCCGTGTCGCTAGTATGTTGTCACTGTGACCGTGCGGCTTCTCTTGTTCTCTAGTCGCGGCGGCTTCCCCTCTCAAACCGCTCCGCATTTTGGTCGCGACCACTTCTTTTTCTTGTTGTTGGTGTGTTGTCACCGACACCGTGCGGCTTCTCCTGTTCGCTAGTCGCTACGGCTTCTTCTCTCTAACCGCTCCGCATTTTGGTCGCGACCTCTCCTCTCCTTGGCGTTGGTGTGTTGTCATCGATACTGTGCGATCTTCTCGCGCGGTTTATCGGGCGGCCTCTTTCTGCTCGCTGGTCTGATCGCCCGTTCTGCTCGTGCGGTCTCCTCTCTATCTGTTGTTCTTCTTGCCGCCGATCTATCCTCCTGACTGCCTGGACATGGGGTCTTCTCTTGATTCTACCGGACAGGCGGCTTCCTCTTCTGCAGACCGCCCGGCCTTTTCCCCTGAACTCCGGGATGAATTGCGGATCACTAGTATTTCTTTAGCCGGGAAGAAGAACTTTGTGAAGTGGGTGCACTCTGTTCGCCGCGTTCTTCAGTCCAAAGGCTTTCTACATCACTTGGCCCAAGTTGTTCCTGCTGCTCCTACTGAAGACTGGTTGTACAACGATGGTCGAGTTCAGACGTGGATCCTCAACTCCCTTGATGGCGAACCTTATCGCATGACCATGTATCACAAAACGGCCAAGGCGATGTGGGATGAGCTTCATTATCCTATTCCGGCAAAAATAGTCTCTGGCACCTGTATGACATCATAACTGATCTTCAGACTCTTGATGTTTGCGGGGCCGCCGGCATCACCTCCTTTGTTGCTCGGGCCAAGACTCTGGTTGAAGCCTGGATTCAACATCAACCTCCTACAATGGATTTTGCTGCACAACGTGCTCAAAAAGAAGTTGTTTGTATTGTCATGATGATGGTTCGTGTACCACCTCATCTTCAGAGCGTTCGGGCTCGGATCCTCTCCTCTGCTACTACTCCGTCACTATCAGATGTGTGTTCCATGATGCTCAAGGTCTCACCACCTCCTGATAGTTCTGGACTTCCGTCACCGGCTCTCCTTCAGCAGACTTATGTGCCCTTACTGCCTCTCCCTCCTCCTGCTCGTGGGAGGCGTTCAGGCTCTCGGGGCCGAGGTCGGGGAGGCCGGCCACGACCAAAGTGTTCCTTCTGCGGTAAGGACGGCCACCTTGAGGCCACTTGCTATCGCAAGCATGGGCTTCCTCCTCGTCCACAGACCGTTGTTGCTGCCAACGATTCATCTGTCAATCGTACTGACCTTGAAGAGGTCCGGCTTCAGCTCCAACAATTTCATGGTCTGTTCAGTCGGCCACCTGCCTTTGTTGCCTCTGCTGCCTCCAGCTCACATGAAGGTATCGATTGTCTCTCCACTAGTCTGCGTTGTATAGTGGATTCAGGCGTCACTCATCACATCACCTCCCTGCGGCCACATCAGTACCTGGATTCTCCTCATCCGAAGTGTATTACAGTAGCCAATGGGGTCACTGTTCTGTTCTCCAGCTCTGCTGATATCCCTCTCATTTCTTCTCCATCTCTACGCTCGGCTCTTCATGTTCCGGGCTCCCCGTTTAATTTACTTTTGTTTGTCGCCTCACTGCTTATTTAAATTGTTTTGTAACCTTTACATCTTCTTTTCTGATATAGGATCAACAAACGCGGAATATAATTGGTAAGGGAGGACTGCAGAACGGGCTCTACCTTCTTGATGACTCTTTACTATCCTCTCTTCCGTCTCCTCCGTCGATTGCAATGTTATTAAGGCGTCGCCTAGGCGACGCCAAGGCGCCCGGGCGCCCACAAGAGCGCTATGCGATGCACGCCTAGCAGCACTTGTGTTAGGAGCCCGCCTAGAGGCGCCTAGGCGCCCAGGGCGACGCCTGGAAGCCTAGGCGCAAAAACTTTCTCTCGAGTATGCTTGTTTTCTCTCGGATAGCGATTTTTTTATTTCTCACGTATGCTTTATTTCTCCCGACGCTAGGGTTGCTTCCCGTCTCCCGCAAGTTCGCTCCGGCTCTTCCCGTCTCCTGCAGGCTCGTTCCCTCCGGTTTTTCCCGTCTCCCGCAGGCTCGCTCCCTCCGATTTTTCCCGTCTCCCGCAGGCTCGCTCCCTCCGGCTTTTCCCGTCTCCCGCAGGCTCGCTCCCTCCGGCTTTTCCCGTCTCCCGCAGGCTCACTCCCTCCGTCTTCTTCTGCTTCAACATGTTGAGTCAGGATATTTTTTGCAAAATTATATCCTTATTCAATAATTCTTTTTACCTCTTTAGCTACCTCATGATATACTGGTCATATTACTTCACTTAATCCCCAATTTGTTACCATAGTTACAGCCATTCGAATAGCCATTTTAATATCTGAGGAGGCACCAGAGGTAACTTTAGCTGGCCCAAAAATAATTTCTTCTGCTACTCTATCAGCCATTGCTACTATTCTTATGTTCTAAGAATAAGTCATCTTCTTCTGAGTTACCTTTAGTAAAATCTAAATTATATTTTTAATGTTAAATTGCTATTTAATTCTTTATCTATTAAGCATCAAGCATAAAATATAGTTCAATCATTTCAGTGACTTGTTAATTGCAGTGACTTGTACATATTTGTATGCTAGTTTGATAAATTTTTTTTTGTCCTTGAAAGGAGCTAAGATGTCCAATGTTCAGAGAGTTGTTGGATCTGAGAATTTAAGCAGTTTAGGTTCAACCCATGATCCAAAGCACAGAGCAAAATCAAACGATCTTGGATAGAAGTATGGGTATTGGTCAGATTTAAATGATCAAAATTTGGTTAGGTGCAAGTTATGTGACAAAGATACTAAAGAAGGAATTAGAAGATTAAAGGAGCATTTGACTGGAGGGTATAGAGATGTTAAAAAATGTCTAAAAGTTACTGAAGAAATCTCTAAAGAAATGAGAGATTTCATGGCAAAACATAAAAAAATGAAGGCCGCAATTGAGATCGATGAAGAGAAGCCACAGAATGAAATGGGAGCAAGCCAAAATAGTAGAACTGAGCCGAGTTCTGAAACTGTTGCACAAAAAAGAAAAGAAATATCTTTTGAAGAGAGATTTCCTTTGGTTCTTGAAGAGCTTAATTGGAGCAGTGAGTGGATGACTGGTCATCCAGATGATGATTTGGTTCATCCAAATGAAGATCTAACGTGGAGCATGATAGACAGAGAATTTGGAGCATCTACATCATTCCAAAATAAAAATAGATCAAGGAGGATTAGAAGTGATGAGTCATTTGATGAGACAGCATTAGAGATTGAAGAAGTGCATGATGATGATGATATTGAAGACGATTTTGGCATAACTGGTCCAGTGGAGGAGAGACATTCAAATGAAGAAGATGATAACTTAATATTTTGAAACTTGATATTGAAGACTAATTTGGCCTAAGTGTCTAACTTATTATTTTGAAAACTTGATATTGAAGACTTCTTACCTGCTACTGTAGCTTTAATTTTTCCTTGGTCTTCAAGCTTTGATAATTTTTCTTAATGACTGTATGTTTGTTAAATATATATAACATGTGCTTCACTTTGAGCAATGCATGTGATTGAATGTTATTGTGTTTCTGTTTAAATGACGTCATAATGTCATATCATAATTTTATTAGTTCACAAATTAGTAACTAAATCATCTTTTTCTCATCTTATTCTACAGATGGGTGATTTTGTGTTACCTTTACCTTCATTTAAATCAACTTACATCATCACTAACAAAGATATAATCACGTGTGTTTTTTTTCCACATTCATGTTTTTCAAATGCATATATTTTTTACATTGTTTAAGTATAATTTTGTAATGTCATAGTTGGCTTATTTTTGTGACCACTAACATTGTAGTGGTTGTGGATGTTTTGTATGAAATTTAGAAATTTATTTAGGGTGTTCAATATTTACTGTCGAATGCTTATATTTTGTTGATAATGTATAGAACTATTGACTATTTGAAGAGTGATTTTAGCTCAGTTACCCCATGTGAGTGAGAGTGAAAATAACCATTCCAATTATTTTGCATGTTGTGGTTTAAAAGGGAGTTACACTTTACTGAGCATGTTAAACGCTTTGGTCGCCTAGGCGACGCCTAGGCGTCGCCTCGCCTTGGTACACCCTTTAACGCCTTGGTCGCCTTGTCGCCTTGACAAGCTTGGTCGATTGGCATCGGCGTCTTGAGCATGCCCCTTTACCAGTCCTCCAGAAGGCTCTACCAGATGTATCTTTTTCTCCTTTTCAGTGTGAATCTTGTATTTTCGGCAAGCAGACTCGTTCATCTTTTTCATCGCATTGTACTCAGAGTTCTGCTCTTTTTATTTTAATACACTCCGATATTTGGAGACCGTACAAAATCACTAGCATTTCTGGATATCGCTATTTTCTAAGTTTTATTGATGATTATTCTCGAATGACGTTACTATATTTACTTCGTGATCGCTCTGAGCTTCCCCATGTCTTTCGGGCATTCCTCTTTGAGACCCGCACGCAATTCTCCACGAACATCAAAACTATTCGTACTGATAATGCTCGTGAATACACTAGCCACGAATTTGTGAACCTTTGTTCAGAATTTGGGATCATTCACCAAACATCGTGCGCTTATACCCCTCCAAAAAACGGAGTCGCCGAACGTAAGAATTGACATTTACTCGATGTTGCTCGCTCTATCATACTTCACACGCAGGTTCTCAAAGCTTATTGGAACTTTGCGCTTCCGACGGCTTGCTATCTGATTAACTGTCTCTCTTCCCCATACTCCACAATACCACTCCGTTCAGCCTCATGTTCCCTTCTACTCTGTCATTCTCTCTCACACCCCGCATCTTTAGGTGCACTTGCTACGTTCACATTCTTGGTTCATCCACGGATAAGTTGGATCCCTGGGCAGCCAAACACATCTTTGTTGGATATTCACAAACTCAGAAAGGCTACGTATGTTACTCTCCTGTTACCCACAAGGTGACTGTTTCTGCTGATGTTACCTTTCTGGAGGATCTTCTTTTCTTCTCTGCTCTAGATCCAATACCTCTACCACCACCCATCATACGTCTTGTCATTCCCGTTACCACTCCACCACCAAAAATTCCTAACCAGGCTCCCACTATTTCCAAGCCACCTCTTATACATGTTTATACTCGTCGCCATCCTGACTCCATTTCCCCAATGCAATCGGCTTCGACCTCTGACGCTCCGCGTCCTGCTGATCCGACACCAAAATCTACCGCTCATCCCATGGCGAAGTATGTATCCTTACATCGCCTATCCCCACAAATTCAAACTTTTGCCAGTTCATTATCCTCGATTTCTGTATCTAACTCTATGCAAGAGGCTCTCCAACATCTTGACTGGAGGGCAGTCATGGAAGAAGAAATGATTACTCTCTAGGCTAACCAGACCTGGAACCTGTTACCTCTACCTACTGGTCAGACACTTGTTGGGAGTAAATGGGTCTTTATCATTAAACATGCTCATAATGGGACAATTGATCATCTGAAGGCCCGCCTGGTGGCTCGTGGCTTCACCCAACAGCAAGGTCTCGATTATGAGGAAATATTCTCTTCAGTAGCCAAGTTCAACACCGTTCGTGTCCTCCTCTCTGTGGTTGTGCATCGCCAATGGCATTACATCAACTGGATATCCAGAATGTGTTTCTGAACGGCGACCTCTTGGAAACAGTCTACATGTAGCAACCTCCCGGATTTGAGACCACGGGGGAGTCCCGAGTTTGTCACCTTAAGAAGTTCATTTATGCTCTCAAACAATCCCCTCAGACATGGTTCGACAAGGTCAGTAAGGCAGTTCAGGAAGTCGGCTTTAATCGGAGCTCAGCAGACTTCGCTCTGTTCATTCGTCACGTCATCAGGCAACAGGAACGGTTCTTCTGTTAGTATATGTTGATGACATCATAATCACTGGAGACGATTCAAAGGGAATATAAGCAGTCAAACAGCACCTTAGCTCCGTCTTTCAAACAAAAGATCTGGGGCATCTTCGATACTTCCTTGGTCTTTATATCACGAGAGGTCCGGATAGACTTGTCCTCTCCTAACAGAAGTACTGCATGGATCTCCTTCAAGATGCTGCCTACTCTGGATGCAAGCTCACTACTGCTCCAGTGGATGCAAATCATAAGCTGTGTGCACATGCTTCTGATACAGATCTTCCTCTCCAAAATCTGGAATACTATCGACGACTTGCGAGGAAACTGTCACGACCCGTCTCGACGAAAGTCAGAGTGCGCTTCGGGAGGGTCGTGATGTCACAGGCATGGGAGGAAATAAAATCACGTCTGCTAAGGCGGATGCAGAGAATACTGAAAATAGTTTTAGAAACAGTTATTTTGTTTGAACAATTTATGGTTTATAAATATACGGAAGCACTTAAAGTTTTAAAACAGTGAGAATTTAATGCACATGCATTGCATTGAAAAATTTAATGTTACACACAGTGCTGAACAGAAGTGAATGTCATAAGCAACAGTAATGAATATGTCATAAATAAAATGATCTACGACATCAGAAACATCTCAGTATTTGTCCGCAATACAAGAGAAAATGACTTACAATAAGTAGTACATGATAAATCACATTGACAGTAAAGAAAACAAATACATAAAATCTGATGTAAACAACTACAAAAGAAAAACCTCCAAGCAAAACTATAGCTGAACGAGAAGTAACTCAAGGAGCGGGCGGCGCAGTCACGAACCCTAAGGCAAATACAAAACAGAGAGAAAATACCTCAGAACATGAGAATTAAACCATAAGCAAATTAATCAATTAAATTGTGAGCAAAACAAACAAGCATAATCGAACATTGATATACCTTGAACAAAACTAGTAAACATACCAACATCGAAGTCAAACAGACATTTCTAAAATGATAGTCTACCCCTGGATATAGCCTAAAATTACTCATGTAATATGATGTAAGCCGTGATCGATGACGGGTGTAGGTGCTATAGCGGGCGCACATGGTTCACGATCAGATCTGCGTGCAAGTCTTGTCGGAAAAGTAATCCTGCTTGTCGTCACCATGACGGCAGACGGATGCCCAATTAGACGCTACAGTTCAAAGATTTGCTTACAACTACGGATTTGTTTTCGAGTTTTATACTTATATGATTATTTATCATATTATTTTATGACAACATCATGAGGGTTCAGTGGTTTGCAAAAAAACAAAAATAACATTTGTAACGGAAGCATAAGGAACCTGTAGCAAGGTTAAATCTCAAGTTTGCAAGTGAGAGGGAGTTCTCTACTTGCCTTAAGGTGACGTCGAAAACGCTAACGATAACTAAGTGGCGCATGCAAAGTTAAAAGTTGTAGCTAAACCTGTTCAAGATCAAAAATGTAATTCAAATTTGAATTAACAAGATTTTTACGCTTGCATATGTGTTTGACAATCGCACTACACAACATGAGGGGTTAGGAATTTACCTTCCTCGAGAGTGAGGGGAGAAGAGGCTACCGCGAGCGATCGGGGATTTTGGCGGCGTTTGGATGTGATAAGCCATAATTCGGAGAGGGCTTAGAGCGATCTCACCACTAGATCTGAAGAACGGCACCGGAAACACAAACAATAATTGATGTTAGACGGATATACGACAACTGCAAGAGGGATAGTCGAATTTACATTGATCGGAGAGCAAAAATTATCGCAACAAAAATTAGGGCAAATCTAAAAACATGAGATTGGCGGAGTTCTTACCCAAGGAGACCAGATCTGGGCTCAAAGATCCATGTAGAGGAGTTTCGAGCGAAAACCCTAGGAGATCCCTTCGCAAAACACGACACAATCGATCACGGGAGGGGTCGTCGGAGGGAGATATTGCGGCTGCCAGCCCTGAAGAGAGGAAAAAAAAGCTAGGATCGGCCTCCAAAAATGGAGGGAAGGACGAAGGAGGCCCTAGGATTGAAGCATCTTGAACTCTCGGCCAGAGGAAGTGAAGAGGAAGAGCAGGAGGAGGCTGAGAAGCAAGCGGAGGCAGCGATTTGAGGGGAGAAAGGCGCCGGAGGGGCCGCCAAGTCGCGGGAGCGGCGAGATCGGGCACGGCGGGACGAGTGGCTCGCAGAAAACGTCGGGAGCGGAACCTGCGGGAGAAAAGAAATGAGATATCGGGAGATTCAAGTTGTTGAGCGCATCCTAAGATACCTTAAAATAGCTCCGGGTCAAGGGCTGCTATACAAAACATCATCCTCTACTCCAACGTTGGTTGCGTATTCTGATGCAGATTATGCAAGTTCCTTGGATGATCGGCGGTCAACCAGTGGTTTTTGTACTTATTTTGGAGGTCATCTTGTTACCTGGCGGAGTAAGAAACAAGTCGTGGTTGCTCGGTCCTCAGTGAAGCAGAATACCGATCGATGACATTAGTTGTCTCTGAGCTTACATGGCTTGAAAGTCTCCTCGCCGATCTAGGAGTAAAACTTCCCTCACCTGCCACCCTGTTATGTGACAATCAAGCGGCTATACACATAGCAAAGAATCCAGTCTTCCAAGAAAGAACGAAAAATATTGACGTGGACTGTCACTTTATCCGGGAGAAAGTTCAAATGAAGAAGATAGAATTTAAGCATGTTCCGGGTACTGAACAAGTTGCTGATATCCTCACAAAGGCCCTACGAAGTACCCTATTTTATCAGTTCTTGTCCAAGCTGGGTGACTACAACTTGTACGCTCCAGCTTGCGGGGGGAGTATTGGAAAAGCCCATGTAAAGAGGTCCTTGTAGGAGCTCATTTATTTAGTTTTTTTCTTTTCTCCTCTTTAGTCCCACGTCATGTATAGAGATCTCTTCTCTCTTTCTCTCTCCTACAAATGTGCATTCATGTCTTGTATTTGATTATTGAGATAGTATATACAAGTTTGAGGTTTTTTACACACAATCAAATAAAGTAATCAATCAGCTAATTGAGTAAATTAATCAATCCATGTATAGATTAAATCTATTAATGTTGTCAAACGTATACTTACATATTGACTTTGTTGGCGTTGGGCTCGACTTTGGCAAAGGAAAACACGGTTAATACGGCTGCAAGCTTCGAGTGAGACTAGCCCATAGGTACATGTCGTGCGTAGAGGGAAGATCGATGATGTCAGACTAGCCGATGACAGGATGTTGTGCGCATAGGAAAAACGATGTGTGGTTGGATTCCAACACAAAAGTAGGGGAAGACGACAGGGAAGATGGGTGCCTTATGATTGTGCATTGAACGAGGGGATCAATCGGCTTCAATTGTCGACAAGAAAAGCTTCACTTGTTGAAAGAATGGTCGAGTGAAAAGAGTATAATTATATTAGGTAATTGTTATAGGCACCGCAGTTTTAGCTATTGGCGTCATTTTATTAAAGGCACCGCACATGACTAAAGGCGTCCTATAATGTTAATGGCATCGCATTTTTTTAAAGGCACCGCAAATAAAATTTTGTTAATTACATTCTATAAAACATATAGATTAAACTGTTTGACAACAATTAGAGCTGAAAATATAAACAACATATTAGAAGTCTCAAAAAATTCAATTGCATTATATGACAGTTTAACAAAATTCATTCGATAGCAAAATATGTGAGCTCAACCAAAGGTCAGCAAACCTGTAACCGCTCAAACCCGTTACATGACCTTGTTCTTTATCATAAAGCCTGAGTTTTACATCAAAATGACATCACCTTGAAGGTTGAGCATGTCCTGTTCATGCTATTGACTAGAACTAGTGAGAATTAATAGACAAACAAAGTATATATATTCAATTTGATGAGATCAAATGACTATACAAAAGTAGGGTACAAAGCACAGTGCAAACAGATCAAAAAGCTTCCCCCTCGAATTAAAGTGTTATCCTGATGCACTTCTTAAAAACAGATCCTAAAATGAACGCCAACCTTTGTTTTCCCTCGGCAAAGGCTGAAGCCAGCTCTTGCTCCGTTGGAAGCAAGGGGCGCACGAATCCACCGTCCTCGTTTAGTCGCTTGTGTTGGCCATCTCTTACTCTCTGGCAAGCCAATCGCCAAAGCTGCTCCACCACTAGAAATCTCCTGCTCAAGCCATTGAAAGAAATAGAGATTTGTTGTGCAGCGCGAGCTCACCGAGAGAATACAACAGAATCTTGGAGATTCTGAATCCAGAGAGCTCGGATGCTGCAGCCGGACATTTCCACTCCCGCCCTCAAAGCTTTCCCCCCAACTCTCCTCAAAACAAAGCAGAATCAGCGTGCCATTAGGTTTAGGGTGCGATTTAAATCGGGTGCCATCAGTTTTTTTTTTAAGGATTGAATTTATCCCCTAAATTTAACATTATGTGTTGTCATTAGTCAAATTTGCGGTGCATATAACAATTTATTTATATTATTATTTAATATCATTTGCATAAGTAAGAGCTCTTATTTTGTACATTTATACATTTTATGTTATTTGATTTATTTTTGTGTTTTCATTACGGAAGAGTGGGAATATAATAAAGTGTCAGAAGGAAGAAGTAATCAAAAACTGAAGAGGAACCCAGAACAAAGAAGTGTTGTACATAGCCTGGCTATACGGTCGTGTACATGCTTTTTCACACTTCTTCACACTTGCAAACAAAGATATGCACGGCTAATTGACACGGCCATTTCATGAAGCCGTGTAGGAGCCCTGCGACTACACACAAAAAAGAAGCATTTTTGGGGCTACACGGACTATAGACACGGTTGTGTCCCAAGTCCGTGTCAAGGCTATTTTGTCACCAGTATAAATATAATTTCATATTCTTAAAGAACTAACTTTGCCTTCTGGAAGCCTTTCATTTGGAGTCATCTTAAAGCCGAAATACACAATGTAGGGAGAAGACTATCACAACCCGTCTCAACGAAAGTCTCGGGCAGGCCATGATGTCACAGACATGGGCGGAAAGAAAATTCATGTTTGTAAGGCGGAAGCAGAGATTCTGATAATTAGATTTAAAATAATTAATTTGAAGGAAAATAGTTGTTATTATGCAGAAGTTTTAAAATATGATAATTTGAAACAGATGCACATGCATTTTATTAAAACGTATGATACAAATTTCAAGCAATGACGGGTTCAGATGAATGAACATACAAACAATATTAACTTTGAGTGCATATTATATAGCCTATCAGTTGTCTATGATTTACTGATCATTATTATTACATAAAATAAATGTCTGACAGTAAACGAAATGAAACGTAAACATAGAACCTGAAACTTAATGCAGATCGGGCTCGAGGACCTGACGACACTGTCACGAACGTTAAGGCAATTCCAAAATAAGAAGGAAATGTCTCATAACAATGAAATAAATAGGAGAGCAAGTAAAATACAAGGTTGTCAGGATCGCAATCTGAGTCATAGGATCTTACGATCCTACGATCCAGATTTTGTAAATCGATTCTGATTTTGTAAAGCGATGCTCGATCCGACCCTTCTATCTGATCTGATCCTACCTCGAAACGATCTCATCTAGGATCTCGATCCTGACAACCTTGGTAAAATACATAACCAGTAAGGGAAACAGAAATGTATGTGTATCAATTTTCAATGAAGCAAAGCTAACAAGACAGACAAGTAAAATAGTCAAACAGAAATATCTTGAATTAAGCCTACACCGGAGCATAACATATAATTAATCATATAATATCATAAGATGTAATCAATGAAGTGTGTAAGTATTTTTTGTGGGTGCACATGATTCACACTCTAGTTCATATGCAAGTCTTATTAGAAAAATTCGTGCTTGTCGTGATCATGCAAGCAGAGAGATGCACAAATTAAACACTATCTTTCAATGATTGTTTAAGATATTATTGAGTTAAAAGATTCATATTTTAAGGATTCTCACAGGAACAAATTCACTTAAAGGGAAAGATCAAATCAAGAACAGACTTTACTCAGGCCTTGCAACCAGACATGCATAAGAAAAGATTCGATGACATCAAAAACTAGAAAATGAGTTTGAACTTGCAGGTTCGAGGGAGTAAGTTATCATTAACAAGAAGGTTTTTTAGGTAAATCGCACAGGTAAATTGATATGCATCGATCCTACGATAACAAATACTCGTCTAGACTAAATCATTTTCAGTCATAAATATCTTCCAAGTGAAAATGTGTGTATGATACGAGCATGATATAAAACACCAATCATTTAATCACTAACAAGGAATCTTAACAGTTATCATTCAAATTAATTAATGTTCGTGCTCAAAACCTACTAGTCCTCAAATTATTCATCAAATAAGATGAAATTCATCAAAGTGAGAATCCAATTAAAATCACCTCCTTACACTAACTCATGTCATTTTATGTTAAAAATCTAAATAAGAATCATTCATGCAAGTGACTATCCAAATAAATTCATTTATGATCATAAAGTCGTATCATTCTAAACGTATTGAACTATAAACCACTAATTAGTCAGATTAGACATTCAAAATTTAAATTTATTTGACATATCAAATATCCAATAGTGAAATCATATATCATAAGAACAGATGCATAATTTAAGCTCAATGTTTGCACGAGAGAGATCTCTACTTGCCTTAAGGCTGAAACTGAAGCTGAATCTGACGGAATCGGCTGAGCGGCGCAAGAAAAAACAGAAATCCTACTTCTAACCTGTCAAGAACAACGAAATAAACATAGCGTAATTCACTACGCTAACACAGGCAATGATTCATTGCAAAAAATTAGATCAAGAGCGGGCTAAGAGATTTACCTCCCTCAAGAGTGAGGGGAGGAGGGATTACCACATAGAATCCAGGAGTTGGCGACGCTTAAGCTTGGGGAAACCCTAATTAGGAGGGACACTTGAGCAATCCTACTAACTGAATCGAGGAGCAGCGCTGGAAATCACAAATACAGCGAGGTTAGACGATCGTAAGGGGCAAAAAATCTCAGATACACAAAATATACGAAATTAAAGCACAAATAAATCATTAGGGATGACAATTTTTTGATTCCAAGAGACATGAGGGAGATTTTTACCAATATTAACCAAATTAGAGCCCAAGGAGGAGAGGGAAGGAAATCTTAAGCGTCCCTCTCGCAAATCCCGGCCAAGACGACGAAGAAGAGGGCTGTCGGAGGAAGGGAAGGGATGCCAGTCCTTGGAGAGGAGGTTGCTGCCCCTTAGGAGGAGGAAGCGAAAATAGGGTTGATGCATTGAGGATTGCTGCAGCCGGCTCCTTAGAAGGGAGAAAAACTGATGTTGGCTTGAGGAGAGGAAGTTGTTGACGGTAGAGGAGGGAGGTTGGAGTCGTCGAACACGGCAGGAGGAGCAGGAGGCGGCACCGGCGGAAACGGGAGCAGGAGTTGCGGGAGACAGGCGATGCGGCGCGCATGAGAGCAGCAGGGGACGGGATCGGCTTTCAGCGAAAGTCGTGGACCGGGGATTAAATCAGGCAGGGTGGGGCTCTCGAGTTATGAAGGAAAAATAGGAAGGTTTTTTTTGTTATTATTATTATAAATTTGTCATCCAAGCTAAATTATAATAACAACTCACTCTTTTATTTCTATGGTTGTTACAAAGACCAAGGAGGAGAGAGATCAAAGAAGAAGGTTCTTTATTTTTATGTCTTCTCTAGATTCCTCTTATCTCTATGTTTTCTCTTTTATTATGTCTATGTAATTCATACATTGTACGTGTTGGTTTAAATTCTTGAATGCATTTTTAAGTATTTTACTATTTTATCAATCAGTGTTTAGAATTGTTCTTTGATTTATCTGCATGATTTTATTGTTATGAATCAATATTTCTAGAGTATTGAATGTATTCATATCTGAGTTTTCATATTTCCATAGGTCTAAGTGAACTGAAATATGAATAGATCACACTCAGATAGAATGGGTTGCATGTAATCCTGAAAGAATGGGACATCATAAATCCTCTGAATTAAGGTCAAATTTAATAGTATGATTCATGAATGTTAAAATAACACTTGTGGTTTCTACACATGGAGTAAAGCTCTCGTAATTCAACCTAATCCTCTTGTCCTGCCCAAGAAGTTCAGAATAATGAAGGAACCATCACAGTCTGAAATCATTTATTCAATTAATCCTAAAAGTATTTTCGGGAGTTTATAACCTAATATATTATTTCCATTAATATGACCAAATTATTATTATCTCCAAATGAATTTCTCTTATAAAGTTTTGGATATGTTATTATGTATCTTTTAAATTATAATCAATTTTATCAAATGAAGATTTAATAAGATAACGAGAGAGAGGAGCAACGAAGAATAACTAATGGCTGTCTGGAAAATACAACCTTGATATAATCATATCTTATATTATGAATGATAGTTGTGCTTATCTTAACTTTATAAGAGTACGCAAAATTTATCATTATAATTAGATGTGACTTGAGCATATCACTGAGCGGAAACGGCCATGGATGAAGCCTACAGAGGGAACGTTTGGATGCATAAAGAAGCGGATGTGGAAGGCCGCACGGGGTCGCATATGGGAGGGAATGGGGTGGAGCACGTCGACAGTGTGGTTTCACTCTAATACCAAGTTGTTACAAACTCTCCATAGAACGTTGAGGGTGTCTCATCGGAGAGGTAGCCGAAGGTGAAACGGACAGTAGGAGATGCTATGGAGTTGAAACCGTGGCTGCCTAAGTGGGGTGTGCTCGAGAGAAAGAGCTACAAAAATCTCATTCAATGGACAAGGAGAAGACAAAAATTCATGCATGCTTCATTCATGACTTTATGGGTCTTCAAATAAAAACACAAAGGGGTATATGCATAAATAAGTCTGAACATTTGGACTTATATAAAATATCCAAAATTACTAAAAGGATCTAAAAAAACTCTTGACAACTCCAAATAAGACGCATAACATAAACTTGTAATAAAAACACATAATAAACTGACTTATAATTAAGATAGTGTGACCTCATAACAGAAAACTAGAATATCATTGAAGGAAATGGATACGATCTCTTAGGCCTAACTGCCGAAGATCAGGGAAGCTCTTGAAGTCGCTCTTGACTGGCTAAAACTCTCCCAAAGTATGGATTCTGGGGGTCCCAACTTCGCTAATTCTAACACTCATGGAAAAGAGTGTGGTTTTCATGGAGTAAGGAGCAAATGGGGATGACTTCTAGTCTTCTACTAGTTAGAAAGTTGATTGTCAGTGTGGTAACGATGCAAGTGGAGTGGGCACTTCTCCCAGCTAGGAGACAAATGGCACATGTGGGACTGGTGCAGATGCACTTTCAGAACATGACCAGTCTGTTATGGACCCACAGCACACAACAAAGTCACGTGTTTGACAAAAAAGGGCATCTCATGAGCAGGCCAATAAATAGGCAAATGCCAATGGAGAAATCCACAGTTCTGATAGTATACGGCTAGAACAGGCGCAATGTAACATCCGTAACTGAAGCAAAATTTATTTAAATCGTAGGGTCAAGTCGCGACGGATTTTGATCGAGGCAACGTGTCGTCAAGGTACAATGTTAGTATGTTTACAAATTCGCATTCGTTAATTAGTGATTTATATCAGTCGTAAAGACTTGTGAAGCATTTTATTTTAATAGCGAAGCGTACCACATTTTGAGGTGTCAATAGCAATTTTCATTTTCCTTTTAGTTTCCAGCAGTTATAAAAAAAACCGCACGTTGTCGGGAGATAAAGCCGCAGCCCGTGAACTAAGATCCTGTAATTCATTCTCACGGGAGAAAAACCGCAGTCGTGCCTTCCATCTCCCGCAAGCGACGGACTTTACGTCTCCCGCAAAGGACGCACAGTCCGCCTCCCGCTGCCCTAACGCGCCTGGCTTCCCCTCTGATTCACAGTGTCGGCCTTTCCTTCTTCCTCTACAGGCGCCTGTGTGTCCCCTCCTCCTTTCCCTTGCAGTTGGGGGTCCGGTTTCAACCCTAACCGGTGGAGGTCAGGGATGTTGAGGCATCGCTTTGGTTCCGGTGAGTTTAGTTCCTCTTTAGCCTTCATTCTTCGTGGAAATCCTTCGATTGGAAGTTGATTCTAACGTTTTTCTCATTTTTCCTCTTGCCCTAGTTAGGGTTTGGAGTCTAGATCCGCCGCGAATCTGGAGTTGGGCGCATTGTGAGCCTTAATCGCACCCACGTAGAGGTAATTCACTAATTTGGGTGCTTCATTTGTTTACCCTAGCCAATTTAAGTTCCCTTTACCGAAAACCCTAAAGGGGAAAAGTGTGTAATTTAGATTGTCTTGGATTACAGATTTTTGGTTGGCCTCAGAGCAAGGTTCCGGAAGTTCGCAGTAGTCAGACTTTCGTTGGAAAAGCAAATGTCGCCGCACCGAGTGTACGAGCGCCGCACCACCACTGTAAGGAAACCTAATCTCTGTTAATTAGACATATCAAGAAGATTATTTTGATGTACGCATGTGTATATTTCGTACGAGCATCATAATCATGCACATAAAAGTGTTGCGGGAGGAAAACGGTCGCGGAATTAGTTGTAGGGTAATCCTTTTCCAAGACCCTAATAGTCAGCTCACATATGTTATCATTAGGTACGAAACCTTACACGTTTACGCAAGTTTGTGAATTTATCAAAGTTAGGGCGTGAACGTCCCTTCTAGTCGACCACAAGAAAAGCAAGGGTCGCTCAGTAGTACACTTAAGAGAAGTCTCAAGCAGAGTAGCGTTAGACCAAAAGGGTCATTAAGCACACATAAATCTTCTCGTGCTAGGTAAAGGCGCACTACCTTTCTCATGGGGCATATGGAATCTCATGAGTAGTAAAGTCTTGGAAGTTGACTCCCCTTTGAGACAGATTGTAGATTCGAGACCGTGTCCGCGCGACACCAGAACAATTGAGTTCATCAGATTGTCTCAGGTCGTCAGTTTTCAGTTGCGCGTTAGGAGCTACTCTGTCTGGAGTCTTTTAAGTAGAAGTGCAGAATAGAAACCACCTAGAACTCAAGCATAGACCTGACGTGAGACAGCGCACTAGTTAGTGAACGTCGGGGCTTGGGTAAATATAATGAAAGTTCATGAACGTAGAACGAGTAGGTTTGTTGACCAGGAAGCATTGTAAACACATGCATATCATCTAGCATAAAAGTTTTAAAGAACAAAACTATTTTTCAAAGGGGATGCATTCATCATTTAAGGAAAAGTTTTTAGTGTCACTAGGAGGACTTATTTTTTTCTTACTCTGACCCCTCGTGGGCAATGTTTTACAGGTGACCCAGATGGGAAACTACGCCTAGGATGAGCGTCCTTGTGATGTCAGTTTGTAGTTGTTTCCCTTTTCAGTTTTCTTTCATTCAGTAGACACTTGTAACCTTGTATATTGTATTAGTGTTAAATATCTTCAGACTTTACAGATCTTTCATCTTATTTCATGTTTAGCGGCACTGTGAATCCAGTATACAGTTATGTGGTTACCCTTGGTTTTCCTTCATAGCTTCCGTTGAAAGTTTAAAATTTTTAGTAGTTTCTCTTTATAACTGTTGTGTACTAGTTTTTATACTGTTTGCTAGTTCTCTTTATATCGCTGACCCGGCCGGACGGCGGATTATTGTAAAATTGGGAAGGGGTGCAACACGCAAGGGTGGTTACCCCAAGCTGCTTGACAGAACAAGCTGGCTGCACGATATGCAACTGATCAAAGCCCAGGAGCAGCTTGAATATATATGTTCATGTCGCAAGGGTAGAAGTGTTGCTTCCCTGGATTTTAGAGGTCGACACCAAGTAGGCAGGGTGCAATGGCGAAAGACTGATGTGGAGTAGAACTAAGGAGTATAGGGGCTGTAACACCCCTTCCCAGTATTACAGAAATCAGCCGTCCGGCCGGGTCAGCGATATAAAGAAAACTAGGAAGCAGTGTTAAAACTAGTAGCAGCAGGTAATAAAAGTCCAAACTAAACAGATTTAATACTTACAGCGGGAGTAAAAAATTAAACTAAGGTTAACCACATACCTGATGTCTGGATTCACAGAGCCACTAAACAAAAAGAAACTGCATTAACGGAAAATCTGAACTATTAAAAAGTCTGACATAAGATACATAACATATTAATGAGTTACATTGTCCACAAAAACAAGTACATGCTGAAAATGGAGTAAACTGACAAATAGTAAAAGTACTACATTCGGACACCACCAAGACGCTCATCCTAGACGAAGTTTCCCACCTGGGTCACCTGAAAAACATTGCCCACGAAGGGTCAGAGTAAAGAAAAACAATTCCCCTTAGTGACACTAAAAATAGATTTACATATGAATGCATGCATGTCTTTAAAACTAGTCTCGTGCACTGAAAACCTTTCATGATATATGATATGCATGCTTTTCCTATCCTTACTGACGAACACTATAATTCTAAACTCATGACTTTCCGTTCATTTACCCCAGTCCTGACGTTCACTAACTAGTGTACTATCTCACGTCAAGCCTATACTTGAGTTCTAGGTGGCTTCTAGGCTACACGTTTACTGGGAAGGCTCTAGGCAGAGTAGCTCCTAACGCGCAAAAATTTGAAACTGACGACCCGAGACCATCTGACGAACTCAATTGTTCTAGTGCCACGCGGACACGGTCTCGAATCTGTTAACTGTCTCAAAGGGGAGTCAACTCCCAAGACTGTAACTCATAGGATACCATATGCCCTATGAGGATGGTAGTGCGCATCTACCAAGCACGAAAATACTGGTGTGCTACTGACCAATTTTGGTCTGACGCTACTCTGCATGGGATATATTTTCTAGTGTACTACTGAGCGACCCTTGAATTTCTCGTGGTCGACTTGAATGGACCTTCGAACCCTTGGTCGGACAATCTCCAACCTACGTGTACATGTGAAGTTTCGTACTTAACTAACTGTTCACGACTTAACTAACGTGGTTATGGAAAAGGGCGTTCTCATACGTGTCTACACGATTATTTTTCTACTGTCACATTTTTCTATGCATGATTATGATGTTGTACGAAACCTACTTATACGTATAAAATACAATTATTTGATATGTCTAACTAAAAGAAATTCGTATTTCCTTACAGTGGTGCTGCGACGCTCGTATACTCGGCGCGGCGACATATTCTTTTCCAAAAGTAAATCCGGCTGTTGGAGACCTTCAGAAGTTGCCCCGACCCCGCCAAATTCCTGAAATTTTTCGTAACCCTAATTTTAGAATTTTCCCCTCTACGATAAACCCATAAAAAAAATATAAAAAGCTAGGGTTACAACATTCACGAGTTAAACTTCAATTTTTACCTTTTAGTAGCGATTGAGGCTCCCAACGCGTTCCACACAAAATTCGTGGGGAATTGCGAACACCCAAAACCTAGGATAGGGCAACCAAAACGAAAACCTAGGTTAGATTTGTTTCCAAAACAAAGGAAAACCAAGTGGAAAGCGAGAAAAAGGAAGGAATCGAACTCACCGAAGCCAAAACGTTCACTTCCACCGGTTAGGGTTGGATCCGGCACTTTCACGGCCAAGGGAGGAAAAGGAAAGTCTACCGGAGCTCGTAGAGGAGGGAGGAGTGGTCGGAGAAGGAAACCGGAGAGGAATCGGACGCCGGAGAGGCTTGCGGGAGGCGCGGCTCTGCGCGCTGCGGGAGACGGACGGGCGAGCGATTTCTTTCGGGCGACGGCTGCGGTTTTCTTCCCGAGAGGTGAGGGTTGCGGGTTTTAAAATGAGCCTTGCGGTTTTGATATGTTAACCGTGAGAGAGGAGGGGGGGGAAATACTATTGGCACCCCAACACTAATACTTTGAAGATTAATTCACTTTCACACCGCGCGTCACTAAAACGAAAAACGTCACGCACTAAAATTTATGCACTTAACGAGCTAAAGATCGCTATCAACAGGAAAAGTGACATTATACCTTGTCAACGCGCCGCCTCGATCAAAAATTCGTCGCGACCTTCCCCTACAATTTTAAATAAAAACGCATGTCAATTTACGGATGTTACAGGGGCAGCCTCAGGAAACTCATAGGTGGAGACAACTATTAAAATGGTTAATAACTTAGCAAAGGTATAAAAATAAGATTGTTTAAGCATGCAGAATAGCAGGAGAACGATTTCACCTTATATAGGCATGTAGAGTAGCAAGAGAATGAATTCACTTAGCTTGAAAATAGCTACAAAATCATTAAATTTATGGTTTTATTATAAATCTTGTACATTTCTTGGCTACAAGAGTAATTACTAAACCATTTGTTGTCTTTACATTAAAAGGATTCTTGTGCTAGCAAGCCATTTTTTTTAGTTTGCCTCTAGCATGCTATAAAAAGCTTTATATTAATTTAAATTCACTTAGATGAGCTTGTCACAGTTTGTTCCACAATATTATGTCAATTCGGTCAAAGTTATTGCATTTACCTTACTGCCCTACAGAAAAATTTCAGAAAGCTGCTATAATGGTTTGTATCAAATACAAAGCCCACGTGATTTAAATTCTAAAAGATAGAAATTCGCTTACAATTTCATAAGAGACTTTTGAACTAGCCCCGATGGCAATTCTCCACTCAAAGAATTAGAGCTTAAGTTCCTACAAGTATAAAGTAAAGAATCCTTTTTAAAAGAAGATTAAAAACAAACAAAAAGAAAAAATTAAACACAAAAGTCAAGAAAAGTGCCCAGTAACAAGACTAGTATTAAAAACAATATTGAGCCATAAAGAAAACAGTAGAAAAGATAATTTTTGTTTGCAATTCATTTTGAACAATTTCAATCCATGAGATCTTAAGAATTAGCGTTAGCTCCTTTTGATGGGGATCGATTGTATGTCATTTGAGATTGTAGAGAATAACAGGGAAAATAGAAAAATAAAAGAAATAATTTATTTATTTATCTCACATAAATACATACTAGTATTTGTACACTTATGTAGAAAGTGAGAGGGAAGAAATAACCCCATCCTAAAATGTGAGACTAAAAAGAACTAAAGAGAAAGAGGGCTCTAGTTGAGCCTTGTTATTGGGCCTTTGTACATAGTTTATTCAATACTCCCCCACAAACTGGAGCATACAGATTTTATGCACCAAGCTTCGCTTCCTTCTCAGCGGCGCCTATTGATTCATATGCCACGAGGCCGAATGGAATCCCGCATGGAAGTCCTCGAACACGGCATCACGGCCCTCACCTCTCGTCTTGAGGCCCAAGCTGAGTAATTCACATCGATTATGACCATGCTCCGAAACCTGCAATCCGGCTAGACCTCTAGGCCTCCTACGGCCTCTGCCTTGGGATCCCTTAGCATATTGGCCTCCGACAATCCCGCATTGACGAGCATGCCTCCCCAGCCCCCACGCCTGGACATCCCTACATTCAACGGGACTGACCCACTTGGGTGGATTGCCCACGCCGAACAGTTTTTTGACATTCACCAGACCCCTCTGACGCAGCAGGTCTCCACAGCAATTATCGGTATGGAAGAGTCTGTTTGCTCCGTCAGTCCTCCCCCGACCTCACCCGAACAGCTCTCACGGAGGCCCTCATTCAACGGTATGATCACCGCTGCACCAGCTCTGTGATCGAACGCCTTTGCGAAGTCCGTCAGAGTAGCTCCATTGATTCGTATGTGAATGCATTTATCGAGTTGGTCACCATTGTTCCTAGCCTTCCACCCGACCATTACTTGGCCTACTTCATGCACGTCCTTCAACCCCATATTCGCGCCCGCCTCCACACACTTCAACCATTAATTGTTGACAAAGACATGGACCTCTTCTCACTAGTGGAGGCCGAATTCCTGTCGTTGTTTGGGGATCCTCCTTCCTCATTGCCTTCCTCCAAACCTCCCTACCAACCATATTTCCCTCCTCGGTCTAAACATTTACCACCACCACCTCCTCTATCTCGCCCATCCATTATGGGCCCATGCAAAAACCGTCACGTTCCTACTCAACTTTTGTCCAACAAGGAGTGCAATGACTTACGGAGCAAGGGTCTATGCTTTCGTTGCAAACAACCCTACTCGTCTACTCATGATTATCTGGTGAAGGAGTTCTGGTTCCTCAAGGGGGAGGACGCGAACGAGACAAACATGGTTGAGTTTGACGCTCTTAGGATCACGGACGTACCGTCGGACGGCGCTGCGGGTACCTCTACAGTTGTCCACCCGCGGGCATATCACTGCTAGCGGCCGGCCTAGTAGGAGGGCGGCACTCCGACCTTGGGGTCAAGATCGATTTTCTGACGAGGTATATTGTTATGCACGTGTGCATATCGTACTATTATATCGTGTATTTTAATTTGTTGCTTTAGGGTTAATATTATGTGAGTCCCCCTCCCTATATAAGGAGGTCACATGAGAGAGTTTCTTTTATCTTTGAATCATTAGGGTTTCGGTCTCCATCTTTGAAGAAGGGCTTCTTGGAGGAACCAGCCTCCAGAAGTTAGGCACGAGTATACCTCGTGATTGTATCTGTATTTTTGATTAATGCAACTATTCTTCTTCTCGTAACACATATTCAAGCAGTTACACGCCTGCATTGGGTACAGAGGAATTTATGATGCAGGTCAAGCAATGGAAGACAACATCTAGTCAATATTTCATGAACTCTTGGATTTACAACAAAGAAAAAAAAACACTATAAAAGTTTTAATGAAACAAAGAAACAAATGCACCTGTATGACCAAGATCATAATTGAAGCATTGCATCATGTCAAGTTCAAATTTACAATAGAAAAATAGTTATAAATCAAGAAAATAACAACATCCAGATAAATCTACATAGTTGAAGATCCCAAATACATGAAACATAAATGTAGCCATCACTTTTCTAATTTTTCTGTTGATAGTGCCTGAAGCTTGTATGTATTATTCCAGTATATAAATACAAGGAGAGAATACAAATATATAGGAGAGAAGAGAGAAGAATAAATCCTATACATGATGTGGGACTAAAGAAGGAGGAGAAAAGAAAATAATAAAGTGGGCCATCAAATAGGCCTTTTACATGGGCTTTTCCAATACTCCCCCGCAAGCTGGAGCGTACAAGTCGTATGCGCCAAGCTTGGATAGGCACTGATAGAAGAGGGTACTAGGTAGAGCTTTGGTGAGGATGTCAGCAACCTGTTCAGTATCCGGAACATGCTTGAGCTCGATCTTCTTCATGTGGACTTTCTCTCGGATGAAATGACAATCTACCTCAATATGCTTCGTTCTTTCATGGAAGACCGGGTTTTTAGCAATATGTATGGCAGCTTGACTGTCACATAGGATGAGAGCTGGTGAAGGTAGTTTAACTCCAAGGTCGGTAAGGAGACTCTCAATCCATGTGAGTTTAGAGACCACAACAGCCATTGCCCGATATTCTGCTTCTGCTGAGGATCGAGCAACCACTGCTTGTTTCTTGCTTCGCCAAGTAATCAGATGTCCTCCAAAATAGGTGCAAAACCCGCTAGTAGATCGTCGATCGTCGAGGGAGCCAGCGTAGTCGGCATCAGAATATGCCACTAGTGTAGGAATGGAAGATGAGGTTTTGTATACAAGTCCTTGGCCAGGGGCTGTCTTAAGATATCTGAGAATGCGTTCCACAGCCTGGAGATGAGAGCTTCGAGGAGAGTGCATATAGCGACTCACAAGTCCCACAGCGAAGGATATATCAGGTCTTGTAACTGTTAGGTAGATAAGCTTCCCAACTAGACGACGGTAATATTCTGGATTTGGTAGAAGCGAATCAGAATCCGAGCTCTGAGCACATATTTTGTGATTTGCATCCATGGGAGTGTTAATAGGTTTGCAGCCAGAGTAGCCTGCATCATGAAGAAGATCCATGCAATATTTGCGCTGAGAGAGAACCAACCCATCTGACCGTCTGGCCACTTCCAGACCGAGGAAGTACCGAAGATGTCCCAGATCTTTAGTTTGGAAGACGGAGCTCAGATGTAGCTTAACGGCCTGTATGCTGTCCAAGTCACTGCCAGTAATAATGATGTCGTCGACATATACCAATAGGAGAACCGTACCAGTGGCCTGGTGGCGAGTAAACAATGAGAAGTCAGTCGAGCTGCGAGTGAAGCCAATTTCCCGGAGAGCTTTGCTGAACTTGTCGAACCATGCCCGAGGGGATTGTTTGAGACCATATAGTGATTTGAGAAGATGACAAACTCGTGACTCCCCCGTGGTCTCAAACCCGGGAGCTTGTTGCATGTAAACCGTTTCCTGAAGGTCGCCATTCAGGAAAGCGTTCTTGACGTCGAGTTGAAATAAGGGCCATTGGCGATGGACAGCAACAGAAATGAGAATGCGGACCGTGTTGAGCTTAGCGACCGGAGAGAAGGTCTCGTCATAGTCCAGCCCCTGTTGCTGGGTGAAGCCACGAGCAACCAAACGAGCTTTGAGGCGATCAATGGTCCCATCAGGAGCATGTTTAATGACGAAGACCCATTTGCACACAACAGGTTTCTGGCCGGGAGGAAGGGGCACCAAGGTCCAAGTCTGGTTGGCCCAAAGAGCAGTCATCTCGTCGTCCATGGCCGCACGCCACCCAGGACGTTGAAGAGCGTCCTGGACAGAAGTAGGAATAGAGACCGAGGAGAGCGAAGTAGCCAAGGTCTGAAGAGGTGGAGAGAGGCGATGGAGAGAAACATAGTCCGCCATTGAATGAGCGGTAGAGGCCGACACCGGAGCAGCAGAACACGGAGAAGCCGAGGTCGAAGCCGACTACAGAGGAGCAACGGGAGGAAGAGGGCGACGAGTATAAACCCGAATGACGGGGGGTCGAGGAGGGTCAAGGGTGGGAGGAGGCGGAGGGATGGTGGGAGGTGACTGGACGGGGATCACCGGCCGTGGGAGGGAGGGTGTTGTAGGAGGTGGTGGTGGAAGTGGGGGCAAAGGGGGGGGGGGGGGGGGAAGAAGGGTTGATCCTCCCGGAAAGTAACATCAGCCGATACAGAGACCTTCCGGGTGAGCGGAGAGTAGCAAACATAGCCCTTTTGGGTGCGGGAGTAGCCGACGAAGATGTGTTTGGCCGCACGGGGATCCAGTTTGTCAAGAGTGGGGCTCAGGTGATGGACAAAGCAGGTACATCCAAAAACCCGGGGGGTGAGGGGGAAGGCGGGTGTGGAGGGAAAAAGAAGGCTGAAGGGGGTAGCGTTTTGGAGAACCGGAGAGGTGAGACGGTTGATAAGAAAACAGGCAGTGGACACCGCAAAGTTCCAGAAGACTTTTGGAACATGCATGTGAAGCATGATGGAGCGAGCAACATCAAGCAAGTGGCGGTTCTTTCGTTCGGCGACCCCGTTTTGTTGAGGGGTGTAGGGACAAGAGGTCTGGTGAACAATACCGAAGTTTGCGCGGAGAGTGGCAAACTCGTGGCTAGTGTATTCCCGGGCATTATCAGAGCGGAAAGTTTTAATGGTGGTAGAGAATTGCGTACGAGTCTCTAACACAAATGCCTGAAAGACACGAGGAAGCTCAGAGCGATCATGTAGGAGATACAACCAGGTAGTGCGAGAGTAATCATCAATAAATGTTATAAAATAACGATAACCAGAAATGCTAGAAACTTTATACGGTCCCCAAATATCAGAATGTATTAAATCAAACGGAGCAGAGCTCCTAGTACAATGAGCGGGATAAGAAGAGCGAGGTTGTTTGCCAATAATACAAGAATCACATTTAAAAGCAGGAAGAGAAAGGTCTGGAAGCGCCTTCTGGAGGATAGGTAGAGGGGCATGCCCAAGCCGACAATGCCAATCAGACGAGGAAACAGAGGAAAGGGATGTGGGAGAGACATCGAGGAGGTAGAGCCCGTTCTGCAGTCGACCCCTACCAATGGTAATCCGCGTCTGTCAATCATGTATCAAAAAACCAGAAGAGGTGAAGGTGATAAAGCAATGCATATCAGTAGTAAGACGACCAACAGAGAGTAAATTAAAAGGAGAGGCTGGCACATAAAGAACAGAACGAAGAGAGAGAGAGGGAGGGAGGAAGAGATCAGCGCAGCCGGAGACCGGGACAAGCGCACCATTGGCCACAGTAATAGACGGGGGATGAGCAGCAGCAGAGAACTGGGGCGGCCGCATGGAAGTGATATGGTGGGTGGCTCCCGAGTCCAGGATCCAGCGAGATCCGGAGGAAAGACAAGCAGTACCTGCAGTGGAGGTGGAGACAATACCTGCATGGGAGGTGGAGGCAATGGAAGCAGAGGGTGGGTTGAGGAGCCCCTGGAGTTGTTGCAGCTGAAGGCGAAGAGCCTCAAGATCCGTACCAGTCGGAGGAGAGCTATCGGTAACAGCAGCAGTAGGCGTGCGAGGAGGGTAGCCATGTTTCTTGTGACAGACTGCTTCAGTATGGTCATCCCGGCCGCAGTAGGTGCACTTGGGCCGTCCGCGGCCACCACGGCTCCGCCCACGGGAGCCCGTACGTCCACCCCGAGTAAAAGAGGGTTGTGGAAGTAAAGGAGGAAGGGCCTGCTGAAGAAGGGCCGGCGTGGGTGGTGCAGGAGCCTCCGGTGGAGGGGGTACGCGAAGTAACATCGAGCAGACATCGGAGAAGGAACGGGTAGTGGGTGAAGCCAGAACCTGGGCCCGGATACTGTGCAGGTGTGGCGGGACGCGAGCCATAATCATAGCAATACAAACAGCCTCCTTCTGGGCGCGTTGGGCAGCGAGATCAGTAGTCGCGGGCTGGTGCTGAATCCAGGCCTCCGTGAGAGTTTTAGCACGGGCCACGAAGGAGGTCATGTCCAGAGCTTTGCCAACATCCAAGGCTTGAAGATCAGTGATGATGTCAAAAAGGTGTTGAAGGCTGTCCTTCCCTGAGTACAACGAATGAAGTTCATCCCACATGGCTTTGGCGGTCTCATGATACATGATCATCTGGTACGGCTCACCCTCCACCGAGTTCAGGATCCAGGTCTGGACGCGACCGTCATTTCGGAGCCAATCATCAGTAGGAGGAGTTGGTGAGCCCTGGGTAAGGTGACGTGCAAGACCCTTGGCCTGTAAGACCCGGCGGACGGAGTGGACCCAGGGGATGAAGTTGGACTTGCCCGAGAGGGAAATAGTAGTAATCCGAAGCTCATCGCGGAGTTCGAGAGGAGCCACGTGGTCGGCCGGGGGTTGAGCGGTAGTGAAGTCGCTGGAGGACATGGCGACTGAGGAGGAGCAGACAGCAGAGCTCGGAGAGAACAAACCGTGTGGCAAGCAGCGGGTGAAAGGAGGCCGCGGCGAATTGGAAGAGGTCGCCGCGGTGTGGAGCAGATCGCAGCGGACTGGGGCAGGTCGCTGAAAAACACCGTGGCGGACTGAAGAAGAGATCGCGAGGAAGAAGCCACGCAGCAAGAGAAGAGCGCACAACGGACACAAGGAGAGCCTGCAGCGGACAGGAGCAGTCCGCAAGAGACTGCGGATAGAGAGTCCGCGAGCACAGAGGCTCGAGCGGACAGAAATAGAACGGACTAGAGGGAGCAGTCCGCGAGCAAAGAGGCTTGAGCGGACACAAACAGAGAGCGCAGAGGACAGGAAGGATCGTCCGGAGCGGATAGGAGAGGTGGGCTCCACGAGTCAGAGCAGAAGATGGCTATAAGAAGCCTGAGTAGGGTGGAACCACGGAGGGAGAGACGAGAGGGGGAAGCAGAAGGGCAGTCCGCACGAGACCGGAGCGGACAGGAAGGCAGTCCGCAGGGTAGCCGAGCGGACAGATGCAGAGGGGCAGTCCGCAGAGAGGCGGATGCAGAAAGGCAGTCCGCAGAGAGGCGGATGCAGAAGGGCAGTCCGCAGGAGACCGGGCGGACAGAAAAAAAAACAAGTCGCAGCTAGAGGTAACCTGGCTCTGATACCATGTTGATAGTGTCTGAAGCTTGTATGTATTATTCCAGTATATAAATACAAGGAGAGAATACAAATATATAGGAGAGAAGAGAGAAGAATAAATCATATACATGATGTGGGACTAAAGAAGGAGGAGAAAAGAAAATAATAAAGTGGGCCATCAAATGGGCCTTTTACATGGGCTTTTCCAATATTTTCAAATAAGAAATCCTGTTACCAACAATCTTGAAGTTGAAGATAACAAGATTGTAGGAATCTAAGTAATCAAACAAGATTGTAGGAATCAAACTAATTGTAGAAATGGAGAAAGCCAACCTTGTATATATGTCCACTTAATACAAATACAAAGAATGAGTACATATATATAGATGAGAGAAAGAGAGAGAAAAGTCCTATACACAATGTGGGACTAAAGAGAGGAGAGAAAAAGCAATAAATGCTATACAAATGGGCCTAATGTTAAGTGGGCTTTTCCAACACTCCCCCGCAAGCTGGAGCGTATAGGTCATATGCACCCAGCTTGGACAAACATTGGTAGAACAGAGTGCTTGATAAGGCCTTTGTGAGGATGTCGGCAACTTGATCAGTTCCTGGAACATGCTTTAATTCAAGTTTCTTCAATTGAACCTTTTCACGAACAAAGTGACAGTCAACCTCGATATGTTTTGTGCGCTCATGAAAGACCGGATTCTTTGCGATGTGTATGGCGGCTTGACTATCACAAAATAGAACAGCAGAGGAGGGGAGTTTTACTCCCAGGTCAGTAAGGAGACTTTCAAGCCATGTGAGTTCTGAAACAACTGAGGTCATTGATCTGTATTCAGCCTCTGCAGAGGAACGAGCCACCACAGCTTGTTTCTTACTCTTCCAAGTAATAAGATGCCCACCAAAATACGTACAGAACCCACTAGTTGACCTTCGATCGTCCAGGGAACCTGCATAGTCGGCATCAGAATAGGCAACCAATGCGGGAGCAGAGTCGGAGGTTTTGTAAACCAGCCCTTGGCCTGGAGCTCCCTTAAGGTATCGGAGAATCCGTTCAACCGCTTGGAGATGAGAAGCCCGGGGGGCGTGCATGAACCTACTGACAACCCCAACTGCAAATGATATATCTGGCCTTGTGACTGTTAGATAGATCAACTTGCCCACAAGGAGTCGATAGTATTCCGGGTGCGGAAGAAGCAAATCGTCATCCGAAGCATGAGCGCATAATTTGTGATTTGCCTCCATCGGAGTACACGCTGGCTTGCAACCAGACTGACCAGCATCTTTGAGAAGATCGAGACAGTACTTTCGTTGGGAGAGTACCAACCCGTCCGGCCGCCGGGCGATCTCGAGACCAAGGAAGTAGCGAAGTTTCCCCAGATCTTTAGTCTGAAAAACAGTGCTCAGGTGTTGTTTGACGTCTTGAATCCCCTTTGAGTCATCCCCAGTGAGAAGGATGTCGTCAACATAAACCAACAGAAGAATGGTGCCAGTGGCCCGGTGTCGGGTAAAAAGGGAGAAATCAGCAGAGCTCCGAGTGAACCCCATGTCCCGAACCACCTTGCTAAACTTGTCAAACCACGCCCGTGGGGACTGTTTGAGACCATAAATTGACTTTTTGAGAAGACAGACCCGAGACTCCCCCGTGGTCTCAAACCCGGGCGGTTGGCGCATGTAGACAGTTTCCTGAAGGTCGACATTCAAAAAGGCGTTCTTGATATCAAGCTGATGAAGAGGCCAGCGGCGGTGCACCGCGACGGAGAGAAGAACGCGAACAGTGTTAAGCTTGGCCACCGGAGAGAATGTTTCCTCATAGTCGAGGCCCTCCTGTTGTGTGAAGCCACGGGCCACAAGACGGGCCTTCAGGCGGGCAATAGTGCCATCCGGAGCATGCTTGATGACGAAGACCCATTTGCATCCAACAGGGTGCTGACCGGGAGGTAAGGGAACCAAGACCCAGGTCTGGTTGGCCCAAAGGGCCGTCATTTCTTCGTCCATGGCAGCCCGCCAGCCAGGATGGTGAAGCGCCTCCTGCAAAGAGTTAAGGACTGAAACAGAAGATAAGGAGGTGGCAAAGTGAAGAAGAGAGGGGGAGAGGCGATGGAGCGAGACGTAGTTCGCCATCGGATGAGCGGTGGAGACGGGAGTCGGAGCCGCAGGGAGCAGAGCACCAGAGGGCGAAGCCGACTGCAGAGGAGCCACAGAATGAGGGGAGCGACGAGAATAGACCCGGATAACCGGAGGTGGTGGACGGACCGGAGGCGGGGAAGGGAGAGAGGCTGAGGAGTGAGGAGCAGGAATGACAGGACGAACGACGGGAGCGGGAGGCATAGCGATATCCGGAGCAGGGAAGAAAGGAAGGTCTTCACGGAAAGTTACGTCAGGCGAGACAGTAACCTTGCGGGTAGTAGGCGAGTAACAGACATAACCCTTCTGAGTGCGCGAGTACCCGACAAAGATCTGCTTGGTGGCACGAGGGTCCAACTTGTCCGTGGAGGGACCGAGGTGGTGAACGTAGCAGGTACACCCAAACACTCGTGGCGGAAGAGGAAAAGGCGGAGTTGTGGGAAAGAGGAGGCTGAAGGGAGTAGCATACTGGAGGACGGAAGACGGGAGGCGGTTGATGAGGAAGCAAGCCGTGGAGAGAGCGTAGTTCCAGTACGGTTTGGGGACCTGCATTTGAAGCATAAGCGAGCGAGCGACATCCAGAAGGTGACGATTCTTGCGCTCGGCGACACCATTCTGTTGTGGAGTGTACGGACATGAGGTTTGGTGAAGAATGCCGAACTCAGAGCAGAGAGTGGCAAACGTATGGCTGGTGTACTCCCGCGCATTGTCAGTACGAATAGTGCGAATAGGCGCAGAGAACTGAGTGCGAGTCTCGAGGATGAAAGCCCGGAATACGCGGGGAAGTTCAGAGCGATCCCGAAGGAGATATAACCACGTCATGCGAGAGTAATCATCAATAAAAGTAAGAAAATAGCGATAGCCAGAAATACTAGTAATTTTGTACGGACCCCATATATCGGAGTGTACTAAAATAAAAGGAGCGGAGCTCCGAGTACAATGAGGGGGGAAAGAAGAACGGGGCTGTTTGCCCAAAATACATGTGTCGCAACGAAAAGCAGGGAGAGTGACATCAGGAAGAGCCTTCCGGAGGACTGGAAGAGGAGCATGTCCCAGACGACGATGCCAATCCGAAGAGGAGATAGAGGCGAGGACAGTAGGAGAGTCGTCAAGAAGATAGAGCCCATTCTGCAGCCGTCCTCTACCAATGATAGTCTGCGTCTGCTGATCCTGTATGAGAAAAGAAGAATAAGTAAATGTCACTGAGTAATTAGAATCAGTAGTAAGGCGACCGACAGAGAGTAAATTGAAAGGAGAGCCCGGAACATGTAGAGCCGAGCGTAGGAGGAGAGAAGAGGTGAGAGAAATATCAGCACATCCAGAGACGGGAACCGACGCCCCATTAGCAACAGTAATGTAACGTGAATTTCTCTGTGGGCTATTATTATCTATATTGTACTAAAAGAAAAAAAAAATCTTAGAAGTGATTTAAATTAAAAGGAACAACTAGGAATCCCAAACAAATTTGGCCCAATGTTGAATATAATATATCAAAATAAGCAAGAAAATTTACATAACATAATATAATTGGAAGAGAGGAAAAAAATGTTTGCAAATACATGATACTTACAAGCTTACCAAGTTGGATAGAAGACTTATTTGATTGCTAATGTAACCTTTCAAACCCTGGCTGCCAAGATCACTGTTTCAGAGTAAAAGTTAATAGCTAGTAATCAGCAAATGATTTTCTTTTTTGTTTTGAAAGTAGTTAATAAAATACAAATGATACGTAAAAAAGGAAATTATTGAAGTTTTATTGAGCTTTTCACAGCTGAAATTGTAAATGTGTGAATTTGGAGGAATGTTGTACTTTGTGTTACATAGGTTTCACTTCTTTTAATTACAAAGGCTTGAAGGAAATTTATTATAAATGTTTGATGGACAATAAGATGCGCGCACAAAATACAAAGATGCCCAACGATGTCTAACCGAAATCTGGATTTTTTCTTTATTTGAGTTTTAGGTATATCTATGCGAGCAAGTTAGGGTATCCGGAGGACCTGAGATAACAAAAATATTTCACCTTAGTATGTCATGACGAACTCATATTTATGGAACTTTTCAAATATGTTTTGAAAACTTTGCTGTCCAGCTTCATTAACTAAACAAAGTGAGACAATGGTTACTAAGTCTTTAAACATGGTTAGCTATCAAATTGTCAAACCAGATTTAATGAACTTGGCCTGTTAACATGGTAACTAGGATAATGGCGCACGACCTATAAGGGTCTACAAGCGCCGACTAAGGAATCGCCAGAGATGATTGCGACTTCTCATCTCGAACGAATCATCGACCGGAGAAATTTTTTTTTGTATTTTCAGAATTTATCTTATACGTTTCTGGAATACCTCCATCCCCTCATTCTCTTGGTCGGCCACCCCTCCTCCCCCTGCTCTCTTCTCTCTAGTTCTGCTCTCTTCTCTCTAGTTCCAGCCTCCCCCAACCCCCAAGCCTATAGCCAACCACCTTTCCCCCAACCACTTCCCCTCCTACCCTAAAAAGCGCTCCAAAAGAATGCTCTAAAAGATCACCCCAGCAGACTGCTCCACAAAACTGCTCTAAAAATATGCTCTCAAACATCGCTCTAAAAAAACGGCCTCAAACACCGCTCTAAAAAAACGCTCTCAAACAACGCTCTAAAAAAAGCTCTCAAACATCGCTCTAAAAAACGCTCTTGAAGATCGCTCTAAAAATACGCTCACGAAGATCGCTCTAAAAAAACACACCAAAAAAACCGCTCAAAAAGAACTCCCGGAGAGCGCTCAAGAAGAGTGCTACAAGACACCTTCTAAAAGAACATAATCGCACATTGCTTATAAGAGCGCTCCCAAAGACTGCTCAAGAGGAGGATTGCCAAAGAGCTCTCTCAAACACCACTCTAAAATAGCACTTTCAAAGACTGCTCCTTAAGAGTGCTTCCGAATAGTGCCCATACACTCCAGAAGAATACGCCCCCGTGCAGAGGAATGTGTCCTTGTGTGCCGCTGAAAAACATGCCCTAAAGCGCCACTGAAAAATACATAATCATTATTGAATTCTAGCAAAAATGTAATCAACTCGTGATTTTTTTCCTTTTCCCAACTGTCAACATAAAAATTATATTGTCAACTCACTTTTGATTTCACTTTTGATTATGTGCGCATTTGATTGACTTTGTCAAAGACGACTCAAATCTATTGAATCATGAGAGCACTAACCAGACCATAACAGTACTTTTGAAATTAAATTGCAGGTTCTGTGAGAGCTTAATTAAAACTGAAAATATTGTATGAAGATCATGCAGAAACAGAATGCTTACAGTTGTGTGATAACTAGCCCTGCATTTGTCCGATGACAAGTAACTCCCTCCCAAGCATCCCAAGTAGTAGGAGCGCAAGGGTCCCCGTTCCATCCCATTCTATCGGGTATCTTAAGTGATTCCTTCAGCGCTCTCATCGCACTTGCTGATAAAACATAGACACAACATACATGAATATTGAATACCCATAAATCACTAAAATATTTGCCTTCAAAAAACGGAACTCGCCTTGGCTGGGCACGCTCGCAAGATCCAAAGGAACCATAGCATAATTTTCAAGCCCGCAAATGATAGGCTTCCCAATCACCGGAACAAGCTTCAAGCTAAGCGGCGTGGTGGTCAGGTTCTTGGCAATGTAATGCCAATCAAAAGCTGCGAAGCTACCAACTGCCTTGAATATATCTATCCTCGCCACATCTTTTCCATTGATGACGATATCGAACACCCTTTTCCCGGCGGCATTGATGCTGGAATCGAGCTCGGCAAAGTGGAACCAAACCATATAATCCAGCCTCGTGTCCACCTGAAGCAGGTATTCGAGTCCGACGCCGAGCAGTTCTGGAGTAACGGCGGTTAGGTATAGCTGCGTTGGAAAGTAATTGTGCGCATGAGCAGTGCCGAGCACCCGGTGGCCGCCGGAGGAGAGGGCTTTCACTTCAATATCCGGGTCACGAAAATTGGCGTCGGATTGCCACACGCGACCGAAGAGATCGGAGTGGTTCGTAAATCCAGGGCCAAATAGGGAAGAGCCGCAGGAAAGACGGCCGTAGTTGACTAGAACGAAGTTTTTACCGGCGGTGGCTGTGTCATAAGCAAGGGGGTCGATCTCAAAAATCTCGATCGAGGCGACGACCGGAGGATCCGTCGCAATGGAGTAGAAACATATATCAGCGGAGCCATCGGAGACGGGGGATAGGAGATCAGCATAGGCCCCAGAACGTGCGACGGGCTCCGGCCAAGGAGATCGCCATGAGAAAACGAGAGTTCCCTCAATGGAGACGTCGAAGGATGGATTTCGCATCTTTGCGTCGTAGTTATCGTAGACGGTGAAGGTGCGGACGTAGTAGCGGCCCGGGGGGACAGGAATGGAGTAGCAGCTCTTCTTGCCGAAGGAGTTCGGGGGGAAGAAGCGAAGCGTGCGCTCTTGAGGCTCGGAAAACTGGTCCGGCTCGCCTACTGAACCTGCGACACCGCCGGTGAAGTAGCGGTCGGAAAGCCAGAGGCGGCCGAGGTCGGAGGTGAAATTGAAGAAGCCTCCGCAGTCAATGGAGTAGGATAGTCCTGAATGAGGGAGAGCATATTAGAACCATAGGGTTTTGGGCATCTGAAAGGAGAATCCGAGCTTACCGTAACTTGAGGAGGAGTGGGAGGCCGGTGAGCTGGGGGAGGCGAACAAGAGGAGGAGGGGGAGGAGGAGGAGGGGAGACATTGGAGTGGTTGGTGGAGGAAAGAAGGGAAGGGTAGAGAGAGTGTGTAAAAGGGCGAGGGGAGCTCAGTGTCGATGCGGCGACTCTTTTTCGACTATTGAGCAGGTGAAGATCCTGCATTTAGCAGTTGTTCACTTTCAAGTTTCGAGGGAATTTATTTTGAATCAAGTTATTATTTGAAGTCTTTTTAACTTAAGCTGATTGTTAAACACAATTTGTTATCGGTTGTCGCATCTCAAAATCTTTTAATTTTCGTATTTTGGGCGGGATTAAATCCCGCCGAATCAGGCGGGATTTAATCCCGCTTAAGCAGGCGGGATTAAATCCCGCCTATCTTAGGCGGGATTTAATCCCGCCTGCTTAGGAGATAGGCGGGATTAATCCCGCCTAATTAATCCCGCCTGGGATTTAATCCCAGGCGGGATTTAGTCCCACACCGGCAGATATGTTTAGCTATATATATATATATATATATATATATATATATATATATATATATATATATATATATATATATATATATATATATATATATATATATATATATATAATAACAATTTTAATGAAAATTTAGCACTGTACTATATAAATATAGGGCGTTGTTACGTGCACATCAGTTTTGACTATGTGCACATCAAACTCTTAAAATAAATAACGATGTTACGTGCACACCAGTTTTGATTATGTGCACATCAAACACTTAAAATATACAATACCACCACTTTTTTTCAATCTCACCCATGTTAAACCTAAGAACACTCCGCTTTTATTTTCTCCCGAAAGTCGGAACCCTACCTTCGCCTCAGCTTCTGTCTCGCTTCACATGACATACAAATAGAGTTAGATGAGATACTCAAAAAATACAATACATCACCGGATATTCAAAAAAATGAATTGAAAATAAAATTACGAGAGCTATTGGATCCTACAACAAGCCAAACTGCAAAACATTTGATTTCGGGTCGCTTAAAGGGGCGACTAAACGAAAGTTTGAACAAGCAAGAGGACTGTACATATATTAATATTCAATTATAAGTAACTTGCAAATATTTTATTTATTTAACAAAAAAATATTCATATATTTATGTTCGTGCATGTCTACATGAACTTAAATATATAACTTATAAATTTTTAGTTACATCGGTGGAAATGATTTGAGATTTTCGTTATTTTTTTTGTTTTTTTTGAAAAGTAAAAGTGAAGAAATCTTTTATATTTGAAGTAACAAAAAAATCAAACTTTATTTTGGTATTTATTTAACAATTTGACTTGCAAATAAAATTTATGTTGTTTACTTGATATTTTGACCTGCAAAAAAATTTTACAGTGTGCACATAACCAAAAAATAATGTGCACTTAACCGCGCCCTAAATATATTATCGTTATTATAATCAAGCCGTTTTTTCGCTTTTGGTTATAATGCTTTGTTTAAGATGAATAAGCTTTTGAATGAAAAATGTTAAAGATTGAAAAGATTTAAAATATTATAAAATTAATGACGATTTTTTTGTCCATATGTCATTTTTTTGTCTGAGCGTGATCTTTTCGCCCGAGTGCATTTTTTTCGCCCGCACACGATTTTGTCTTCGGATTTCGATTTTTTTGCAAGAGCGTGATTTTTTCGTCCATGCACGATTTTTTTCACCCAGGAGAGAATTTTTTCTTTCGGGCGCAAATTTTTTCGCACGGGCGCTGTTTTTTACACGGGTAGGGTTTTTTTTCCCGGGCAAGATTTGTTTAAAATATCATGCGTGAATTTTTTGCTCGTCCATTTCAAATAATCTTTCTCGTGGTGCCATTTTGGAAGGCAAGGGCGCAAATTTTTCGCCCGGCCGTGAATTTTTTGCCTAAACGCGATATTTTCGCAGGTACGTGATATTTTCGCACGGAGCAGATATTTTAGCCCGGATGCAAAAAAAATCACGTACAGACGAAAAAAATGCATCCGGGAGAAAAAATCATCCTCGGGCGAAAAATTTGTGCTCGGGCGAATAAATCACGCCCAAGTGAAAAAATCGCGTCCGGGCGAAAAAATCTTTCCCGACGAAAAAACTGCGCCCAGGTCAAAAAACAGCTCCTTGACGAAAAATTTGCGCCCGTGCGAAAAATTCGCCACCGAGCGAAAAAATGCACTCGGGAGAAAAATTCACGTTCGCGCGAAAATATCTCTGTCGGGCAAAAAAACCAACTCTGGATTTTTTAAGAAATAAGCGTTTATGATAAGTCATAAGCTAGACCCGAATAGCTTATGATAAACCAGCTTATTATCAATTTAAAAATATTTATATTTTTAATAGCTTATGCACAAACAAACAGCTGCAAAACTGCGTTTGCGTTTTGAATAGAGATTATTAATTATCATAAGTTGTCCCAAACGGAGCCTAAGTAACTCAAAAAAAAAACCATTAAACTTATATGAATGCTTTGTTTTATAGAACCGTGTGCTTTATTAGTAAAGCACGTGCTCTCAACTAAATTCTATTGCCTCATGCTTATGTCTGTGGGAAAAGTGCTCACTATTTCTAACTACGTGAATTGCACTCGCTGCTTCTTTAGAAGAAAGAAGGGATTGCTTCTTCCAGCATGATTTTAGGTCGTGACTTGCGTTTTTTGTCACGAATTCATGTGAATCACTTTCTTCTTCCTCGCAATTTTTGTCAAGATTTCCTGCTCGAGATAGGCGTTTGTTGCTTTGGAAGAGAAGGAACCTTGTGGTTCGGTTAGCGTGCCCTAACATAGGATCCTTATTTATTGGGCTAGACATCCTTGGTGTCTAGCTTGGACTAGTCCTTATTATTTAGGATGGATAATGACCCGAGTTAACCCCGTAAGGACCAATTATTTAAGTTTCTTCCATAATTTGTGACTATAGACATACCCTAACATACGATCCTCATTCCTTGGGTTAAAAATACTTGGTGTTTGTCCTGGACTATACCTCCTCTTAGATGGATAATGACTCGAGTTAGTTCCATAGTTTTTTTTAATATAGGGTTGTCTGAAGCTAAAATCTGCATACCTTATGTTATTCTCCCTCGGTGTCCGACTTTGATTAGACTTTGTCATGCAGGGTGAATATAGTGACTCGGGTTGGTCTCGTAGTATGTGATTGTTGAAATGGGCACGACCCACTCATGTGAGTATTCCAGGCCGCCCCCAATCGGACCGCAGTCCACCTCAACCGGACCACGGTCCGCTTGCCCCAACTCCTCTCCATAACTGCATAGAGCATATACCCTTCCAGGGCTATAGAAGTGGTATTAACACCCTCATAAAGGAGGTTGTGGTTCGATGTCCTCCCTCAACAACCCGTCACAAGCCAGTTTAAGGTAAACTCAGTTGCCCTAGGAGGGTATAGGTTTCACGTTGTTGTGAAGAGGGGTTGGACTAAGCATACTACAGTTCAGATGGGGGCGGCCCTGGTTACTCACATGAGTGGGTTGCACAATGATTGTAGGCATGCCTTGACGTAGGATCATCATTCATTGTGTTAGACACCATTGATGTCTGATGATCATCTCTACAAGACCATGTTCTCCCCCAATACATATATAACACTAGTAAGGTGATCATGTGAGTACATATCTTCTATTCTATGATAAGGCCCAAAATTGATAATGTTGACATTCCTAAAAGAGGAGGGGACGGTCCATTATCACTGCCTGACCACGACGTGCGAGGCCTATAGTGCACACAACATGTCGTGGAGATGAACCTTTTTTCAGAACAAGCGTGCGGTGGGTCATGCCTACAAACCCCTTCTCCACATTGAGTCCATACCCAATGTTCATGTAAGGTCCCTTGAGACCTACTAGGACTCCAACTCCTTTAACTTATCAATATGAATCATCACACCCCACGAGACGTATCACAAGGCATTAGTAGACATATCCTCAAATCGCACCACCACTATCATATTACATAAATTCTTCCATCAAGAATTATTTGTCATATGATCCTAAGCTCATACTAATAATGCATAACCATCATTCACATCATGGCATCAAATATTCATTCATTTATATTTATTAGCTTCTTATCAAGACACACATTTAGTTCGTCATTATTTAGCTCATCAATGTTATTATCAATCATTTCAAGGTTACCACAATCATTTACAGTGTCTGGAAGAACCCACACCGGTTATCTAGGAACTATCATCGGCGATAGTACTTTTGTCCGATGATATCTTTCAAAAAACGTGAAATTGTCCATCCCAGCCATCTCAATACCTCATGTTCACATATCCTTGCGTCCTAATGACCCTAAAACCTCCTTACCCCTATCAAATTTGCCTCAAAATCGGTCACACAAACATCATTGAGTCGAGTTACATACCTCAATATTAGTTTCACATAATCACAAATCAAGAGGAAAATGCACAGAAAGATTCAAGAAACTTAAATATGTATCGCATTGACTGGAAGGAGATGGTTGTTACCCTTGGAGTGTGCATCATAGTCATGAAATTTGAGAATTTTTGGTGGAGGAGAACTGTAGTGACCCACGGAATTCTTCTCCGTCGACGGCTCGTCGATCCGAGTGGCGGAGCTTCAACAACAATCATTCTCCTTCACGCGAGCAGCAAGCTTCTTTCTCCCTCTTCTGAATTAGTTGAAAGAAAGTGGTAGATAATGAAGTTTAGGTATGTTGCGGGTCGGCTCGAGAATCCCGATAGACCGGTCTAAATTGGACCGTCTTAGCACTTGAGCTGTCGAGCACGCAAACAATCAATGTAGAGTGGAAAGTACGTGACAGTCGACAAGATATTTTTTTAACGTGGAAAACTCTGAAAATGGGTGAAAACCACGTGACTAGAGCTGTGTTGACCAAATTTCCACTATCTTTTTGTTGTTACAAAGATTTTTAGAGAACTCGAGGGTGATAATTCGTCGCTAGACGTCCATCCAGTGCTCTTAGGGGAAACGATTCACCCTATCTGAGCACTAGGTGGCCGCCTTGCTCGGCTCGAATCATAACATTTACAACCCATCAAAGTATAGCGGAAGCATTAACATGAAACCATTGCAGATATATATATAACATATCAATATCACAGAGGTTCTAGGGCCGAAGCCTAAGTGTTTTTATAAGCCCGTGGGTTATACATGTTCAACATATATCACTCATACTCTCTCTCTACGCTGCTAGGCGGTACTCACGTCTCTAAACTCCGGAGACGGCGGGGGTGCATCTACTCGAGTAGTCTTAGCCGCCGGCATAGTCTCATGCGGCAGCGAGTCACTACGACGCTCCATTTTCTGTGAATGGTTAATCAAATAACTGTTAGTCACAGAGCAAAGTGAAAACAAATCTCCTTCCCGGATCCGGATCCTGGGGACGAGCACACACCCACCCGACAGAAGTAAATAGCCGAAGCAAGAGAGGGTTAGCACAACATTTCATATATGTACAGTTAGGAGCAATTATAAAAAGTGCAGGATAATGTAAATGGAAAGAAAAGCAGCAGTAATATAAACATGTTGTAATAAGGCTCCACTAGCTCATCAGCACATCAGGTGTTCATATCCTGAATTCTATCGCAGGCATTCACAGCCGCGCACACATCGCAGGCATTCATAGCCGCACACACACCGCAGACATTCATAGCCGCGCACACACCGCAGACATTCATGGTTGCGCACACACCGCAGGCATTCATAGTCGCGCACACACCGCAGGCATTCATAGCCGCGCACACAAACCCTGTGTCAACATAGCTTGGACCGCTTCTGTTCCAACAGGGTAGCGAGCCCCGCGGGCCTCACCGATGTGGTCGTCGGTGACAGTGGTCAGTCCTGCCACTTCTGGGGGTGATCATACCGCACAACCTCAGGCCCTAACGTACAACCTTGTGTACTCTTGGATGTGAGCGACATCCGGCGAATCGTTTTGGCTAACCAGCGGAGGAAAACCCGACGGGAAACAATAGAATGGTCGGTCACCCATGGTACTCATCTCTCTATCGCCTTGAGTCGTCGACTTTCCCACACCGGTACGAATAGTCTGCGGGAGGGACTGACCCGCCACTATTTCACCACAAACAATTTACAAACAATCAAACAAAAGGCAAATAATATATACATCGGGTCTGCGTCGGTCTGCCCTACTAGGTTTTAGATTTCGGGCGTTGGCACTCAGCTCTACTTTCGACAAGGAGCATGAGAGCGCATTATTTGGGGCTAGACCTGGAGGACTATTTCGACTTCGGTTATCCCAACTAAAACTCAACGACTGCTCGTCAGAGCAGGACCCGAGATTATAATAGTAAATTGCAACGAGGACAAGTGTGGTGCTTATGCTGCTTATTTAATGTGTTGAATGAAATGTGACCAGTACGAGACTGAAGTAGTAATGAATAGAAAGTACCGAAATAAATTTGACCAGTACAAGACTGGAGTAGCACTGAATAGAAAGTTCTGAAATAAGTTTGACCAGTACGAGACTGGAGTAGTACTGAATAAAAAGTACTAAAATGAGCTTGACCAATACGAGATTGAAGTAGTACTGAATTGAAAATACTAAAATAAGTTTGACCAGTACGAGACTATAGTAGTACTAAATTGAAAGTACTAAAATAAGCTTGACCAATACGAGACTGGAGTAGTACTGAATTGAAAGTACTAAAATAAGCTTAACCAGTACGAGACTGGAGTAGTACTGAATTGAAAGTACTAAAATAAGCTTGACCAGTACGAGACTGGAGTAGTACTGAATTGAAAGTACTAAAATAAGCTTGACCAGTACGAGACTGGAGAAAACACAAAGAAAATGGTTAGTAGTTCAATCACTCATATTCAGGAGACTTCAATTCCATCGAGATTTAAAGGAGATTTGGTTGGGTTACAATAACTATTAAGATCCAATTAATTTGGTTGTGTCATATTTATTACGGCTTAATTAGACCAAGAGTTGGCTATGAGTTACATTCTTATTAGCCGTCAGGGACAACTCCAAGTCATCACTCGTACTCTCATCTTCCGAGCGTGCCCTATTCATCTGAGAGTCGAGGCGCTCGACGAAATCTAGGAAATCCCGGAGCTTAGTCGCTCGCCTCGGCCTCTCTCGTCGATAAAAAAATTTAAATTACTTGTTTGATTATAAGAAGTGGTCGCACACTCCAATTTCCATCTTTTAGGGAAAACGAGCGGAAAAAGTATTCGTGCGCGACCCTAAGTTTCAATATTTTAGGAAAAATATCAAAACTTATCCTCATGACCTCAAATTTTGATACAACCCTTGGGAGGGCCTAAAATGAGTATAGTAATTTTTTTATAATTTTCCAAGATATTTTGGGCATTTAATTTAGCCAAACAAATTTTATTTTGGCTTTTAAAAATACTAACTAAATTCCAAAAATTCTCAAAACATTTTTGGAGGTAGCCCTCATCATGGGGAACATTTTACGTGTTGGTCATTTTTCACTTAGGAGCTTAAATTTGTCCCAGAAATTTCTAGAACTTTTTGATATAAAAAGTGGCCTGCATTTAGCAGATCACAGGGATCCTGCGGCTGAGATTGAGCCGCAGGACGGAAATTGGCAAGCGTTTCCCCACAGCGGATCGACCACAGATCCGCTGTGGGGGGCACAGAAACGGAGGCGGGGCGGGGATTAAGAAAATCCCAGCCGCCCGATCTTCAACGCCAGATAGGGCTGCTGCTGCTCCTCGCCGGCGGTGCAGGGGATGAGCGGCCTCCACAACCACCGGCAGGTCGTTGCAGATGCCGACGCCGGCCCCGATCGGCTCGTCGGGGGCCGGCGATTCTTTGGGGGGTGGACCGGCGGTCTGGCGCCGCCGGCCGCCGCCGGAAATTCCATCCCGAGAGCCTGGGGTGGCGGTGGCCCTGCTCCCGGCGCCACCGCGCCACCGCGCCACCCACGCTCCTCGAGTGGAATGCCACCTTCTAGTCCAACCCCGGCCGAGGCGCTGGGGGTCAGGCTTCTCGCCTGCGGTGCTCTGGCGGCCATGCGCCACCGACCGCCGCCGCTGGTTTTAAACAGAGAAGTTCTCTGTTTTTGCCGGTGCTGCCGGAACTGCGTTTTCCGGCGGCACCGCCGCTGGGGGCCGCCGCCCCCAGTGGTATAACACTCCCCCAGCTCCACCACCGACGTTGGGTGAGGATTTTTCCTCCTTGGGCACCACCCGGCTTGGAACTAGGTTCGGGTGGAGCCGGCGGCGCTCCGACCGTCGGGAGCACCATGCATCACGTCCAAAATGGGGAGGGGGAGGGAGAGAAGGTTCCACCTAGGTCTGGTGGACTCGGGAGGTGCCGGCCTGGTCGTCCATGCCTTGGTGGTGGTGGTGGTGGAGGGGGAGGGAGGCCTCGGCTTGGCTTTTTTTGGCCACCTGAGCTCCGGCAGGGGGTTTGGCAGGGGGGAAGGAGGTGCTCTGAGGCTCAGGGGAAGGAGATGGGGTGGGGTGGCCTTTTATAGGGTTGGGGATGGGGAGCTCCCTTCCCTTTGGCAAGGTGGGATTAATCCCCACCCTCCAGCTGTCCAAGGACAGCTGGAGGTCCCAAATTTTCCCCCATGTGGGGAAAAAGGAAGAAACCCTCATGGGCTTGGGTCTTATGGGTGGGAAAGAGAGAAGGGGAAAGAGAGGACAGGGGGATAGGGTGGGCCTCCACCTATCCTAGTGAGGCTTGCTGGTTGGGGGCCCAAGAAGTGTGAGGGGGCATGGGCCATCCTCACTTGGAGAGGAGGTGGGCCCCTACTTGGAGAAAAATCCAAAAAGTGGATTTTTAGGGGGGTTTGACCAAGTCAACCCTAGGGTGGGTCCCCCTTTCTGGTTAAAGTCAAAGTGGGTCCAAGTCATCGGGTCGGGTCAAAGTTCAGGTGTCGTGTCATAATTGGTGTGCGCACGCTTTTTGGTGCATGACTACGCTTGATTTGACTATGGGTTGACCAATTGTCGTCGAAATTGACTGGGACGACTTCCGTTGACTTCGTATTGACCACATGAGTCCAACGCCACTGACTGGGGTTGAATCGGAGTCCGTTTAGCGAAAGTCCAAAATTTGCGCGCTGCAGCGCGCTAAAATGGTCGAAGTGTGTAAAACTGTCGTTAGACCTCGAATTGTGACGTGACGGGTTCTGATGCACTTGTTTAGGTTATATGAGCTCACAGGAATCGACAGAACTCAATTTAGAGTTCTCTAAGTCGATACCCAAAATCTACTCCCATTGCGTTTTACGAGGAATGGTCACATTCACTATATGGTCTCGGGGTCCAACTGAACGATTTCTGATGCACTCGTATTGACTATACGAGGTCACAGGGACTGACAGAACTCAATTCGGAGTTCTCTAGCTTTATTTCCCGCTTAGTGTTATCTCCCACCAGGTTATGGGTAGGGTTCGAGCCACTTTTATTCGGCTCACTAGGGTTCTGGTGGCCCAATAAAAGTCGGGATGTTACAGCGTTGCCGCGCGACGGGCAAGCATTCGACAGTAGGTTGTGTGGACAACCACCTACGATGGTTAGGAGGCCCGCCGGGCTTTGCGAAGGTTCAATGCGACGGTTTTGCCTCGTGTGGTAGTTTAATCGATTTCTATTATGGGGTTAGTGGGGGTAGAATTTGGTCAACCCTACATAGCCCCCATAACCCCCACTAAGTTATCTGGGGAGGGGATTCTGGCTATTTGCATTGTGAAATTCCTAAAAACTAACAGTGCACCTATCAAGGTCATCAGTCCCTCATAAACTCAATAGGCGTTCATATTGTGGTCGTCTAATCGTCCATCAATAATATTGAACGGTAAAAATCACAATATTAAAACATTTCACCCACTCTGGGAGCTATTGCGTGACGGTAGACCTTCAGGTCTGCTAAACAATGTGATCAAATTTACTGAAGGGCACGGCTCAATGGTAGCACTATCACGAGGTGCCATAACTAACAAATAGCTCAAAAAATTGAACGAATTCCTGGATTAGTGGTATCACCAATGGTATCCCTACCAAGGTGTGTGGTGGCTTCTAGGATTCACAATTAGATTTAAGTATACCACACAAAGAACTTTAAATATAAGAAAAATTATATATTTTCAAGAAATCACAAGAATGCAGAAGATTGACCCAATAGAGAGCCCCATAGTACAACACAATCGTTGAGTAGAATATCACAAAGACAGATTTGCTAATAGCAAAGCCCGAGTCATCAACGGTTGGTGTCAAAGCAGGGGACAGGCGATCAGTGGCGGATTGCAGAAGCTAAAGAAGGAGAAAAAAAGGCAGGTTGATTCTTCACTCTAAATTTGAGCTGGGGTAGTAAGGGCGGAACATCAAATGCTTAGATCGAGTAACCCTAATGTATAGTCTCACGACTTTGATGTAATTTGCATCACAGGGCATATTGTACTATCTATACTATATATAAAGATATCCCCTTATGGTATAACGGTAGACGAATAAATCTTTGTCGTTCAATCCATCTAATTTTAATACCATTCATCTGATTAAAACCCAACTTGGACTACAAATAACGCAAATAGGGAAATCCTGCTACATCCATCCTGACTTCTTCCCGATAGTAAAACCTGCATTTACGGTTTTGCCATGTCGTCGACGACGGAGCCGGCGATAGCCTGTCCGCCGCCCACCGGTGGGTTCGTCAGACCCCAACGAGCTCGTCGTCGAATAACCCCTGGCGGGTTCGCCAGGGTTCGGTGAACCTGCCGGTGGGCTTCGGGCAGGCCGACGACGGCTCCCCTGACGACGGCAGAGTCTTCCCGGTGAGCACGCCTGCACATTTTTTTCCCAGTTTTTAATATTTTTTCACGAATAAGACGGGAGTAGCACCAATTGCAGAGGAGATGTGAGAAGCTCGTCTAAGATGGTTTGGACACATACAAAGGATACCATTAAAGACACTTGTTAGGCGTTGTGAGAGTCTAGTCACTAGATATGTTAAACGCGGGAGGGGTAGACCAATAAAGACTTGGAATGAAACTGCAAGAAAAGACACGATGTACTTAGACATTAGTGAGATTATGACAAAAGATAGTGCACAATGTCCACAAATGATCCATATAACCGACCCCATTATAGTGGGATAAAGGCTTAAATGTTGTTGTTTAAAAAAATAATAATTTAAACAACAACAACACTCAAACCTTTTTCCCACAATAATTTAAAACAAAAAATATTTTCTTTTAAATTTCAGTAAAAAACTTAAAAAGTCCACTGTCACGTGCCAGATATTGTTGGGCAAGGCACGTGGGACCCGTGCCTGATCACTTGTATATTATATCAGAACACATTTTGATGCAATTTTTTTTTCAATTTTAACAATTCTTTTTCGTTTAGGGTTTAGGGTTTAGGGTTTATTAAATTTCATAATTGTCGAGACAAAAATATACGAGAACGATGAAGGACAAATATTATATCACATCGAAACACGAAGAACCCAATACAAGACAACTTGTATCTTTGTAATATCAAAATTCATGAATATCTATACTACACGAAAGAGAAAAACATTTTTTGAAGAAACATTCAACTTCTCGATTTTACCTCTATTTCTTACATAAATTTCGATTTTTTAGATTTTGTTTTTTTAAATGTATTCTCATATTAGCAAATTCACACATCTACAATAAAAACATGTTATTTTTGTTGTTGCTTGCAAACTTTTTTGCACACGATAAAAGCAGAGCGATGTGTGAAATACAAAGCTCAGTTTTCGAGTGATCTTGCATACTACTGTGATTGCTAGTAGGCGCGGAAGCCTGACTAGTGATGTTCAAAAAGATCGACCTCGGGGAGCTAGCCCGAGTCCAGCCCGAAAAAAGCCCAGCCCGGGCTAAGGCCGGTCTTAGGGGCCTTACAGGGCCCCCATATTAGCCGGTTGCCCGTCCCGGACCAGGCAAATCCCGGGTCCCGGGCCTAGCCTGGGCCCGACAAGCAGGCCGGCGGGAAATCAGGAGGCGGGATTTCCATTGAAATCCCTCCAGCTGGCGGGATTTTATCCCGCCTATTTTGGTGGGAATAAAATTTTGCCTTCTCTAGACAGGATTAAAATCCCGTCTATTTAGACTGGATTAAAATCCCACCTAAAGGGTCTTAACGACCCTCTTTTTGAGAGGAAACCCGAGCCGACTCAAACCCGGCCCAGGCCATGTTTGGTTGGCAAAAAACCTGGGCCTCTTTTGGCCTGGTCCCAGCCCTGATCGGGCATTTTTAACACCATTGAGCCCTACTCATATAAATATAAGGGCGGTGTTATGGAAACACCTAAATTGAATATGGACAGCCCATTTAACTCTATCAAAAACTCTTCAAACTTCTTTCTCCAATCCGCCCCGTAACCCTATATACCGCCCACATCGATTCACTATTCGTCTGCCGTATTCCTCGGTCCCGAAAGCTGTCGACGCCCCGAAACCCTCCTCCAGTGGCCGTCTGTTGTTGTCGTCGTCTTCCCCAGCCCTGATCACTTGTGGAGACCCTGAATCTCTCCGGGGAGCATTGGTGTCATTGTCTTCCCCAATCCAGCAAAGCTCGAAGGCTGTCATCTTACCTCCAGTGATCGGTCGCCAACTGTCACTGTCTTTCTTGCGCCCCAGTCACGGGCGGAACTACAGTCAGGCACGGTAGGGCACGTGCCCGACCGATATTTCCGCCTCGGTATTCTGCTCTCCGTCATTCCCGATCCAGTCTCCGTCATTCCCGATCCCGTCTCCGCCATTCCCGATCCCGTCTCCGCCATTCCCGATCACGTTGTCCGTCCCGATCCCAGCCCCGCTCGGCTGCCCGTCCCGATCCCGGCCCCGCACGGCTGCTCCGTCCCGATCCCGGCCCCACTCGGCTGTCCGTCCTGATCCCGGTCCCGCTCGGCTGCTATGTATTGATCCCGGCCCCGCTCGGCTGCTGCTCCCCGCTCGACTGCTCTCCGCCTAGGTCTTCTTCTTCTTCTTCTTCAATACTGATTTCATCCTAAAATTTCTTCTTCAATCAGTCCAGATTTCACCTGAAATCTGGACTGATTTCAGTCCAGATTTTACAGAAATCTGGACTGATTTCATCCTAAAATTGTTTTCAATCAGTCCAGATTTCGCATTCACAGAAATCTGGACTGATTTCATCCTAAAATTGTCTTCAATCAGTCCAAATTTCTGTGACTGATTTCATCCTAAAATTGTGTTCAATATCTTTGCAAAAATATCTTTGCAAAAAAATATCAGTCCAGATTATCATCCTAAAAAGACTCCCTAATTTTTCTGCAAGAATCAAAATTGTCATAACATCATCTTCTCTTGCGAACTTTTAATCATCCAAAACGCAGTTTCTCTTCCCAGCACTTATTCTCAACTCCAGGTTAGTATAATCTGATTTATTTTTCACTACCCAAAGCTTCTTTGATTTGAGTACCATGAAATCAGTTATATGCATCAATTGTTAGAAGCACATATTTGTGAGAAACTCGCCATAGCAAATGAATTATTTGTTGCACCCTAGGTGTTTGCTTAAATGTCTACCTTCTCTCACCAAATTAAATTAATGAGAATTCTATGCATCTCAACATTGTACTCTCATGTTTTTATTATCTCTGGGTGCTGATTCATTTTATTGGGTTGCTATGAATTTCTTTCATGGGGGATTTTTAATAGTGTTTCTAAAATATATCTTTCTAAAATATGTGTTTCTAAGAAACATGTGAACGAGAGCAGTGAGATTTTGTTCTTTGTGGGGGTACATTTAGTTTTTGTTCAATATTGTGTTCAATATTCCAGTCCAGATTTTTTATTGTAATATTGTGTTTATAGCATGATAATACATAAACGCTTATGTATTATCTGAACATGCTCTGTTTGCGGGTTCTGAACACGACGCCGACCAGCATCTTGTGCACTTGCGTCAGGTCCTACAGATCCTTTTAGAAAGCAAGCTTTACATGAACCTTAAAAATGCGTATTTTTGACCGATAGTTTGACTTTTTAGGGTATACTGTGTCGGCCGACAGAATTAAGGTTGACCCAAAAAAGATCCAAGCAATTAGAGCATGGCTGAGTCCATCACTGAAGCCCGCGGTTTCTATGGATTAGCCCCGTTTTATCGACGGTTTATTAGAAATTTCAGCACTTTCATTTCGCTTGTAACCGACTGTCTTAAAGGGTCACTTTACTTGGACGGTCGAAGCGGAGCATGTCTTTTCTCTTATCAAGGAAAAGTTGACTAGTGCTCCCGTACTAGCGCTTCCTGATTTCGAGAAAATCTTCGAGATAGATTGTGACGCTTCAATTATTGGAATAGGAGCTGTCTTAAGTCAAGAGGTAACGGCCCGTCGTGTTTTTTATTGAGAAGTTGAATGAAACCAAAACCCGATATTCTACATATGATCTAAAATTATACGTCATCGTCCAAGCCCTTCGTCACTGACGTCATCATTTTATTCAACGCGAGTTCATCCTTAATACTGATCATGGTGCACTTCGTCATTTGAACTCTCAAAAGGAGGTGCGTAGGCATGCCAAATGGGCAGTCTTTCTTCAGGAGTATACCTTCCATCTGAAACATAAGCCAGGCGTTTCGAATAGAGTAGCAGACGTGCTTAATCGTAGGTCTCATGTCCTAGTCACCATTCGGCCGCAAATCCTCGACTTAGATAAGCAAGCAAAAGGACATTTATCCTTCTGATCCATATTTCGGCAAGATTTGGGACGCGTGTCAATTTAGTGGTACTGATTCCACTACGGAATATATTTTGAATGAAAGTTTTTTATTCAAAGGGACTCACCATTGTATTTGTGAAGGGCCACTTAGGGAGACCTTACTAAGAGAGCTTCATTATTTTGGGTTAGGAAGTCATGTTGGGCAGAAAAAAACGTCTGGAGCTCGCTAACTCCCGATTTTATTGGCCTAAAATGAAGGATGATGTTGTCAATTTCGTTAAGACTTGCACGACCTGTCAATTATTTAAAGAACACGCACAAAATACCGGCTTTTACACCCCTCTCCCGTTCCCGAGCGGCCTTGGGATGAAATCTCTATGGATTTTGTCGTAGGATTACCCCGAACCAAACAAAGAGTGGATTCGATCTTTGTCGTGATTGATCGTTTTTCGAAGATGGCTCATTTTATTCCTTCTAAAAAACGTTTGATGCCACACATGTTGCCGATCTTTTCTTTCGGGAGATCGTTCCTTTACACGGGATTTCCCGCTCTTTCACTTCCGATCGTGAAACTCAATTTTTGAGTTAATTTTGGAAAACTTTATGGGAAAAACTTGGGACCAAGCTCGAATTTAGTATCGTCTATCACCCGCAGACGGATGGGCAGACCAAGGTAGTGAATCGAAGCTTGAGCGATTTTATTAATTTTATTTTATATATTTTTATATAAATTGTTGTATATATCTTTAAAGAGGAATGTTCTGAAAATGTTCACAACCACTCTGTTCAAAATCACTCTGTTCATAAACCACAGTTCACTCTGTTCACAAATCACAATTCATGACCACAACGTTCATGAGCGCCACCGCTGCACTAAACCAGCCCATAGGCTTCGTTTGGCATGTCGGTGGCGGTCGTGAACGCGATGGTTATGAACCGTCATTCATGAACACCCGACCTTACCTAAGGAACTTCATCCACTTTTCCGTTCAAAACTAGTATTCTTTTCTTGGTGGCGGTCATAACCGTTGTCATGTCAACATACACTATATGACACGCCAAACGAAGCCGTAGATTCTATGTTAGATGATTTTTAACTATATATGTCATTTTATAATATTCAGCTTATGAAGTTTGTATGTTGTGAGGGTTTGGCCAGACCCATATCATACTGTAATTATAGGTGAAATGTTACATGCATTCATTAGCTATTTCCCATGCTTCAAAATATTATATAAAGTAATTATACAGCACTAATGTGTATAATCACTTGCACAACAAGGGATTAGTATAATAAATGCGGACATAAACTTCCTCCTATATATTAAAAGAAACAATAATTTTTTATCCCTATTAATTGCACACTTGCACTCACGCCATCCAAAACTGGGCTCCATAAAATTATCCAGAAACAAAGTGCCATCCACGATCAAAATATTATAATCTTCTGAATTAGAAACAAGCCCAGAGCTGGGTATATATAATATCCAAAACTGTGCAGAATTTGAAAATAAATAAATCTAACAGACAACATGGATCGTTAATTGTTCCAAAATAAGATAATGTTTCGGAATAAAATCAACCTGTTAACGCACCTACAATACAAAGCCAACCTATGCCACGCACACCTTCATTCATTCCTTCTCAAATAGCTGCTCCCGAACCTTCTGGTCGCCTGGAGGAGTTATACGCCTGCACAGCAAGCACATCAGTTAACATTACAAACATATATATATATATATATAGAACAACCGCCAAGGATCCAGCAATGAGGACGATCCAGCAGCTTCAGGCTCAGCGGCGAATTCCTCCAAGGATCCACCTCCTCCCTCAGCGGAGGGTTCCTCCAAGGATCCACCTCCCTCAACGATGCAAGCTCGTCGGCGAATCCTGCATCTGAACGCCATGCTCACCGGTGAATCCTGCATCTGAACGCCGGCGAGCACCACGGCGATGAGGACGATCCTGCAACTGAACGCCGGGGAGCACGACAGCGAGCCCGCAGTGCAAAAAAAGAGCACCACAGCAAGCCCACCTGCAACCCGCAGCGGTGGCCGGCGGGTGAAAAAAAACAATTTTACCCAGCGGCAGCTGGCAGCTGCGGGATTGCTATGCGTAGACAAATATTTAAAGCCATCACACAAAAATCTAAGAAGGGTGAAATTATAAGGAATGGGGCCGTCCAGATTACAACATGTGGCCATTCTGCTCGCTTAGGAGAGCTCACTAGCACACCTGCCCCCAAAAAAATTGCCTAAAAAGCCAAATTTAACCTAACCATTGCTCTTGACCTGCCATCTATAACAATGGAGGGAGTCTAGAAAGCATTGATGGGATTAATAAACCAAAGTTCTTAATGAAATGAGTGGCAAATATCTAATTGATTAGTTAATTTTCATCATTAATTACTCAACCTATCAATTAATTTTCTAATCATTCTTTGATCAAAGCTAAATGTCAATCATTTCACGATATTAATAGATTTTTAAAATATAATAACTGTTAAAAAGCATTAATTAATCATTCAATTATTTAATATTTAGCACATTTGTGATTTTGCACTCAAGCTACTAAGTCAATCGGCAAATGCATGGAAAGAAGATAAGACACCAAATAGCTTGTTAAAATTTTAATAAAAAATTACCGAACTTTATGAAAAGATGGTCTGTTCCCAAATGTAGGTGAACCAATAAATCCAGAAAAACTCCACAGCCGAACTTCATTAGAGTAAAAATTAAGAATAACTCAAAGAAATACATCAAAACAAACAAAAATTATACAAGAAAAATAACAATAAAAAAGTGAAGACTCACTCAATAATAACTTGAAGCAAAATAAAATAAAATAAATAAATTAGAACTAACATCAATCCTTGTCTGCAATATTAATCCTCTTCCTGAAGGCACGCCTCTAAAAACCTCATTTATTTGTCCACATGTTCTATCTCTTCTCCTTGAATTCGGTCTTCCTCTTCCTGAAGGCAAGCCTTTAACACATTTTTTATCAAAAACTCAACGGGGAGATCCTGTGGCGGGTTATACAGAAAGAGGAGGTGGAATGCCCAAATATGTTTCTTGTTCAAGAAAAGAAACCGTCAGCTATGAAAGGGTCATCATAGGTAAGGCTCCCGATAACAAAAGTTTATTTGGATTCTCAAGTGAACGAGTAATGGATAAAAAAATTTGGGTTGGGCATAAAGAATAATGTCATAAATTTAATGGAATATATAACTAAAATTATACTCTCTGAGGATTGGGCTTAATACACTTCTTCACCGCTGCCTATGCAGGCGGCTGCCTGCATTCGGTGGCTCTTCGGGTCATTACTTCAATATTGTTAAATTCATTTCCGGGTTCTTCATATTGAGTGGTAACCTTGCGAAGTGAGGATGGAGATTCATGAGTTCACTGTTTTTTCTAATTGCACTAGTTTTATGATTTGATTTGCTTATGATCTATTCTATGAGGATCCTGAATCAGTGCCATCTTCACTACAGCATTTGCAACTTCGCCTAATGCTTGCATGACGCCATGAGAAGTTACTCTTCAATGCTTCCTTCATTGTTGGCTCTTCAAAGTTTTAGCATTTCAGTGATTCCACGAGTGACAATCTCTTTACTGTGATGTCTAGACCTCTTTGATGAAAAGACACTGTTTAAAATTCACTTTGCTTCGTATGTCTTAATTTATCTCTTCTCTTGTCCTTAGCCCTAACCCTAGATATGTCAATCTTTCTTTATTTCTCCTTAACCTTAGCCTTTATATTTAAAGCATAAGAACTACAAGAGATTAGAAACATTATTCTCACAATTTTTTGTTTTCAATGTTTGATAAAAGATTTGATGGCCATTTGTGCGCTGTTAGTTATGATATTTATACTTTGCATTGAACTTGAGAGAAATAAGGGAGTAGAAGAGAAACAAGTGAAAGAATAGGTATTGGATAGGCATGTTCCTATAATTCCATCAAGCTTGGCCGGGTAACACAAAATACTAAGCATCCATGCTTGGAGCGGGTAAGTTTCATTCAAAATAGTATGAAGGTAGAAGGCAAGTTTTCTTATTGTCTTAAGAAAGTCTAGTAGATGAACAAATTTTTCACCAGACAAGAAATAATTAAAGGAAATCAGTTAGATATAATTCAAAAGAGAGCAAAATTTGCAGGCTCGTTGCACATTTGCATCACAGCATTGTTGAACAAGTCTGAAACACCAGGTGATTAGCTGTAATCCCATTGCAGAGAGAGTTCATACAATGCAAAGTGTGTTGTAAGTGACATAATATTGTGTTACACAAGGTGATACAGCTATTTTATGTTAAATTATCTAAAATTATGAATTTTGTTATTCAAAACAAAGAATTGAACTGAAGCCTAAAAGAATTAGATCTTGTTTAGCACTGCGACGGCAGTCGTCAACATGGTGGTTATGAACTGTCTTTCGTGAACATGGTGGTTATGAACTGTCTTTCGTGAACGCCTGACCACACCTAAAGAACGTCATTCATTTTTATGTTCAAAATTAATGTTTTTTTTCTTGGCAGCGATCATAACCATTGTCATGCCAATCGCATATTTTCTGATGGTGAAGTTTTTGTTCAAACTCACCCAAGCAAAAACACCGTGCCAAACATGACCTTACTCTGTTCGGATATAATTACTATCTGATGTTACAAGAATCAGTTCCAATTCAAAATTTTGAAACCAAGTGTAGATGATTATAATATCAAATTTGAGTGAAACCAGTCCAATCAGACACGAGTTGCACCCATGACGCTAGCATAAGCAATATTCAAAATTGGATCATTCATTTATCTTGAAATCTTGAATTGAGTCTTCTTACTAGTTGTCAACCTAACATGAAGTTTATGTATACAATAATGCTAATTGAGCAAAGTCTATGACTGCCCACGAGTATCTACAATATATTATAAAAGGTAGACATTTCTACATTATGCCGGGATATGCTAGTGTTTTATAGATAGTTATCAAAATAATTATAAATATCTACCTCTTGCTGTTGTTTCATTTCACATTTAAAAAACACCTACTTTGTTCTAGTAAACTTCATTTCACATATTTTAAGTCATTTCTCCTGTTGTCTGTAGAACTGGTATTTGGGAGTGTAAAGCTATTTTAACACAAGAAGCCGTTGCAACAATTAAAATGTTAGATTTAAGCAGAAATAGTTGCTGAAGCTACCTATCCATCTTAACGGTCGAAAGAAAAATGTGGAAAAAGAAATGCTACAATCCTTTTACGAACAAAAAGGTTTGTCATACTTGTCATTCGAGCTCCATTTCCCTCTTAGCATTGCTTTTTCGATTGCTGAGCAGCTCGTCTGGGACAAGCTTGAGCAGCTTTCTCTGCTTAGACTTGGCGATCTTCTTGAGTGTCTTTGGATTGGTAATCTTCTGGAACTTGGTTCCCGATCTCAGTATATTCTCCTCCTTCTTTTTCTCCCGCTCCTCTCTCCTCTTTCGTTTATCCTCTTTGTTCTTCCGAATCTCCTCCTTGAGCTCGTCCTTCCTCTGCTTGAACGCACGCTTCAACTCTTTTTCCTTGATCCGAAACTCGAGGGAGGTCCCGCGGCGAGATATATGGGAAGCGGAGGCGCGCTGCGTCCGCGTTTGCTTCCACTTCCGTCCTGAAACTTTGCCGGCTATGACACCGTCGTACGTAGGGCGCCCGAAAACAGGCAGGCTTCTCTGGATTGTCGAGTGAAGGAAGGGCGGGCCGCTTTGCCGGCGGCACGAGATCTCCCAAGCCTCCGACGATTGCTTCGGCGGAGGCATCAATTTCCATGGATTCCGGGCCATCCACTTGGGAGCGCTTCCGCTTGTTCTTCTGGCCACCGAGGCCCTCGTCTAGGCATCGAAAGTCCAAAGTGCACGCCATAGTAGTTAGGGTTTCGGATGAAGCAGCATTTTATAGAAAGGAAACACTATAATTAGGGTTTAGACTCTGTTTGTCTCAGCTGCAGCGACTGGAGAAGCAGGTGGTAGAATAATCAGCTGTTTTGCAGAATGATGATAAAATCTGTGAATATATTTGGAAGAATAGCGTTTGCAGTGTCTGTCTATCTATATTATCTAACTTAATATGTAATATATATAATATAATAATCTATAGTGATAATATTAATAATATATATAATTTAATATTTAATATATTTAATATTTAATGGGTTGCAGCGCTGCTGCGTTTTCTGAGTCGCGGAACAGATTCCGCGACTCAGAAACCGCGGGCCACAGTTGATGCCACCGTGGAGCCAATTTAACATTGTTTTGTGCGGCGTTTTGAAAAACTGCGGCACCCCACCCCTAAAACGCTGCGCCAAACAGAGCCTCGGGAGAGAAGCTCTCGGGCCGCCCTGACCCGGTGATAGAATAGTTTTTGTGTTTGTATTTGAGTAGTGTTATGGACACATCTTAATTGGCTATAGACAGTCAACAGGTTATGTACAACTCAAGATAGATATGTACAATCAAATCATATTATGGACAGCCCAAATTATTATTTGCAACCAATTACTAATAAATAAGTCATTAAAACATATAATAAATTTTAAAAACATTAGTGGTAAAAATCAATTCATTAAACAGTCTGTTACAATATGAATAAATTTTAAAAATATTAGTGGTAGAAATTAATTCATTCAATATGAGTAAAAGAAGTGTAAAACACAAATTTTACATATCCGTAGACTGCTTAAGATTAGCTGTTGGTTTTCACAAAAATACAAAACGTGTTCAATAATCTGCATATTGAACATTACAGAGAAATTAGTAATTAAATTATTTGTATATATTGTTTATCTCTATTAATTAAAAAACAAATATACCTCATTTTCAAGGATCCGTCAGATTAACTATTTCTTCAGTTTTTTTTTCATATTATCAGTTTTTCTAATTCTTGAAATGAATATCAAGTCTCATTCTTCAGAAATTGTAGCATGATATCGTCTTCACGTAGTGATTATTGGAAGTAATAGACAATCCTCCTGCATCAGCAGTTGAATAAAATAATTGTCGTTCACAAATCCAATAAAAATAGTTTTTTGACTCGCATGAGGGGAAGAGTGCAAAGGTAAAAATGTGAACGACTGAAATTTTGAGTAATGGACTACAACATTATAACAAGAAGCAATCGCTAGCCCCGTGTCTGACATTGTCATTCACTTGCCCAAAGGAGTCGGTTCTGTAGTGCAATTCAAAAATGAAAGTAGTTATGTTTGTCTCATATTTTCAAATAGGTTATACAAAAATTCAAATCTTTTTATTTCATTTGCGAGATCTCTCCGGACCTGTAGCCAAATTTCACTCATTTCAAGTGCCTTACTCACCACTCGATAACCACAATGGTCATCGTCAATCACATTTACGACATCGACTATATAATTAGATATATATGGCGGCATTATCGTTCGAATGCATTCAATAAATTTGTTGATCCCGAGCTTTCTTCTTGGAATGAATTTCTTAGCTTTATATTGTGGACGTTGTTCCGCTAACAAAATATGTTCAAATAAAGATAGTTCTCTTTTTGTAGACTTATAATCATCTTTGAATTTTTTGTAACTTCCACGCGGTCTTCCTTTTAATTTTAGAGGCATTGTTGATTCTTGATTCGAGTGGTTGTTAGCTTCATTACTTACCGCAACTTTCGTTTCATTTCTTGCCTCTGAGAATCAGAAATATTATTGTACTTTTGTAGTAGATCGTCCAATTTCATTTGTATGATGTTAACGGGTTCATCCTCCTTTATATGTTTTTAAAGTAAGCTGACGTCAATGTTTATGAACCATCTACATAGGATATGTCAACGACTGTTTCATGTAAGTTACTATTTCATGGGCACATGACAATCCAATTGTGATCCGCATTTTATGCAAACATTTAGTGGCTTCTACACAACCACGCTTAGCCATTTTTCTTTTTTTGATTATATCCAATGTCGTAATTGAAACATGACCAAGCAACTATGTATATAGTGATCCTCTATAATCGGTGTTGACTTGTATTGAACTTTGCTCAAAAAATGCTTAATCTCGATGTGTTGTAAATTAAGCATTTGATCAAATGTTTGTCATAATGCAAAAATGCCCAAAATGCTGTAATTTATCTATCCATGCCGAAATAACATTTTCCTTATATGGTTCTAACCAAGTACTCACCGCATAATTCAAAAATTTTGGATATTTTTCAGAATATTTGCTCATTAATAAGTTGAAACACATATTGTAATCATGAATTGTACCTGCCCTAACCAAATCTTATCATTCGGGCAAAAACAGCTCACATTCTTTCTCATTTTCAAAAAATTTCTTGCAGTGAGCTAATATATTACGACTAATATGAACGTGACACAATATAACTCTTCTGTGTGAAAATACAGCTTGTATAACATTCGTCAGAGCAATCTCCCTGTCAACTATTAAAATATTGGGCAAATAAGTAGAGTGTAACACACTTTTAAAACTTTCTAAGACCCACATGCAACTACATTCTATTTCATTAGACATGAAAGCAAATGCGACGAAAAAAGTCAAGTTTATAAAGTCAAACCAACTACATAAAGTAAAGGCAATCTGTAATGATTAGTCTTATAAGTGCAATTCATAATAAAAACATTCAGAAGCACCTGACTTAGTTGAATTGAAGTTGGATGAGCAAAAAATAGACTATCCAAAACATCATTTGTATGATTGACATGACTGTAACTTGTATAAGTTGCATCTCTAATACATCTGTATAGAAATTGAATTGGAGAGTTACCATCCAATTTCTTCTTATATAATCTTACTTTTTCATTATAAATGGTTCTCAAGATGGAAGTGTTGGAAAGATTCTTTTTTTTCAAAGTGGATAATATTTTTTTGTTCACACCAGTTGCATACATCCCCTCCATGATTTTTTGTTCATTTTCATTTAATCTGCATGCATAACTATGTGTCTCAAGATGAACAAAATGTAGTTATGTATTCCACATTTAACTTCTAATTTTCATTCATCGACACATGCATCTTTTTGACCGCATAATGTGAATGGACATCCACAACGTTTGGAGCTACTTTTCTTTAAATTTTGCTTCGGCTTATTTTTTTGGACACGCAGGAAACCCAATCTATCACAGCCTAGAAATATTCTCAGTTTGACTCTTCCAACAAGTTTATCAGCTCTTAGAACTACAATCACAAAACCCAGTCTTTTAGCAATATTGCGAGCCCATTTAATCAATTTCGCTTTACTAGGGATGATGCTCTTAGTAATAAAATGCAACCCGACATCTACGTTACTGTCTATGCTTGAGCCACTCATAACAAACGTATGTCCCGGATTCATTTTATCCTATACGAAAATCGAACGAAAACAAAAAAACTTTACACTACATTACTTGAAAAAGATAAATATCCACTGAAATTCGATGAATACCATTAATTTTGTATGAATCTGCTGAAATTCGATGAATACCGCTTTATCTAACTTGAAAAAGTTAAAAATAGAACAGATTATATCAATATTAACATAGGAAGGACTAAATAAAGCTAAGTTTCTTAGGTGACCTATTATAATATCAAACTTCAAGACTAACATATACGTGAATAGATAATATCTACTACTGGTCATGACCTGAAATATTATCATCATCGAAACAATGTCAAAAAAATTCAGCACTATATGAAATCTGTAGGTACTGCTGCTTCCAATGGAGAATAACACTCGCGGGGATGAGCTTAAATATTCTTTGTTAAATGTAGCAGCAATTATGGCAACAACCGAAGCTGTGGCTGTAGCTATTATCGCACTTTCTTTTCTCCGCATAAATAAGGATATGTAATGACCATCAAATCAACCTTCAATTTTTGTAAAGTTTTCAATATTATCTCTTAATTTCATATTTTGATTGATAAGATGTGCTTGTTTTTTGGTGTCTTTGTTGGTATATTGTCAGCCAATCAGTTTTTATACAATAGTTTACATTTTTTTTCATTTGACTGTTCTGTTTGGAGAGACAACTTAAATACAAACCTTTCATGCTACTTTCGTGCTAAGATAACTCACATTTATCTTCATTGATTTTTATGCTTTTTTAGAAATTATTTAAGGGCCCCTTGAAACTTTCTTAACTTAAAGAAAGTCTTCTTCAGACAGTACAAAATTGAGAGTTTTAGAGAGTTTAAGAAAATTTAAAAGAATACGAAGAATAAACATGAAGAACAATGCACAAAGCTAACATAACTCTTCATATACAAGTTGGTGGCATACAGTTCAAAAATTACCTCTCATGAATTTAATTTTGTCTCTGAAGTCTTTAGCATGCCAATTAATAATGTGATTTTGAAAAGCCTCAACCTGTAGAAAAGTGAGAAGTGAACTTGATCAAGATACCTTAATTACTTGTTAATTTTATCTCTAAGTTTAGCTCTTGATGTAATATAATTTTTCTTTTGACAAATAACACGTGATTTTTATGTTAAAATTGCTGCTACATTTGACCTATTTCACAGTTCTTTTGATACATAAAGTAACACAAACACAAGAAGTAGTCATAATCGAGCACGGTGGTTCGAAGATCTTGTCTTTTTAAATAGTGAAATGATGAATAATTATGTAAATAAGATGATTTCTCAAAAACTAGAGCATGTTGAAATCAACAAATTCCACTTTTACTATGTGAAAAGTAAGTCTAATGATGAAAAGGGGAAGCTGATTGAGATTGTGGTTAATTAACCTCCTCGACTCTTTGAATAGAAGCACTGTGGCAGTTGGCGACTGGGGCCAGTGGCGGAACTAGAATTTTGAAGTCGCACGGGCACAATCTAAGTAATGTCAATTCACGGGACAACATCAACAGAGCATGTTGATGCTACGAAGTTTCCTAGGAACACGCAGGTTTCTACCGTAGGTTTATCAAGGACTTTGTGAAAATAGCAAAACCGTTGAGTAGTTTGTTGAAAAAGACGTGAAGTTTCAGTTTAGTGATGAATGTATAACAACTTTTGAGGAACTTAAAAAGCATTTAACTACGACACCCGTCGTAGTGATGCTTGATTGGGAAGAGCCTTTTATTTTGATGTGCGATGCTAGTGATTACGCAGTGGGAGTTGTCTTAGGGCAAGTGAGGGGGGAGATATTCCACACGATAGCTTACGCAAGTAAAACCCTCGTTGAAGCCCAAGTCAATTACACTACCACCGAGAAGGAACTACAAGCAGTCGTTTTTGCATTCGAGAAATTTAGATCTTATCTCTTATGCACGAAGGTAATAGTGTATACCGACCATGCTGCAATCCGCTATCTGATGGTAAAACGAGATGCAAAATCACGGTTGATCTGTTGGGTACTCCTTTTGCAAGAGTTCGATGTCGAGATAAAGGATAGGAAAGGATCAGAGAACCTCGTAGCAGACCATTTATCTAGGATTGAGTTTACCCATCCGTCGTTATGTTCTGAGGTTGATGAGAGGTTCCCCGACGAGTGTCTATTAGCGATCTCTAATAGTGTAGCACCTTGGTACGCTGACTTTGTAAATTACCTAGTGAGCAACATTATGCCTTCTGAGCTTACATATCACCAAAGAAAAAGATTCCTACACCAGGTGCGGTCATATTTATGGGATGACCCTTATCTGTTTAAGATGAGTGTCGATGGAGTATTGAGACGTTGTATTCCCGAGAGTGAAATGAGAACTATTCTAGAAAAATGTCATAATTCACCATATGGAAGTCACTTCATGGGTACTAGGACAGTCATGAAGGTGTTAAAGGCTAGATTCTATTGGTCCTAACTTTTTTAGGGACTCAAATTCTTTTGTTAAAGAGTGTGATAGATGCCAAAGAACTGGAAATATACAAAGAAATGACTCAATGCCCATGAATACAATGCTTGATGTTGAATTATTTGACGTATGAGGCATAGATTTCATGGGGTCATTTATTAACTCAAAAGGAAATTTATATATATTATTGGTCGTAGACTATGTGTCTAAGTGGGTGGAAGCGATAGCCACAACTAAAAATGACGCTAAGGTCGTCTCGCATTTCATGAAAAACTACATTTTTAATCGATTTAGAACGTCGCGAGCTATCATCAGTGATGGGGGAGCCACTTTTGTAATGCCCACTTCACAATCTTGCTAAGAAAATATGGGATCACACATAAAGTTGCATTAGCCTACCATCCCCAAACAAATGGTCTAGCTGAGGTGTCCAATATGGAGATCAAAAGAATACTCGAAAAGACGGTTAGCACAAATCGTAAGGATTGGTCGCAGAAGCTCAATGATGCATTATGGGCATATCGAACTGCTTACAAAACGCCCCTTGGTCTCACACCGTATAGACTAGTATACGAGAAAACATGTCATTTACCTTTAGAATTAGAGCATCGAGCTTATTGGACTATAAAAAAAATAAATTATGACTTCCAAGATGCCGGTAAGAAAAAAATTTTGCAACTCAACGAATTGGAAGAAATATGAATGAATGCTTACGAGAAATGCGAGAATTTATAAAGAGCGTACCAAGAAGTGGCACGACCAAGAAGTGTTACAGAGCATCAACAAGCTAATAACATAAGCGTTTATAAACATCATGTTCAGATAATACATCAATCAGATTTATTTCCCCTTCACCGGTTTCTAATGGAGGCGCCATGTTCAAAACCCGCAAACAGTCATTTTGACATCAACAGTAGGAAGACGCTTCCATCACTCTCCAATATCCACCTGATAATCTATTACACTCGCTTTGTCTCGAATTGAACATCTAAATCTAAAAAACTGCACTATAAAATCATGGACAGCAAACATTGATCCTGCAAGGAATCATAACTGGAATATATAACCTGAAAAAAAAATTGAAATATGATCCTGCAAGAAATCATAACTGAAATATAAAATCTGAAACAAAAAATTGAAATATGAGACTACAATTCACAACTGAATTATTAACAACCTCCAAAACCTGCAACTAACTGAAAATGTTTTCATAACTGAAATATGAAACACTATCATAACAAAAGACTAGAAGAGTACTGAAGTTCACAGATTACAGATGTTTAGTGGTATACTAAATCTTAATACCCCACCCTTAGGTATATGAATAGCTTAATCCAGCAGCATGCTAATTCCTGCATAATATTTATGAGGCAGCATATGGAAGCAAATATTATGATTCATTACATTCCAATTTCTCCAAATATCCTCATCACCCAAAAGGGCATTAAAATTCTAATCTACAGACGGAAGAGCTCCAGCGATCAAAAACAAAACAAAACATAGACATATACAGTAATATAACAAGTAAAATCAGACAAACAGTGTCAGGACTTAGGACAAACTCTATTTGCATGCTTCTTAAAAACAATGTATATTAGCGTTTGCAACCTCAACGAGCCAAACACTACTTGTGTTTCCCACCGCTTCTTCCCAAACATTCACCGCACTGGCAAACAGAGATAGATTAACTGCAGTTATGTGCTGCTGTTCAGAATTGCTTTGCCATCTGTGGAGAATATCACTGTCATCTTTTTTTGAATTTGGCCACAGATCCAGTTCAATTACCCGAACACCTCTCTGCAATGCATGGATTATAGGGACAGTACCCATTTTAAGACGAAACCAACATGATAATCCGGGCTTGGAAAAAATTTCAACAAAAAAAACATCAAGAGAGTTCTCGATGAAGATTAAGAAATAACTCTACCTAAATATATGATTGAAGTTGTATGATGTGATCAACTATATAGTAATTAATACTAACATAAATTAAGGTGACGATGTACTAAGCTGATGAATGATGATCTTTCAATGATGATGTATTCATACTGGATGACTACGAAATTATGTCCATACTTCCACATATTACGGGAAATATATGAGATCTCTCTCTCTTTTTCCTTGGGGGGTCTTTCTAATTACCATTGTTTAGCTTTCAATTGGCATTTGACCATCAAATAATAAGTTGATGAATGATGGTCTTTCAATGATGATGTATTCTGGATGACTATGAACTTACGTCCATATTTCCACATATTACGGGAAATATAGGAGACCTCTCTTTTACCTTGGGGGATCTTTCTAATTACCACTTTTAGCTTTCAATTTGCATTTGACCATCAAATGTAATGTGAATAACCCATCCTCTTTGAAATTAGGGGTGCTTTCCGGTTCTGTGCGCGCTTCAAAGATTTTTGTCTTTCTCCATATTACCATATCTCTAGGGTCAATACTTTTCTATGAGGAACTACTGAACTCAATCACTTGCTGCCGCTACTCAACTGTTTTCTGTTGAGGTCTATGCCGCAGAGGTACTCCAATTGGATCAATGATCGATTCCTAGGTTTCTTCGTAAATCTAATTGGTTATTTCCAATTATGTAAATCAATAGTTCAAACATCGCTCAAAGGTAGGGTATTTCCCATTGATATGAGAACTTCTGTACCAGAAACAATGATATTTTCAATTATAGCCACCATCCTGATGACCTTACTATGGATTACTTGTTCAGGCTGAGTTGTCATGAGAAATAACTATCCTTCCGGTATTATTTGTCTTATGGATGAGTTACTTGGATCTATCTTCACGGATGACCACTGTGATCACACGCATTAAGTGATCATGCACGATCATTATCCACTCATGATTGTGATGATCATGCACAATCATATTGTGATCATGTTTGATTAACAACGATTGTGTGCGATCGTCCAACTAAATAGTATGATTGGATTAGCAATCTCGGCCTACGTAAGCATCATATACTCTCGCTGCCATCCACCAACTACACACAAAACACTGGGAGTCTGGGACTTGAAAAAAAATAAAGTGTAGATTTTATATTATTCCAGTAAGTGTACACTCATGTATTTAAATTGCATCAATTCATCTGGGTGCAACTAAAAATGCACTGTTTGGTATGATGGCACGTGCCATTGCATTAACATTACATAAATTCATGAGGATTGCAACCAATCTTACTGCAAATTTAGTGTTGATGCATATCTACAAAAGAAAACCAAACACAGCTGAAGATCAAAAAGAAATTTACAATTAGTTAATGATATCATATACCAAATTGCAAAGCAAAAGGATAATCAAAAACTTTTTGAAGCAATTCAGAACCAGAAACAATATCCTTAAGATCGATGAATGGTGTGGTGTATAAAGTCAAAAATTCAAGTCTATTCAGTCCTTTACATCAAAATTTCACCGAAATATATATGAAATGAATGCCAAAACTCGACTCCTTACAAGATAACTGATTTTAAGAAGCAAAAAATCAGTCCTCGTGTAGGCTAAAATGCAAGTTAATACCCGAAAAGCAGGATTGAAAGTCATATTAGAGAATATACCCAAAGATTTGGATCGACATAGAGAAATGACCTGCATAATTTGTCATCTTTTCCTCTTCGAAGTTCCAAAATCTTGGTGAATGCATCGACGTGACAATCGACCACATATCCGGATGTAAGGAGATCATCCATTGATTGCCTAAAGCCGACTATGTTTCAGTCTCTGAAGGCAACTTGGTTCCTGAAACATTAGTACAAATTTAAGATAAAAATTTAATATCAAATTAACTATCACATAAAATCAAACTTTAATATCAAATTAATAATCACATAAAATCAAATTTTAAGAACGTATTTAGATGGAATAACGCTCATTCTAGAGTGGATGAAATCCCTCAGCTCTAGTGTCAAAATCATATTGCCTTGATAATCTTTATGATAGCCATCAAGTGCTTGCTCCTGATCAATTTTGAGCATTGGGTACTCTCTTCCTCAACTCCTTTAGTTGTTTTTATTGCTCATCATTTGCTCGGTTCGTCGACACAACCACTTAATGAATCAAGTTTTTTTATCTACATGGTCACTGAATGTATCAATTTTACTATCTAATCTTGTAACATAGGATAATATTTCATCGAAACCGGCTAACATTTTATGCTCTAAATATACCAACAAATTTACCTAAGAAGCAGGAGGGGGTTGTTCTAGAGAAGGTGATGATGGATGTGGTCTGGAGGAGGTGATGATGGTTGTAGTTGAGGAGGTAATGATGGTTCTAGTGGAGGGGACGATGATTGTTGATGTGTAGTGTTTAGTGGAGGAGGTGATGACCCCTCCAACATCTTCATCCTCTTTTGTCGCAGAGGAATGGAGCAATGAGCTTTCTCTTAGACTTGAGAAAGGAGGGATGATCAATATCATTGAAACATAACTTCAACTCTTCTGGAGTTACATTCTCCATCTCATCCAACACTTACAAGTTACAAGGGCAATTAAAATATTTGTTAAGATGTGATATAAACTGACTAATCACTATGAACTATTCATTGAAATAACATAATTATTAACTTGCTCATCTTAAACTTTGTGGGACCATCTTAAAAGTCGCGATCTTCGATCAGGAAAATGCGGAGGATGCTGGTGGATGCTCCAAGGATCAAATCATAAAAGCAGTAAATGGCCTAAAGGTGGAGGTGATGTTAAATGACAACACTCTCCGATCGCAAGATGACAGGCGTTGACCTAAATAGCAAAATACGGATGCGCACGATCAGTCGCACGACCATATGTCGGTCGAATCGTGCGACACCCACCTAGATCAATATATGCGCACGAGCAGTGGCGCACGACCAGTCCGCACTATGCTCGTGCGATTACCTAGTATGTAATGCCATGATCGGTGGCGCACGGAGTCCAGTGGTCGTGCGCAGTGCATTGTCGGTGTCGAGCAGTTCCGAGCACGCACACGACCCCTACACCAGCAGAAGAGGCAGATTTTAGGGCTAAAGAATAACGAAACACAGAAAGCACACAGAAACGGACCTACAGTGCACTTAATCGTGAAATAGGTACATAAGCACATATAAGCTAAAGGCTCTCAAGTGTAGTGCTAAGAAGATAAAAATAGCCCAAATGAGTCCAAAAATCAGTGTAAAATGTGGACTCATCAAGGGTTTGGAGCTGCATCCATTGAGAGGAAGGCAACTTACAGACGTCTCAATGGGGGAGTTCTCGAGACTGTTCTTGGCTAGGTACCTCCCTTTGGCGCAGAGGATAGCGTTGGAAAACGAGTTCCGGAAGTTGGTTCAAGGAGAGAGTAGCGTGGATGAATATCTCCACGAGTTTACTCGATTGAGTCGGTATGCTAGCTCCACCATCGCGGATGAGGAGCGCAAGACGAATCGATTCTATGAAGGTCTGAGAGATGAATTGAGGCTACTGCTCTCGGGGCCTATGACGCAGGGTTTCTTGGCCCTAGTCAACACGGCTCGGTCCTTGGAGAAGGACATGAAGAAGGTTCAAGCAAAGAAAAGCGTTGGGGATAAGAAATCTGAGGTCAAGGTGCCGACTACCTCAAAACATGAGAGTCCAACGTATAATACACCCACAATCAATATATGTATCCATATACGTATCCTAAGGAGTCTTTTGGCCGTTGATGAATTTTGTCGGAGGGAATAGGAGGTAGCTTACTCACTGTACTCCTAACACTGCTCATTAAAATGGAGTTTGTAGCTTGAGCCCAATTTTTTTTAAAGTTCTCAGGCTTGCGTAAAACTTTGAAAAACAAAGATTAATTTCAAATCTACATTGCAGCTGGTCATTTCAATCAGCTCATTCTTCAAATAGCTTTATTCCTTGTGGCATATGATTTGAATTGAAATACAGTTTCCTCCCCATGATTGGGCAAACCCAAAATTAGACCTACATCATTGAAAGTGAATGTCAGCACCCTCAAAGCAACAAAGTTTGAGAAATAACATCTGGAGTTGGCCAACAAAGTTGGAGAAATAACATCTGGAGTTGAGATAATGTTTCTTCCCACTCTTGCTTTTCTTAATTGTTCTGTCAGATAAGAAAAAATAAATATCTAGCGGTGAGCAAAAACAAATATTTAGGAGGAATGCTTAAGGTAAATCAATTACTCAGAGAACAAATTTCCTAGAAGATCATATTTTATCTCCTTGTATTGATCTGGAAGAAAATCAGAAATGATCTGGAAGGATATTGAAAATAATCCGGTGCGGTGCATGTTCGTGCGTGCCTGTACGGTTCATAAATTCTCTTGTGTTCCTTTGAACAAATGAGAATGAGTGAAATGATTTATATACTCACTTTTTAGGTTATAATGAGAATGTGTGATTAAGTCATTAAACTATCATTATTTCTTATAAAATGATTTCCCTCCAAATTTTGGAGTTTGCTCCAATTTGATTTGAGCTTTTCCTATTCCTATCAATGTGGAACCCAAATACCAAACATCATATAAGACTCCATTAAACAATACAAAATAAATATTTTTTAATTAAATTTCTAACATTTATATAACTATATTAAAAATAACTAACAAAAAAGTAGAAATTATAAAAACCACGTTATCAAAATATCAAAATTAATGAAAGAAATTCAAAATATAGCATTCCCATTGATACTTATTTCTACTAATTAACATTTATTCTATATAGTTTGGTAGAAAATTGTATCATGGAAATTGGTATATTTTGAATTTCTTTCATTTTTTGTGTATACTTCAATAACGTGCAAACTTTTATAACTCTAATTTATGTTAGTTATTTTTAATATAATGATTAAATTAAAAGTGTGGTAAGAAAAATTAATAATATTACTATAAATTTGAAATTTTAATAATTTTTTTTATTAAATAGTTATAAAATAATAATATTTTTGTCACGACAATGCGTCATCATTCAAAATCGTTAAATAGTTGCAATGTTAGTTTAATTTTTTTTTTTAAAAAAAATAAAATATAAAGTTAATGAACATATTTCAAGCAAATAAAAAACAAAGGACTCATTTGAAAGAAGGATAAAATTAAGGGACCAATCAAAACATTTTAATTTTTTGGGCCATCAATAATTATAAGCAATACAACTTGAGTGTTTATAGTCAGTGCAATTTTTGTTGGACTGGAGCTAGTTTCCAAATCTACATTCGAGTTAAATGAGAGCGCGACACGTAGCAAAATCTTGATTGTCCGAGAAATCTCGTTATTTCCTCTTTGTTCTGGCACGTAAGTGGCGCTAAAAAAATATCTTCTTCCTGCTATTTCCTTTTCTTCCCTTATCCTAGCTGCTATCGACATTAACCCAAAAAAATTCCTCAGTCGCCTGTTCTTCTTTTTGCCGTTCGGAATCTATTCGTCCTTTTCATCCGCCTTCACGTGCTGCAATTGATTCTTTCTACCTGGGAGGAGTCATCGTCGACACCTTAGAGGAGAATGGGGGAAGCAACAGGTATAATCCCAAACTATTTTTATTATTTTACAGGCGAGTTATAAAATAATCTCTAGGAATTCAAAAGTAATTTCCCAAGTGGAGATTACACGAGAAATCACTTTGGATCACTCGGGAGATCAATTTTGATCAAAAGTGATCTCCCATGAGATCAAAAGTGATCTTTTGGAAGAGAGCTTATGAATGTTAACGACTCTGTAATTTCCTGGGTGGAGATTGCACGAGAGACACTCTGTAATTTCCTAGATCAAGTGATCTCGCAGGAGAGGAAGCTTATGAATGTCAACGATTCTGTAATTTCCTTGAAATTTGTCGACGTTATCATGTTTCTAGGAAATTTTTCCAATAGTGGATAGTGAAGAGAAAGCTTATGAATTGTACTGTCAGTATGCTTCTAGCATTGAATTTAGTGCGCGTAAAGAACACATACTATTTTGGCCCGACACTAGAATTTTAAAGTTACGTGAATATTATTGCTTTAAGGGGGGATCAAAAAGAGCGTCAAATGTTCCAGATTCATAGTTTAAATTTTGTCGGCTAGATAATATGACAAATTGCCCGACTGTTATCATATTTAATGTAAATAAAGAAGGTAAACAATTGACTGTTGACAAATTTGTGGAAGAACATAATCATCACCTTGTTATGGAAAATGAAAGAGACTTGCTTCCGCCACAGTGAAGTGTAAGTAAGGAGAATGGTAGTGTTCTACAGTGACTAATCCAAACATAAGAATATCTGATGCATACTCTTATCTAGCTGATGAAGTAGTGAGATTTCATAATTTGGGGTTCACCCAACGTGATACATATAATTTTATTGACATGAGAAGAAGATCTAAGTTAGATGACAGTGATGCTGCTAGTCTTTTAGAATTACTTAAGGAACGTCAATTGCAGGATAATATGTTTTCTTTTAATGTTTAAGCTAACGACTTGAATAAGTTGACAAATTTTTTATAGATTGATGGTCAAGAAAAAATAGATTGTGATTGTTTTGGCGATGTAACTACATTTAACACTACATATAAAATGAACAAATATAATCTTGCATGTGCTCCGTTTGTGACAATAAATCATCATTGACAAAATATAGTTATTGAGATAGTGTTTATATTTGAGAAAACCATAGAAACATGCACATGACTATTTGAACTTTTTCTAAAATTTATTTTCGAGAAGAAACCTTTGACAATATATACAAATAAAGATCAAACAATGACTGTTGCAATTGAGAGTGTTGAGCCAAACTCAACATCGTTTATGTCAATGACATATTGCTAAGAAAGGCTCTTCCAAAGTCCACTAAATTCCATACAAATAGTAATATACGTTCTATATTTTACACTTGTTTTATCAAATATGATAACGCTGAAAAATTTGAAGAACGTTGGGGGTCAAAAGATTGTTCTTGGGAGCCTTTAAGAGAACATATAGTTGAATGATCTTTACAAAATAAAAGAAAAACTGTTCACAGAATTTAATAAGAATGTTCTTGATCATGATATTTTGTCAACTCAAGGAGCAAGCCATGAACAATGTATGACATGCAATTACAAAGACTTTTTCTTTGATTGGTTGTTTTCTACAAATAAAAAAATGATATTGTTTTGTTGGGATAAAGAAAAAGAAGAGAATTTCAGATGCAAGCAGAGGACTGTCCATATTGATGTTAGAGATTGTCTTATCTTAAAACAAGTCTCGAAGATGTACACGATAATAATATATAGTAAATTCTAACTAGGGGTATTCAGTCTATTTATTGAAAAAGTGTAAATGACAAGTGAAAGCATTTGCATTATGGAGATACAATGGTGCGATCGAGCTGAAAATAAAAAAAACATTGGAAGGTTTAGTTGGATTTAAAGACATCAGATGTAAGTTGTTATTGTTGCAAGTTTGAAATAAATGAGATTTTGTGTAGTCATGCACTAAAGCATACTCATAAAAATTTGACAAGCATTCCAAACAAATATTTACTTCAAAGGTGAATAGTACATGCAAAGAGGAACATCTATCGTCATAATAACTTAAGGAGAAATGAATATTTCTCTAGCCTTGCTTTTAGAAATCATATGTATCGTATTGTGTATGATTTAACTCGTTGTGTACACATTGTGAAATAACTAAAAATTATGTCTTAGATGCAATGAAAAAAATATCTCAGAATGCATACTCGTGCTTAGATAATAATATGACAGATTCAAATATATAGAACAAATTCTCAATCAAGGATCCACCTTGCTTGAGATCAAAAGGGGTTTCGAATGCTCGACTAAAAGATCATTGTGAAAAGCCAAGTTAGTTTTTTCTTTGTTTTACATTATTTTATTATAAAAGCATTTGATAATATAATTTTTTTCCTTTTTCAGGGAAGAAATAAAACGTTAAAAGAAAAGAACCGGCAACCAAAACCTCAAATGAAGATCCAATTAAAGAAGAGCCATTTAACATCATGTCCCAATCAATGCAAAATCTCGACGAACAAATTGCACTCTAAGAAAAGCTAGTTTGTCCATCGCAGACCCGACACTACTCATTAAGTAGGAATGTATGTCTTAAGACCAATTACTTCTTTTTGAAGGCTTCCAAATCCGACAACTCCTCAAACTGTTGTGGAATATGATGTAGACTAGTGAAAAAGAATATGTTGCATACTAGATGTAAGATAAGGGATTTCAGGCTAACCAGACAACTTTCATTTCCCATTTCAGCAATTTCTTTTCTTAAAATTGATTTTGTCCTAATGACATACAATTTCAACTGTATATCTATGTTCTCCCAACTATTTGGTAGACTCATAATTACCGCTACATCATTAGGGGTAAATGACAGCTCCCATGATCCAATGGCAAATGTTCCCTTGCTTGTATCATACATAGAAACAAAGTAATAAAATAGTAAAATGTTATGTGAAACCTTTGGAGCAGTGAATATGAACAATACATTTATTTCCTTCAGCATTTCTTTTTTCCTCCGCAAACAGTCGATCAATTATCACTACTTGACCAATAAAGTTTGAGAAATAACACTCAAACTTAAAAAATGGCGGCTTACACTTTCTCCATTAATATCTCTCAAACAAGGAGTAACCATTTACATCATATGTGAGAAAAATTCAAAAATGATCTCCCTCTTGGGTGAAGATAAAAATGATCTTCAGGAGATCACAAATGATCTCCTGGAGATCAAAAATGATCTCTAGGAGATCAAATATGATCTCCCTTTCGGTTGGAGATAAAAAACGATCTCTAGAAGATCGTCTTCCATATTCATACGTTGGAGATCAAAAACGATCTCCTGGAGATCATATTTGATCTCCTGGAGATCAAATATGATCTTCAGGAGATCGCCTACTACATTCTTGCGTAAACCGTAAATTAAGTAAGAAAACGCTAAACCAATGTGAGGTAGTTATCTTTGGATGATGTCAATGAAAGCCTGAAGAAACATCAGGAGAATCACAGTGAGAATGCAAAGAGATCGGTGAGGCTCAATGCAAGTTCGCCAGAGATTAGCGAAGATCGTAGGTTTGTAGCAAGAAAAGGTTCACGCAGCAGAAGGAAATGATCACAATTGTTTTTGAAATAGCCGGATTTCTCGGAGAGTCACGGTTTTGCCATGTGTCACGCTCCCATTTAATCCGAACATAGATTTGAAAACGGGCTGTGGTCCGAAAAATTTCGCACATGGCCAGGCCCAAAATTGAAGTCCTTTTATAATACTCTTTATTTATTGATAATGAAGTGAAATAAAACATAAATCTAATTGAATGCTTCTCAAGTTCTCATTACTTTCAAACAGTTTCAAGATTTATGTTCGAATTCAGTAAATTGACATCTAAATTAGTTTTGCTAGAGAGCTCGGTCTCTTTCTTTTTTCCTTCCTCTTTGTCCTCTACCCATCTCTCCCGCTGATGCCCCTCAGATCGGTTCGCAGAAAGGCCACGTTCGATCTCCTTGCCGGAGATAGCTCCGGCGACGGCGCCAGTCTCTTGGAATCGCCGGTCTCCAATCCGCCAGATGAGAACGGGGCCGGCAATGGCCGGTCAGGTCGCCGCCGGAAGCGCAAATCGAAGTCCGCGAAGAAGAAGGCCGCCGGAGGACTTTTGATGGAATCAGACTTTCGATTTCCTTCATCTGAATCTGGAAATAAGGCGCAGAATGAGATTGGGATGAATTATTCAGTTCCTGAAAGCCAATCAATTGCCGAGTTCGCTTGCCAGAATACCGTCGCGGAAACAGAAACGGTTAGATCTACAACGAGCTGCATTTCGTATGTGGAATTAAGGCAGAGGTACGTGAACGGTGTTGCGGCTGATGGGGACGAAGTTGATGATGTGAATAGTTATAAGGAGAGCTCGATGACAGAGAGATGGAATCCAGAATCTCTTGGTAATGCTGCAAAATTGGAAACAATGAAGTCATTGGATTGGAGAAGGGTCATGGCAGAGAATTCTAATCTTCTGGGAGGTATTATCTTACTTTTCCAAGCTCTTGCCATGCTTGATTTCCATGATATATTTGGTTACTTTATTTGATTAATTCTATGCAAGGACTTTGTTTTCCAATGTTTTATTTTTAGCAAGCGTACTGTATTAATTTCTGCTGTGGATGCTCAATTTTCGGGTGGATACTTTTTTGTAACTTTATGTACTTTGGGCTAATGAATGCACATGAGAGTACTGATTTTGGTCTCACATACTGTAAGTGAACATATGCTATTTTATAATTGAAAGCAATCAAATTTTCATGGAGTGGAAGACTGTTAAGGAAGGTGAGAACATTGAATTTTGTTCCACAACAAATTCGTAAAAAAATTGTTTTGATGTAGAAATATCAAGTTCTTGATCCTAAATCATAGGCTTAAACTTTTGAAATGATAACAAGTTTGAGCATTGTTTTATTTAGAATAACTTTGATCTCACTCGTTTCACACTTTCTAAGAACTATCTCCATATAATGATCTGTAAGGCAGTTGTCGTTTATAGTTCCATTTTCTGAATGAAAATAATCACTTGACCTACAAATTTTGGATGCATTTTGTCAAAGGGTTATTTTGTATTGAGATAATTGTTTTGAAGTGATTAGGAACTTTCATAACTAAGTTCAAAAACTTGCACTTAGAAAGTGAATGTAAATGCATTCTTATTTTCGAAATTCAATGGGAAGTGATTTTCAATCACGAGGCTTTAGATGAAATAAGGATTGAGAGTATTGTATGTCTGTATCACTATCTTAATGAATTTGTTTTGTTTGTGCAGACCAGTCGGTTACTACAACGTGGCTATTAATGTAAATACGTCCTTGCTGTCCAATTAGAGAAGTGATACCCGGGTTACCTCTTGCTAACATGGTGGTGTTCAAAGAAGCGCACATTCCCAGGGTAGGTTTCCCAAGGGAGCTCAAGGGCCCTCCTTTTGTTACGAAGAAAGCCTTCTTGGCCCGTGCCCGATCGACTCACACCTTCAGCGGCCGTTGAATCGGTTACAACGTGGCTATCAATTTTCATGTGCACTGCATTCAAAGTTGCTTGTGTACATATTTCGCTAAATATGAGTTTGGTTGTTAGATCGACATTCATTTTCTGCATGAACTCCTTGAGTTCATCAACACAATCGACCAAATCTCGTATGACGACTTGCCCTGATCCATGTTGCCACGAGTTCGGGTTGAAGGATCACACCACCGGTCGATAAAGTATGTGATCGAAGAAAACATCTCATGTTTTCTCATTCCCTTTCGATATCTTGTTGTTGCCCATGGTGAAGATGATAATAAGCGGAGATTATCTAAAGGAGGGAAAAGATTAAGGGAGAAGAAATAATCAATAGCCAATTTCCCCAAACTCGGAGTTCCCACCTACATAGGGGAAGAGGATGAGGGAATACGATGAGACTGGAGCATAATACTTGCAAACCATTTCATCAGAGTTTAAGACTGTTAGAAAAGGACATTTAATGGCCCATTTAAGGGCCTATCTTAGGCCTTCTTCCTCTACCTTTAATAGTCTCACAACTTGAAATTGGTACTATTCCCTCTCTTCTCTCCATATATATATATGTATTCATACATGTATTTACACACACAAGAAGTATATGCAAGGTTTACAGATTTTTCCCAAGTGCGTGTGTTGTTTTCTACATGATACTAAAGCTAGCGATCCCTCTGTGCGGTCTTTGACTTTCTAACCGCAACCATCTCTGCGGTTTTTCTATCCGGGCAGTCTCTCCTTTGTTAGCCGCCTCTTCTCCTATCTCGTGGCATCCACATCTCTTCTCCTCTCTAACCACACCCCTTGCGGTTAATTTGTTTTCTATCCGCTTCCCTCCCTTCTTTCTCTCCCTACTGCCCATCTCCTCCCCGTCTCACTCCCTTTATAGGGATTTCTTTGGGCCCCACTTCTCTTTTGACCTGTTCGGTCTCTTCTCGCAGCTACCAGTGGCTTCTGCTTCTCGTTACTAGCCAGACCGCCCGCCTTCTTCGCGCGGTCTGCTCGCTTTTATCGTGTTCGATTGAACTCTTGTCGCGCTGTCTGCTCGCTTTTATCGGCCTCCTACTGCTGCTCGCTGGTCTCTTCTCTTCTAGCCGCTGCGGTCTGTTCTCTTCTAGCCGTTGAGGTCTCTTCTTATGCTTCTCGTTACCAGTCAGACCGCCCCTCCTTCGGAATTCGCTTCTCTCGCGTTCGATTGGACTCTTATCGCGCGGTCTGCTCACCGATTGCTCTTTCTGTCAGGACTTCTACTTCTGTTCGCCAGTCTCTTCTCTTCTAGCCGCTGCGGTCTCTTTATCCCTACCCGCTTGATCGTAGTTTGAACTTGCTGCTCTTGTTGCGCGGTTTGCTCACTGAGTGCTCTCTCTGCCAGGCCTTCTGCTGCTGTTCGCTGGCCTCTTCTCCTCTAGCCGTTGCGGTCTCCTTTTTTTCCTAGCCGCTTGATTGAAGCTGGTTCTTGCTGCCCGGATCGGACTCATCCTGCCTGCGGTTCTTTCTTGATCGCCCAGTCTATCTCTCTAGCCGCCGCGGTCAAGTCTTTCCTCTAGTCGCCACGTCTTACCTCCTGCACACTGCGCTCTTGCTTAGCCGTTGTTGCTCTTAACCTCCCGTGTCTTGCCAGTCCGCCGGTTTAGCTGCTGCTGCGTCTGTCCGCTTGTCCGCTCCGCCTGCCTAGCCGCTTCCCTTGCCGCCAGGTCGTGTTACCATGGATTCTTCTACTGATTCTTCTTCTTCAGATCGCTTGGTCCCCGCTCTTGAACTGCGTGACGAGTTGAGAATCACCACCATCTCCCTTATTGGGAAGACGAATTTTGTTGAATGAGTGCATTCTGTCCGCCGAGTCCTTCAGTGCAAGGGACTTCTGCATCATCTCACTAGGGATACTCCTTCTGCACCTACTGATGAGTGGTTGCGTGACGATGGTCGTGTTCAGACTTGGCTTCTCAACTCCCTTGATGGCGAACTGTACTGCATGAACATGTATCATGAGACGACCAAGACGATGTGTGATAAGCTCCATTCTCTATACTCTGGCAAAGATAGTCTCCAACACTTGTACGATATCACCACTGGTTTCAATCCCTTGATTCAAGAAGTGCTGCTGACCTAACATCTTTTGTCGCTCGGTCCAAGTCGCTGGTCGAGGCCTGGATTCAGCATCAGCCCCCGACTACGGATCTTGCTGCCCAACGTACTCAAAAGGAGGTCGTTGGTATTGCCATGATGATGACACGAGTTCCGCCTCATCTTGATAGTGTCCGGGCTCAGATCCTCTCCTCTGCCACTATTTCATCATTTTCTGATGTGTGCTTCATGCTACTCAAGGTTTCACCGCCTCCTGATGCTATCAGCCCTCCGACGCCGACTCTTCTCTAGCAGTCTTCTGTGCCATTACTTCCTCTCCCTCCCGCTTCTCGTGGGGGAGTACTAGCTCTCGGGGAGGGGCCAGAATAGCCAGCCACGACCTACGTACTCGTTCTGTGGAAGGGATGGACACCATGAGGCCACCTACGTGCTCCGAGCTCCATCGTGTTTTTCGGGCTTTTGTTCTTGAAAACCGTACTCAATTCTCCGACCAAATCAAAACACTCCGGACAGATAATGCTCGCGAATACACGAGCCATGAGTTCGATAACCTCTGCTCTGAGTTTAGAATTATTCATCAAACGTCATGTGCTTATACTCCCCTACAAAATGATGTGGCTGAGCGTAAAAACAAACATCTTCTTGATGTTGCTCGCTCACTCATGATTCAAATGCATGCTCCGAAGACATATTGACACTTTGCAGTTTCGATGACGTGCCATCTCATTAACCGATTGCCGTCCTCCCTCCTCGACAACGCCACCCCGCTCAGCCTTCTCTTTCCATCCACACCCCCATTTCCCCTAACACCTCGAGTATTTAGATGTACCTGCTATGTTCACTTACTTGGTCCTTCCACTGACAAGCTCGATCTTCAGGCGGCCAAACATATATTTGTTGGTTATTCCCGTACTCAAAAATGGTATGTTTGCTACTCTCCCACTAACCACAAGGTGACGGTTTCAGCCGATGTTACATTTCTGGAAGATCAACCATTTTTCCTCCCTCCGCCGTCCTCTCCACCATCATCACTTTTACCACAACCTGTCATCCCCGTAACGTCTCCTCCACCACCATCAGCTCCGTCTCCTCCACCATCTTCACTCGTTCCTTTCCCAGCTCCGGGTCTCCACCAACCCACCCCTTTTTCTTCGTGTCTATACTCGATGACCTCTCCGCTCCGTCGCCCCGTTGCAGTTGACTCCAACCTCTAGCACTCTGCGACATGTTGACCCGGCTTCTACCTCCACGACCCATCCCCTGGAAAATTATGTCTCCTTACATCGCCTGAACCCGGTGCTTCACACCATTGCTATCTCATTATCCTCTATTTCTGTACCTAACTCCGTGCAAAAGGCTCTTCAACATCCGGGCTGACGGGCGGCCATGGATGAAGAAATGATGGCCCTCTGGGCTGACAGATTGCTGTTGTACGTAATTGAGTCTTTGTTATCAAGAATGCACCTGGTGAGACGATTGATCGCCTTAAGGCCCGTCTGGTGGCACGTGGTTTTACTCAATAACATGGTCTAAATTATGAGGAAACATTATCTCTAGTGGTCAAGTTCAATACAGTTCGTGTCCTCTCCATTGCTGTACACCGTCACTAGTCCTTGCCTCAACTTGATATCAAAAATGCTTTTCTCAATGACGATCTCTAAGAAACTGTCTACATGCCACAGCCTTCCGGGTTTGAGACCGCGGGGGAGTCCCAAGTTTGTCTCCTTAAGAAGTCAATTTATGGTCTCAAACAATCTCCTCGGGCTTGGTTCGATAAGTTTAGTAGGGTTGTTCGGGAGGTCGGCTTTACTCGGAGCTCAGCTGATTTTTCTCTGTTCCCTCGACATAGCAAAACAAGAACAGTTCTTCTTTTGGTGTATGTCGATCAAATCATAATCACATGAGATGATTCAAAAGAGATCCAAATGGTCAAACAACACCTCAGTTCTGTTTTTCAAACGAAAGATCTAGGGAACCTTCAATAGTTTCTTGGCCTTGAAATCGCAAGACGTCCTGATGGCCTTGTCTTATTTCAACGGAAGTATTGTCTCGATCTTCTTTAGGATGTTGGATATTCTGGATGCAAACCAGTTAACATCCCTATGGATGCCAATCATAATCTGTGTGCTCATGCCTCTGATGAAGATCTTCTTCAAAACCCAGAGTACCATCGACGGTTGGTGGGAATACTGATATATCTAACCGTCACAAGACCTGACATATCCTTTGCTTTTGAGGTTGTAAGCAGATTTATGCATTCTACTCGGGTGTCACATCTACAGGCCGTTGAACGCATTCTACGATACTTGAAGATTGCTCCTGGTCAAGGGATGGTATACAAAACTTCCTCCTCTACTCCAACCTTGATTGCATATTCAGATGCCGATTATGCTGGTTCCCTGGATGATCTGCGTTCCACCAGCGGTTTTTGTACTTACTTCGGAGGTCATCTTGTTACCTGACACAGTAAAAAACAGGCTGTTGTTGCTAGATCTTCGGCCGAGGCTGAGTACCGTTCAATGACGTCCGTTGTATCTGAACTCACATGACTTGGGAGTCTCCTAAGTGATATGAGAGTAAAACTTTCCTCACCAGCCACCTTACTCTGTGACAGTCAAGCTGCAATTCACATAGCCAAGAATCCTGTCTTTCATGAAAGAACGAAACACATTGAAGTTTACTGCCACTTCGTTATGGAAAAGGTTCAAATGAAGAAGCTGGAACTGAAATGTTGAAGTTGGCAAAATTCCCTACTCCAAAATTCGGATCAAGACAGACTAAGGTTACCGATTCAGCGGCCGGGCTCGACGGCTAACGGGCTAGGACGCAAAAACAGTCATACAACAAAGAGGACCCCAGGCGCTGCGACAAGGAGGTCCCACCACGTACCCGAATGCTTAGAAAAAGCTTCCCCTCCATAACCAAAATGGTCGAGCAGGGCACGAGGTAGATTCTAGCTGGCGACCAAGTCAATGAGGCCACTAAGATGGATTGTTGCTAGCTCGCGACCTGTCTCTCTGAAGAAAGGATTCAAAGGCTCAGTTCGAAGTCTAGTTAATGAGGTGCTCAAGATCTTTTGCGAGATTTTGAAGCCCTCCTCGTACCCCAGTGGTACTATTTATAGAGAAATCCTGGGGGGTGGGGTGTGGTGGGGTGGGGTGGGGGGGGATGTATAGGCGAGTATCCAGCTTTTGCCAGCGAGTTCCAAGGGTCCACTCGCCCATACTCGCGAGGTACTCGCCCAAGCTCGCCTCTGTTCGCCTCTGCTCGCCCAAGTTCGCATCTGCTCGCCCAAGCTCGCCTCTGCTCGCCCAAGCTCGCCTCTGCTCGCCCAAGCTCGCCTCTGCTCGCCCAAGCTCGCCTCTGCTCGCCCAAGCTCGCCTCTGCTCGCCCAAGCTCGCCTCTGCTCGCCCAAGCTCGCCTCTGCTCGCCCAAGCTCGCCTCTGCTCGCCCAAGCTCGCCTCTGCTCGCCCAAGCTCGCCTCTGCTCGCCCAAGCTCGCCTCTGCTCGCCCAAGCTCGCCTCTGCTCGCCCAAGCTCGCCTCTGCTCGCCCAATGGTCTGCAAATAGCTGTCTTCTTAGGTACTTCCGTTCTCCACGAATTACGGGTTATACATGAAATATGTTCCGGCTACTGACCAAGTTGCCGATCTTCTCACTAAGGTTTTGCCAAGTGCTCTTTTTTATCAATTCTTGTCTAAGCTGCGTGCCTACAACTTGTACGCTCCATATTGCGGGGAAGTGTTAGAAAAGAACATGTAATGACCAATTTAAGGGCCCATCTTAGGCCTTCTTCCTCTACTTGTAATAGTCCTACATCTTGAAATTGAGACTCTTCCCTCTCTTCTCTCCCTACATATATGTATTCATACTTGTATTTACACGTACAAGAAGTATATGCAAGGTTTACTGAATTTTCCCAAGTGTGCGTGTTGTTTTCTACAAAGACCTTAAATATGTCCAATAAAAAAATAAGGATGAAAGATCCACCTTCCAAAACTAAATGATCAAACACTTCTAATCAAATCACATTGTCGTATCAGGACCCATATCATATGTATCGGCTCTCGGATTGCTTCTTTTTTTGGCGTTGTTGCCTTTTGCCCCTGAAAGGTACAAAATGGATCTTGATTGTATGCAATATAAATTATGTAATATTAAATGGTAAGAACACAAACTAATTATCATCATTGTAACACTTTCTATAGGGATGATGATGCGGGACAGACGTCACACCTGCCTGCCACCTTGGAGTCCCATCAGGGGGCCCACCTGTAGTCAGCACCAGACGGCTTTCATCAGGGCCGCGGCCCGTACACCCCAATCAGCTCTCCGTCATGGAGTCACCACCATGCGGCAGGTTGTTGAGGCCGGGGCTCGATCCCTAAACCTCCTAGATAAGAGGCCTTCACCAGCACTCTCATCACCAATTGAGCCGCGGAACAGTTGGTGACGAGAGTGCTGGTGAAAGCCTCTTATCTAGGAGGTCTGTGGATCGAGCCCCGGCCTTAACAACCTGCCGCATGGTGGTGACTCCATGACGGAGAGCTGGTTGGGGTGTACGGGCCGCGATCCTGATGAAAGGCGCATGGTGCTGACTCCATGTGGGCCCCCCTGGTGGGACTGCAGGGTGACGGGCAGGTGTGACGCTTGTCCCGCATCAGATGACATTCATACCTGCTCTCAGGGTACGTCAATTAGCACCGTGTGAAGGTCATCTAAAGTTACCATCACCAACCAATGTTGATTTCTATAGGAATGTTGTGCTTGGTCTGGGCTCTCTGTTGGGTTCAAGGTTCACACCTGTGCCCGATACGGCCCAGGCAACGCGTGCCATTAAATTTCACGCTGGAGTAGGAGGTCGTCACCCCATTTAATAGGTTCACTACTTTACTATAAGTTGTCCGCTAGTTTTCACCTAGACCAAAAGTTCTGTACATCATTATAATATTTTCTTATTATCTTGCCATAATCTCTTGAGTTGTTACCATGCGCTCCAAGACATGTCTCTAGTACCCAGACTATGTTCCAACAAATACTTTTCCAATCCCAATCACAACTAACCCTCTTCAAGGCATAAGCGCAAGTGTAACTACATCATTATGTATTTTAGTGAATTAAAATAATTCTGGAAGGTGTAGATATTAAGACAAAGATTTTTGCCTAAAGCAAAGACTTCTTTTACAAATCATACAAACAGCTACTATATAGTGGTTATGATTGCTTTAGTAAAACTTTTGTCCAAGCAAAATAAACATCTTAAAGATCCACATAATTTAAATAAAACTCTTAAAGGAAATAACATTTCAATATGGAAATTATAGTGATACTTTACTATAATTGAATCTTATTCTCGTATCCAACATGGTAAACATGAAATCCTTACATTGCTAATCATGAAATCCTTACATTGCCAATCAAATCATGATTCGTTATGGGACTTGTACAAGTTCCTGAATGACAGAGTTTAAGATTAAAACATAAGACTCACCCTAAAAAAGTACTTATTACATCATGATCCATATGATAGCGCCATTCTTCAAGAAGATCATTCATAATAGTTGGGAAGAGAAGGGCAGATTTGTGGGGAACTTCCAAATTAAAAAATGACTAATCAAACACAAAATCTTTTATACAAAAAACTGGTTAAAGAACACCAACTATAATCAAATTGCTCCAAAAATATGTTTCGAAGAAGTTGTTATAGGAGGATCTCCAGCGATCCTCATGCATTCTTCCTATGCAAAGGAAACCGATAAAAAGGAAAAGTTGGAATGGGACTTGTGTTGAAGGAGAAGAAATACTTTGAAGGGAACCCTTTTCCTATAGCTACTTATGAGCTCCTAAACCTCCCAATCCACCACTCTACCCTTACAACCAATCACAAGTCTCTAAAAGATGGCTATGATCCCCATTTCTGCAATAAGACCGCCATGTTGATCAACAGTCTTAAATCGGAACCACTTCCTAGTACAAACTTGAATCGCTTGTATGATCCAAATTGTATGATCAATACAATAAATATAGGGTAAACTATCTTAAAAAACCTTAAATACATCTCATATATGTAAAATAACATGCAAACCAATGTCGTGCAACTTTCAATCAAGAATAATAGGGGGGAAAGTGCAATTGTTTAGACGTTGCATCATTTTCCAAAGATTCAATGTTTGCTCTTATACCAAATGATAGAAATTCAAAGTGGAGTTTCTTGTGTTCTTGTTCTTTCTTCGAACCAGTAGCGGGATTGAGAGATGTACAAAGAGCTCGAAAACTTATGTATATTTCTCATGTGTGTAAATACAAGGAGAGAATACAAATATATAGGAGGAAGAAAGAGAGAATCAATCCTATACATGATGAAAGACTAAAGAGGAGAGAAGAGAAAAGGAAAAATGGGCCCAATAATGGGCTCTTTACATGAGCTTTTCTAACACTCCCCCGCAAGCTGGAGCATACAAATTGTATGCGCCAAGCTTGGACAAGCACTGATAGAAGAGGGGCCTGGAAAGAGCCTTTGTGAGGACATCCACAACTTGTTCAGACCCTGGAACATGCTTTAGATCGAGCTTCTTCATTTGAACTTTCTCCCGGATGAAGTGACAGTCGACTTCGATGTGCTTCGTTCTTTCGTGGAAGACCGGGTTCTTGGCGATATGTATAACACCTTGGCTGTCACAGAGGAGAAGAGCCGGTGAAGATAGTTTTACACCCAAATCAGTGAGAAGACTCTCAAGCCACGTCAGTTCAGACACTATAGATGCCATTGCTCAGTATTCTGCCTCAACTGATGATCGAACAACGACCGCTTGTTTCTTGCTTCGCCATGTAACCAAATGTCCTCCAAAGTAGGTGCAAAAACAACTGGTAGATCGCCGGTCATCAAGGGAACCAGCATAGTCAACATCTGAGTATGCCACCAAAGTTGGAGCTGAAGAAGAGGTTCTATAGACAAGTCCTTGACCAAGAGCTGTTTTAAGGTATCTGAGAATGTGTTCAACAGCCTGAAGATGAGATCTTCGAGGGGAGTGCATGTATCGACTGACAATACCAACAACGAAGGAAATATCTGGTCTGGTTATCGTGAGATAGATCAATTTTCCAACGAGACGACGATAATATTTAGGATTCTGGAGTAGGAGATCTGAGTCAGATGCCTGAGCGCACAACTTGTGGTTACATTCATAGGGGTGTCACTCGGCTTACAACCTGAATAACCTGCATCATGAAGGAGGTCGAGACAATACTTTCGTTGAGAGAGGACAAGCCCATCCGGTCGTCTGACAACCTCAAGACCCAAGAAGTATCGTAGGGGCCCCAGATCCTTTGTCTGAAAGACGGAACTAAGATGTAGTTTGACTGTCTGTATCCCTTGTGAGTCATCTCCTGTAATGATGATATTGTCAACGTATACTAACAGAAGGACCGTTCCTGTTGTTCGGTGACGAGTAAACAGCGAGAAGTCGGCCGAGCTCCGAGTAAAACCAATATCACGAAGGGCCTTACTGAATTTGTCAAACCATGCCCGTGTGGATTGTTTGAGACCATACAAAGTCTTCAAAAGACGGCAGACCTGAGACTCCCCCGTGGTCTCAAACCCGGGTGGTTGTTGCATATACACTATCTCCTGAAGATCCCCATTTAAGAAAGCATTTTTGATATCCAGTTGAAATAGGGACCACTGGCGATGGACAGCGACAGAGATGGGGACTCGAACTGTATTGAGCTTGACCACCAGAGAGAAAGTTTCCTCATAGTAGAGCCCCTATTGCTGGTTGAAACCACGAGCCACGAGACGAGCCTTCAGACGGTCAATTGTCCCATCAGCAGCATGTTTGATGACAAAGACCCACTTACACCCAACCGGTTTCTGACCCGGAGGAAGGGGTACTACAGTCCATGTCTGGTTAGCCCAGAGAGCAGACATTTCTTCCTCCATGGCTGCCCGCCAGCCCGGATGTTGAAGAGCCTCCTGCATAGAGTTAGAAATAGAGACCGAAGAAAGAGAAGTAGCAAATGTGTGCAGGAGGGGAGAGAGACGATGGAGGGAGTCGTAGTTGGCCAGAGGATGAGCAGTGAATGACGGTACCCGATCAGTAGGACGCGGAGTATCCGTGAATGAGGTCGACTGCAGAGGGGCAACAAAACCGAGAGGGCGACGAGTGTAGACACGGATAACGGGTGGTTTGGAGGGAGCATGAGCCGGTGCAGGTGGAACCGACGATGGTGGTGTAGTAACAAGGATAACCGGGCGTGAGATGGATGGTGGGAGAGGAGCTGGTGGTAGATGAGCGGGTAAAGGAGCAGGGAAAAACAGTTGATCTTCCCGGAAGGTAACGTCAGTAGAGACCGAGACCTTTCGAGTAACTGGAGAATAACATACATAACCCTTCTGGGTGCGCGAATAGCTGACAAAGATGTGTTTAGCCTCCCGGGGATCCAAATTATCTGAGGACGGCCCCAGACGGTGGACGTAGCAGGTGCTGCCAAAGACACGAGGCGGGAGAGGAAAGGCCAGAGTGGAGGGAAACAGTAGGCTGAACGGAGTAACATAGTGGAGGACGGAGGAAGGGAGACAGTTGATGAGAAAACAGGCAGTGGAGACCGCAAAGTTCCAGTACGGCTTGAGAACATGCATTTGAAACATGAGGGAGCGGACTACATCGAGTAAGTGGCGGTTCTTCCTTTCGGCAACACCATTTTGCTGGGGCGTGTAAGCACAAGATGTTTGTTGAATAATCCCGAATTCAGAGCACAAATCGGTAAATTCGTGACCGGTGTATTCGCGAGCATTATCAGTGCGCAATATTTTGAGGGTGGTGTGGAATTGTGTACGGGTCTCAAGGACAAAAGCCCGAAAAACACGGGGAAGCTCGGAGCGATCACAGAGTAGGTATAGCCACGTAGTGCGAGATTAATCATCAATAAATGTGATGTAACGAAACCAGAAATACTTGTAATCTTAAAAGGGCCCCATACATCAAAATGAGCTAAATCAAATGGAGTAGCGCTCCGAGTACAATGCTCAGGAAAAGAAGAACGCGGCTGCTTGCCGAAGATACGTGACTCACACTGAAACGAATGAAGAGAGAGATCAGGAAGAGCCCGCTGGAGGACCGGCAGAGGGGCATGCCCAAGACGTCGATGTCACTCAGTGGAAGAGACAAAAGAGAGAATGGTGGGAGAGTCGTCGAGAAGGTAGAGCCCGTTCCGTAGTGTGCCTTTACCAATGGTAGTCTACGTCCGCCGATCCTGTATAACAAAAGAAGAAGATGTGAATATGATAGAACAATCGAGATCACTAGTAAGACGTCCAACAAAAAGTAAATTGAACGGAGAGCTCGGAACATGAAGAGCCGAGCAAAGGGAGATCGACGAGTTGAGAGAAAGATCCGCCGAGCCGGAGACGGGAACCATCGCCCCACTGGCCACAGTGATAGACTTAAGATAAGGAGAATCCGAGTACTGGGCAGGCCGTCGCGAAGTAATGTGATGAGTGACACCTGAGTCCACGATCCAGCACGAGCTGGTGGATAAACAAACAGTACCTGTGTTGGAGACGGGGGCAATGGAGGCAGAGGGCGGGTGGAGCAGTCCCTGGAGTTGCTGGAGCTGGAGACGGACGAACTCAAGATCAGTAGGGGCGGCAGAGGGGGCGTCAGCAACAACAGATGCCATCAGACGAGGAGGATAACCAATCTTTCGGTAGCAGGTCTCCTCAAGGTGGCCGTCTTTCCCGCAGTAGGAACACTTCGGCCGACCCCGGCCACCACGACCACGGCCCCAGGATCCCGAACGTCCGCCTCGAGTAGAGGTAGGAGGAGACGGGAGGAGCGAAGGGGCCTGTTGAAGAAGGGCCGGGGGAGGAGCAGAAGTATCCCGAGGAGGTGACACGCGGAGAAGCATGGAGCAAACATCAGAGAAAGACGGTGTTGTGGGAGAAGCCAGGACCTGAGTTCGAATGCTCTGAAGGTGAGACAGAAGACGAGCCATCACGATGGCAATGCAGACAGCTTTCTTCTGAGCGCACTGAGCAGCATGATCATTGGTGGACGGCTGATGCTGGATCCAAGCCTCAGCAAGAGTTTTGGCTCGAACGACAAAGGAGGTCATATCCGAAGCCCCACCAGTGTCGAGAGCGAGAAGATCAGTGAGGATGTCGTAGAGATGCTGTAGGCTGTCGCGACCTGAGTATAAGGAATACAGCTCATCCCACATGTCCTTGGCGGTGTCGTGGTACATAGCCATCTGATAAGGTTCACCATCCAATGAATTAAGGAGCCAAGTCTGAATGCGGCCATCATTGCGGAGCCAATCATCGGTAGGAGGAGAAGGAGGTGCCTGAGTAAGGTGAGGCAAGAGGCCCTTGGCCTGAAGAACCCGTCTAACAGAATGCACCCAAGGGATAAAGTTTTTCTTCCCAGAGAGAGAAATAATAGTTATCCGCAGCTCGTCGCGGACTTCAGCAAAACAAATCGGGCGGTCTGCTGGACAAGCCGGGCGGTCTGGAGGCGGACTAGCCGCCGGGCCAGTGGAGTCGACAAAAGAGTCCATAGAAGCAGCAGGAGATGGAGATCGCAACGAGAAGAGCCGGAGAACGCACGACAGGGAGGGAAGGAGATGACCGCGACCTAAATGCGGGAAAGCAACAGTCCGCACGGTCACACTGGATACCAGCGATCAGACAGACCGCGACCAAAATGCGAAAAGAAGATAGTCCGCACGGTCTGGGTGAGCACAGCAGCGGTCAGAGCAAAGGAGGCCGCAAGAAGAATGCGAGCGGACAGGGAGAGGAAACCGCGAGTAGAAGAACTCGAGCGGATAGAAGAAGAGGCCGCGAGTTGAATAAAAACTCGAGCGGATAGGGAAGGCAACAGGTAGGAGAAGCCGCAAGAAGAGGTCGCGAGTAGTAGAACTCAAGCGGCAAGATGTGAGGAGAAGCTGTTTGCGGCGAACTGAAACAGTCCGCGACGAGTAGAAGAGGCAGGCCGTATGTTGGGAGTTGTGAGAGACCGCGTCGGACAGGAGCAATCTGCAAGGGGGGCAAAGTCAGCTGACCGTAGAGAGAAGAGCCCGCAGCGGTTAGGAGTAGTCCGCGATCGGATAAACCAAGAGACCGCGAGGCAGAAGAGAGGAGCCCGCAGTGGGCAAGAGGAGCCCGCAACGGACAAGAGGAGAGAAACCCGGAGCGCACAAGAGGAGCCCGCAGCGGACAAGGGAGAACAGTTGGGAGAAGTGGACCCCACAGGTCAGAGAGGAAGGAGGCTATAAGAAGCCCGAGGGGAAGGGTGGAACCACAGAGAGGAAGAGGGAGCAGAATCAGAGATAGAGGCCGCAGTTAGCCGAGCGGCTAAGGGAGAGGAGCAGACAGATGCTGCAGGCCGCAGGAGGCCGCAGGCCGCTGGAGAGGAAGGAGACCGCCCAAGGTAGGCGGTTAAGAAAAGAGAGGCCTCCCAAGGAGGATCGGTTCCTCTGATACCATGTAGAAAGAGCTCGAAAACTTATGTATATTTCTCATGTGTGTAAATACCAGGAGAGAATACAAATATATAGGAGGAAGAAAGAGAATCAATCCTATACATGATGTGAGACTAAAGAGGAGAGAAGAGAAAAGGAAAAATGAGCCCAATAATGAGCTCTTTACATGAGCTTTTCTAACAAGAGGAAGAAAAAGACGCTTTCTACAGATCAAGATTAGACTTTAGAGAGCTATAATGTGGTTCATTCCATTATCAGACATGTCATTATCTAATTCTACAAGCACTAGTGTTTCTTGAGATGAGGGTTCATAATTTAAAGTGAACATCAGTAGAGAAGAACTTAACGACCAACTTATCAAAATTCATAAATTAGACCATAATATTAAAGAAATATAAAATTAAAATAAACTTTGTTGCTCTGCAATGGATCATATCACCGGGGGATGGCCCTCCATCTGCTTCATAATGCTATTCAGTAAAAGAGGATCAGGGTTAGCTGGAAGAAACATGAAAGCAAAATGTATGCCTACAAGGCTACATTGCTACAATTACTGCTGTTGTACACCTCATTGATCGCACATCTTATTTTAAAAGTAAGTTTTGTAAATCTAATATTTTGCAAAGAGATGCCTAGAAAAATGTTTAGACAATATTTGGTGTTGCATGGAGTTCCAGTTTCAACTCTTTGCTTTTATCTTATTATTTTTTCAAAAAAATATCTACTAAAATCTATAAGGTATTGGTGCAGTTATTTCTGTTGTTGAAAATTGTAGAACTCTGTAAGTTTCATAAACGTATTGTAGTGTGATAATAGCAAACTTCTGTAAGTTTGACTATGCATGAAAATGTATTTTTTTGTGGTACATCTTTACCTGCAGAACTTCATAATGTAACTTTCATGTTTTTTTTTCCGCAGAAGCTCCATGTGTGGAGATGGCACCTATGAAATATTTTATGGGAGAGATACATGCTGGAAATTCTCTGAGAAGCACAATCTCTGTGGGCAATGCAAAGAAACGGCAAAGGGTGTATAATACTATATTTCATGTTCCATTTAGGTGTGAAAGGGTACTTACATAACTCTTTTTTTTCTTTCATTGGAATTTTTTTTGAAGGATATTCAAAAAAATTGTCCATATGTATTCGTGGTATATTATAGAAGTTTTATGATTTACTTTATATATAGTGTTGATTTCCATACATCACCTAGTTTGCTGGCATGACATCTAAAAGACCATATGTTCCTGTTAGTATTGTTTTGTATTTTATTTCTATTTCTAGTGTAATACCTAATACCCTTGTATGTTACTTCTCCTATTTATAGGGAAGGTCCATATTGAATATTGTTAGAGTTAGTAGTATTAATATTATTGAGTTTAGTCCCACACCGTCTATCGGTGTTGGGTGTGTTGTTGTATCTCCTATATTACGCCTTATTGTGGAAGAATATATTGCACCTTTCATTTCTCCCGATTCCGTGTCCGCCGCTGCTCTTCCCCCCTGACCCGTGCTTCCGTTTCCGAGAGCTTCTAGGGCTCACGCCTGCCGCTCCCGCTCCTGTCGATCGTTGATCCCGTCTACAAAAGCGGTTCCGATTCCGCCGCTGCCGCCTTGTGCTGCTTCCGCCTGCGTCATTGACGCCGTGTGCTTCTTTCGCCGCTCCTGCTGCCGTGTGCTGTCGTGCTGCTTTGCCGACTGCTTCCGCCGCTGCTGCCGTGTGATGCTTCCGCTTGCGTCATCGTCGGCTCCGTCTGCCTTCGTCGACGATCCCGTCCAGCGCGCTGCTTCTCCTGACGACTTCGCCGACTGCTTCTGCCATCGACGACTGCTGCAGAGCTTCCCCTTCTCCCGTCGACAACAAATGGTGTTGCTGCTCCGCCCGAGCCTGCTTCTTCTCTGGCCCGGAAGGCTCCTTGCCGGCTGCTCCTCTGCGCTCTGCTTCTCCCGCCGACCTGCTATTTCCGCTGCCCCTCCTCCTCCAGCACCTCCATCTGCGCTAGATCTGCAGGACCGTGCCTCCTCCCGCCTGTCTTGCTGCTCCGGCCGTCGACAACTCTGGCTTGCCGCCTCCTTTTTCGGCTTGGTGGATCCATGTTGCTGCTGCTCTTCCCTTCCGGTATTGCTGCTCCTGTGTTCCGACCGAGATCTGCTGGTCGTGCCTCGCTGCTGCTGCGCATGAGCCTCTTCTTCTTCCCGGTCTAGCTTTTCCGTAGCTGCTGTTTTTTTTAAGTTGTTTGTGGTTGTTGTGTTGTTGTTTGTGTCTCTTTACGATTTCGGCCTTCCTCCACGTGATCTGAGTTCATGTACCCGACGAGGGTCCCACACATGCATGTGGTCTACGTGAGGGGGAGTGTATGTCATGGCCTCCAGGCATAGTCTATGCCTTCATGCACGTATTCCGCGTGAGTGAGAGTGTTTGTGATAACGGACACTCGGATGCCTCTTTCCCGACTCCTGCCTTAATCACACATGGCCCCCAGGTTGATTTCGTCTGTTGTTTGTGTCTCCCCGTTTCTTTTCTTCGCTTTGTGGTAGGAATGGTTTGTCATTCTTGGTTGACCTAGTTTCAGCTCCGAGTGTATCCAACGTGATCATGGTCGGTTTGTGGACCAACGTCGTGTGGCCTTTGCCCGGTTGTAGTATCCCTGGTGACACGCGGTGAGATCTCGGTGGCTGTTGTTTTGTCCCATGTTGCCAGCCTTCTTTTACCTTCTGTTTTATGTTGTGTTCAAGCTGTAGGTTTTCCCTCCAGCTTGAGGGGGAGTGTTAGAGTTAGTAGTATTTGTATTATTGAGTTTAGTCCCACACTGCTTATCGGTGTTGGGTGTCTTGTTGTATCTCCTATATTATGCCCTATTGTGAAAGAATATATTGCACCTTTCATTTCGCTCTACAAATATGATTATTGTGGTTTTACTATCAAACAGTTCCATTTAAGAATGATAAATGGTTTTATTGACAGATTTTCTTTTGTTGAAATCATGATTGCAATGTCCTGTTCTGCCGTTTGGGAAATATTAGAAGTATTCTAATGGCAACTGTGGCTTCATAAATTCAAATTATTTGCAATTCGACATTGTTTTTTTTGCTGAGCACGCTACTGATGTGTTCCCTTAAGTGACCATTTTAAATTTTAATCAAGTTGACATGTATCGATCTATTTATTTACATGTTTCTTAGATATTAATAGCACTCTGATGTTGACTTAAACTCCTGCAGCTTATTTTTGCAGGTTTCTTTGTTTGTGTAGATTCATTTTTGTCACTGTTAACAATAATGCCAGCAAGAATTCTAATAACCATCTGGAGGGTGCTCAGAACCAGGTGTGTGATTTTTTTGCAAATAAAATTCTTATAGAAAAGCATATCAGAAAGATAGTTTGCTGTTCAATCATCTATAGCATGATCTTTTTAACATTAAGTGGATAGCCTTCTAGTTCATTCTTGCTTGTAGACTGTTTGATGGCGTAAATGGCTCATGATTTTATGTAGACTGTGGCCTAGAAGTATCTATTGATACCTTGCAAAGTTGTAAATCATTTATGAAGTACATTGAAGTAGGATTTTTATTCGAATAAGCACTGTGGACGAACCTTCTTTCGCTCATATGACACTCTCCCACATTTTCTTTTAATTAGTAATGTGTTTTCTTGTAAATTATCTTTTAAGGGGCATTATAGTAATTTAGCCACTATAGGTCCTACCATGTAGGAGGGAGAGTACCGCGTCTTTATGTAATTTGTCCAGAACTTGCACGTATGCCATATTCCTCATGCGACTTCGTCCCCACTCCTTAACCCCGGCCTCCAGTTCGGCCTCGCTGTTGCTTCTCACCCAAGTCAACCACCTATGCCCGCTGCTTCCCCCGTCCCAACCAGTTTTTCGCGCGGCCTTCACGGACAACATTATTTCCGCATTTCCTCCACACAGCTCCCCCCGGGATGTCATCGAGCCCACCCCGCTTCGTTCACCTCGTGACCCTAAACCTCATTCTCCGGCTCATGCCTATCACACGCTTAATGGTCGTCCACAAAGTCAACATAGCTCTCATAGTTGCCGCCCTTTCGTGCCGCATGGATCGTGCCAAGACTATTTGATTTACAAATCGCAGTGCTCATTGGTCACTCCACCCTCCACCACTGCCAATCACAACCCTCTAAACCGCTACCGACTTGCCACTCTAGTGGCACTTGTGTAGCGATTACCTCGTAATGGTCGCCTGTGCTGAGCAATTTTTCAAGTTACTACACCCCCATTTAGAAGGTCTCTCTCTTCACATATGCATATAGGGCTGTACTTTATGTCTGCTTTACCAAACCTACCATACCAATCCATTCCTGCCACGAGCGCTACTAAGAGAGGAGCTTATTCGTCGTTATGATGGTTGTCAAGCGAGCAATGCCTTCGAGCTACTTGGAACAATTCCCAAAGTAGATTCGGTCACCACTTACATCGACACGTTCATCAAGGTTGCCACACATATTTCAGAATTCTCAGGAAAACACTGTTTGAGCTACTTATTAGGATCACCAATTTTGCCCCAGCTTCATTGTTCACGACCTGTGAAGCCATTCACAGCTCACGCCATGCGCGATTGACTCTGCTCCCCTTAATCATCTTGTATGAGGCGAACCACACCTCCTACACGCGATCAAAGCGACACTACATGCCTATTTTCGTCCGACACATGCGTTTGCCTAATGACGCTTCATCGCTTCATGAAACCAATGACTCACCTAACCCAAAGTTGTTACTCAGTCGAGTCCTTCCTACATTGCACTCTGCAACCATTCTTCTTGTTGATGAATATTTTGATGCAAACTGTGGTCGAGTGTCTTGATGAGGTATAACCCTTATTATTAAAGGCGCAAGGCGCACTAAGGCGCTAAGAGGTCTTAGAGCCTAAGTGGAAGGCTTAAGGCGCAGGCGCGCGCCTGACGAAGACAAGACGCAACCACATCCATTTTAAATAATCAACATCAAATATTATTTCAGCTTCTCGATCAAATTTTTCATCTAGTCTACTAATTAATTATTCGTTGCTATCATGTATATCTCATAAAAATAGAATCAATGTGGTCACTTATATCATATCCAAGCATCAACGCACAATTATCTTTCACAAACACTAAATAATAAAAAAAAATTATTGAGTTTTTGTTTTGTTTTTTCTTAATTTTTGAAGAAAAAATTTATAACAAAAATTTCACTCAGACACGCATTTTATATCTAAATGCGCAAATAAGACGCACAGAGACACGAATCTCTGAGCCTGGTGAGCCTGGAGCCTTAGGCGCACCTGACGCGTGCCTTTAATAACATAGGGTATAACGCTCTATAGGCACCTTGTCGTTCGGCATGGTGTGATCGTGCCCGCCCACACTGACATCATACAAATCCTATGACATGGACAACTATCAACGAGAATGGCCCCTACATTACATGTTGTTGACTATGTGCCAACTAATCTGACCTTCTGGGGAGCTCGACTGATCTATGCGCCATCCTTCCCAAGCCCTCGTTTCACCCACACATTCGACCCTAGAGAGTGGAGATGCCCTTATTTGATGGATCCGACCCTATGGTTGGATCACATGTGCAGATCAATCATTCGAGCTGTCACTTACTATGGAGGTAAGTAAGGCGTCTTTGGTCATGATCTACATGGATGAGTCCACCTTCCATTGAGCGTGTTCACTTTGCTAATTGACACCCTATATGATGTGGGTGATGCTCAATGAGAAGCTAACACTGAGCTATGCCACGCGCCGCCATGGAAACACTTTCGCACGCCTTTGTGCATTACATTAACTTGATACGATTGAATCATATGTAGATGATTTTGTTGAGTTGGTGCATTATGCGCCTTGTTTATCTATGATCGACTATTTAGGATATTTCATGCTTATTGATTTGGAGGCTGCCCCCCCCCCCCCCCCCCCACAGTTATTATAGCCTATCATGTTAGCAGCCACGACAATACACTGCCCCCACCAAGCCAGCCATATGACTCCTAGAGCTTTGCTACTTGTGGCATTCTTCACTATATCACGACCACCACACCCATATTCTGCTTCCCAAACTCGACCACTACCGCAGTGCTTCGCTCACAAGTAGTACACAAATGAGGAGCAAGAGTCTACACTTCTGTTGTACGCAACCATATTCCCCACTCCACGAATGCCCCAACAAGGAGCTGACTGTGTTGCTTTGTGCGGAGGAGTATATCAAGATGGTGGATTTTGACGCTTTGGTACTGGGAGACGACACCACTCTGATGGATTTCTCTGCCCAACTTTCTTTTGGAGCTAATCCTTTTTTCGGTGGGGGGTATTGTTAAACGAATCGTGAGAGAAATAACTCGGTGAATAATTAGATTGGAAAGGGGACCCTCTTATATAAGAGGGGTAATACAAGAGTAGGAATCCCTAAAAAATAAGAATTTCAGGTCATTCAGACCACTGGAAGGTCGCCAGAGAAAGCATCCCATCGGCCGATCGGCGGCTTGGACAACGGGAACGCTAGCGGGAGAAGCCCTGGACGGCTCTAGCGGGAGGAGGCTAGAAGGCGGAAGAGAAGCTGGAAGGTGGCGGAAGAGGTTGACGGCGCTAGCGGGAGAGATCTACATAGAGTCGACTGCGGGCGTCCGCCCACATTGGATTTTAAATTTTTTTTTCAATAATAGAAAATAGGTTATTTGTCATAATAAATAAAGCATTAGCGAATATATAATATTGAAAATATTGTCAATAATGTTGCCTTTGTAGCTCTGTTGGTGGAGTTCTTATCTTTTATCCAAGTGGTTTTGGGTTCTAATCCTAGAGATGGTCATATTTGAAATTTTTTTTTTATAACAAACTCATTCTCATGTCACTGTTTAAAATTTATTTTTTATAAAAATATTATTGCTAGTTCTTATTTAAAGTTTATTTTTTATAAACAAGTTCATTACTATGTTAGTGATTATTTTTTTAATAAATAAGTTCATTTTTATGTAGTATAGATTTTTTTATAAACAAGTACATTTTTATGTTATTAATTTTTTTTAATAAATAAGTTCATCTTTATTTTGTTAAGTGTAGATATCATAAATATTTAAAAAGAACGTCTGTATTCAAACTCTTCGTAAATGACTATGAAGAGGGATTTTAATTTATAATATATATTATGTTTACATTAATATTTGAAAATTTCATTATTTCAATTACTTCCTTATCATATATGCCTTAAAAACTTGTACTTTTGTAAATTCATTAAAAGTACATAAAAATTAATAACCAGTCGGTGCCAAACAATAATTATTTATAGTATCTCCACAAAAAATAAAAAATTCACGAGTCTAAATAAGTAGGTGCAGTAAGTAAATTGTTTTTTTTAACTTCACCTATTTATAAATTCAATCTCATTTGTTTAGAATTTTTAATCTTAAACAAATTTAAATTTCACTTTTTATTATTGAAGATCGATTCATGTTTTGTGAAAAAGACATAGCAAAAGTGAAAGGATTGCTAGGAAGTATGCATGACATGATTGATTATTTTATTGTAATTTCATTATAAGTGGGAGTTGTATTCGATTCATCTTATCAAAACCTCATTATGTAATTATAGAGAGATGAATGGAGACTTATTTGATGTCATATCAAGACAAATATTTTACCAATCACAATGATGTTATCATGAAATGTTCCTAGAAGTTGAAACAACATAGAAGAGTATTATATATGATGTCTGTACAACCCCGTATTCGCGAAGAATGGACCCTAAATGAGGCATGCTTAGTTTTTAAGCTTTTTGGAGATTTTGCACTCTCGTGGCCAATTTTGGCTCTGGCTTGGGAACATACTATTAGGGGGAGGAAAAATTGGCTCCCCCCCAATGGCTCCTTTGTTGGGAGGCGGGTGCGGCAAGTTGGCTAGCACCCGCCCCGCCTGTTGAGTCCGTGGCAGAAACAGGCGAGGCGGCCAGGGGCCGGTCTCGGCCCGAGCGGCCTGCTCACGGGCGGGACGGCCAGCGGCCGGTCCCGCCCGAGCGGCCTGCTCGCGGGCGAGGCGGCCGCGGCCTGGGTCTCGCCGAGCGGCCTGCTCGCGGGCGAGGCGGCCGCGGCCTGGGTCTCGCCCGAGCGGCCTGCTCGCGGGCGAGGCGGCCGCGCCTGGCTCTCGCCCGGGCGGCCTGCTCGCGGGCGAGGCGGCCGCGGCCTGGCTCTCGCCCGGGCGGCCTGCTCGCGGGCGAGGCGGCCGCGCCTGGCTCTCGCCCGGGCGGCCTGCTCGCGGGCGAGGCGGCCGCGGCCTGGCTCTCGCCCGCGCGGCCTGCTCGCGGGCGAGGCGGCCGCGGCCTGGCTCTCGCCCGGGCGGCCTGCTCGCGGGCGAGACGGACAGCGGCCTGGCTCTCGCCCGGCGGCCTGCTCGCGGGCGAGACGGCCAGCGGCCGGTCTCGCCCGAGCGGCCCTGCTCGCGGGCGAGGCGGCCGCGACCTGGCTCTCGCCCGAGCGGCCTGCTCGCGGCCTGACCGGCGGCCTGGAGCCGTCTCAGATGTTTGGGGCGGGGTGTTGGCGGCGTGCTTTTACCGCTGTGCCCTTGGGGGCGTTTTACCCCTCTGCCCCCGGCGTGGGCGTTTCCTATTGGCCCAAGGCTTATTGGGCGTGAGGGTATCTCGGTCATTTTGGTCCATGGGGTTTTGAAAAACTATAAATAGACCCCTTGGGTGCCTTTGAGGGGATTCCTTTTTGGCTTCCTCCTCCCTTAGCTTCTTCTGGTAGAGTTGAGAGAGCTCCTCCAAGGCACCCTAGCTCGAGCATTGGCTAGGGAGGGGAAGTGCTCAGGTAGCCTTCCGGGTGTGAGGTGGACCTCCGCGCTAGAGCCGAGGGTCTGTTCCTAGTTTCCCAAGTCTTCGGTCCGTGACGTTCCTCCGAGTGTAGTAGGTGTGAGGTCACCCCTCTTTTGGGACCCCGAACTCCACGAGAGACCAAGTTTTTGGTTTCAACATTTTGGTGCGGTGAGCGTGGAGAGTGACCAGCACAGAAGATCTCGGGAGAGAGTCATGACGGGAGGTCAGGGAGGTAGTGATGATCTCGGCGAGCTCCCTAGCTCAGGACCCTTTGTGGGGAGGCAAGAGTTCATGGCCTCCATCCAGGGTATCATGGAGATGCTGCGAAGCATTGCTCGTCAGGGTGGCAGCTCCACCCCGACCCCCCCCCCAGCTAGCTCCCCCCCTCGACGAGTCACTCCCAGGGGTCTAGGCGAGATGACCCCAGTGGGGGGAGAAGGAAGTGCACCAGGAAGAAGGCCAGGAAAGGAGAGGATGGGAGATGGGGTCGAGCGAGACCTCACTGACCGGGAGCTGTTCTCCAGCCCGGCGAGTGCCAACCTCCCAGGCGAGCAGGTCGCGTGAGTGGAGGTGGCGAGACCACTCCTTAGGGGGTCACCCTTCAGCGAGCTGATCATCTCAGCTCTCGTTCCCGAGGGGTTCAGAGAGCCAGACATGGCTTACTATACGGGGAAGGATGACCCCGTCCAGCATCTGTAGTGGTTCGAGGACGCCGTCTCCATCAGACCGATGACGGATGCCTTCAAGTGTCGCCTCTTTGCGATCACGCTGAAGGAGAAGGCAAGGGACTGGTTCCATCAACTCCCTCCGAGTTCGATCTATGGGTTTGAGGACCTGAGCTGAAGCTTCCAGCTCCGCTTCTCCACCTCTAAGAAGCGAAAGAGAAGTCCTGAGTCCATCTTCTTGATAAGGTAGGGGGCCGAGGAGTCGCTAGCCCGCTACGTAGACAGGTTCCAAGAGGAGATCTTGGAGGTCCAGGAGATGCCAGGGTATGCTCTCCAGATGGCCTTCACCGTTGGGCTGAAGGAGGGCTTCTTCAAGATGAGCTTGACCCGGAAGGCCCCCCTTTCCTTCGAGGAGCTGATGGAAAGGGCGGCAGAGGAGATTGACATGGAGGCAGCCAACCCGGCATTTGTCAAGAGGTTGGAAAAGTTGACGGAGGTGGAGTCAAAGGAGCAGGGTGGCTCAAGACATCAAGAAGGAAGAAGAAGAGAGGAGCAGAGAGCTCATGGGTTCCAAGGGCAGGAGGTCCGGAACCAGGCTGGAGGCAGCAGGGAGGACCTGCTCAAGGTCCAGGAAGAGCTCTCATCCAAGGCGGGGGGAACTTTCATTGGGGCCAAGGGAGGTATAACTTCCAGAGGCAAGCCCCAAGGCAGCTCTTACCCCCGCCGCAGCAAGCCTTGGCGATAGGAGGGGGAAGAGGTAACAGGAGAGAACGCCCGGCCCGCCGAAAGAGGGGAGAAAGAGCATTGATGTACTGTGACTTCCACCAGGTGGAGGGGCATGCCACGGCTACCTGCCCCGAGTTCTTGGAGGTGAGGGGGGAGAGAGGCCCTGCCCAGCCGCAGCCACCGGTACGGGTAGAAGAGGTTCTACCCGGAGAAGGGGGTGATGATATATGCGAGGATCGGGTCGACGTGGGAACCCGAGGCGGTATAGGAGTGATCCACGGTGGAGTGGGGGTTGAGGCCACCCGGAAGGCAAGCCTCCATGTCATGTACCGGAGGAGCGTCGCCTCAACCTCCCAGACCCCGCCCCCAGATGAAAAGATCACCTTCTCGGTGAAGGACCTACCGGATCATGAGGATCCGTTCTGTGATGCGCTGGTCATCCAGACAGCCATCGAAGGCTACACCGTCTCCCGATCCTGGTTGACAACGGAAGCTCCGTCAACGTCATTTTCAAGAAGGCGTTTGACGAGATGAAGGTGGAGCCAAGGAGGTGTTGGCCTCGACGGACCCCTGTTCGGATTCTCAGGAGAGAGGAAGGAGGTCGAAGGTGGAGTAGGGCTCCAAGTAAATTGGAGGAGTCTCGAGGAACTGCCGGTTCGTCATAGTTGACGCTCCAAGCAGCTACAACGCCATCTTCGGAAGACCCCTCATCAGCGCCTTCCGTTGCGTGCCATCTTCTTTTCACCAATGCCTCAAGTTCAGCTCAGGAGGGATCCAGGTCAGAGTCAAGGGAGACTCCAGGATGACAAGGCAGTGCTACGTCACGGCCGTCAACACCATCTCTTGGTTGGCCAGGGCAGAGGAGATGAAGAAGGTCATGGAGAGCCTGAGCAGGATGGAAGTGTCCGGCAAGGAGGAAGCGGATGGCGATTACCGGGCCCAGACCCCATGAGGAAGCCTCGCCCCGGCAGAGTCCTGTATGTATCTTATCTTGTAATGAGTCAACCCCCGACCAACTGAGTCGGGGGGATCATGTAACCCATCTATTTTCCCCGTTTGAGGATGTAGGATTTGCAAGGTTTGATTGTGTAGCTCAAGTGCTTTGCTCCTGACGATTCCGCCGCCAGGCTCCCACTAGCTGGCTGGGTAGGTTGATCTCTCGTGGTAGCCCAAGTCCTTTGCTCCGATGACGATTCCGCCGCCAGGCTCCCACTAGCTGGCTGGGTAGGTTGATCTCTCGTGGTAGCCCAAGTCCTTTGCTCCGATGACGATTCCGCCGCCAGGCTCCCACTATCTGGCTGGGTAGGTTGATCTCTCGTGGTAGCCCAAGTCCTTTGCTCCGATGACGATTCCGCCGCCAGGCTCCCACTAGCTGGCTGGGTAGGTTGATCTCTCGTGGTAGCCCAAGTCCTTTGCTCCGATGACGATTCCGCCGCCAGGCTCCCACTAGCTGGCTGGGTAGGTTGATCTCTCGTGGTAGCCCAAGTCCTTTGCTCCGATGACGATTCCGCCGCCAGGCTCCCACTAACTGGCTGGATAGGTTGATCTCTCGTGGTAGCCCAAGTCCTTTGCTCCGATGACGATTCCGCTGCCAGGCTCCCACTAGCTGGCTGGGTATGTTGATCTCTCGTGGTAGCCCAAGTCCTTTGCTCCGATGACGATTCCGCCGCCAGGCTCCCACTAGCTGGCTGGGTAGGTTGATCTCTCGTGGTAGCCCAAGTCCCTTTGCTCCGAGGTGGTCCCGCTGCCAGGCTCCCACTAGCTGGCAGGGTCGGTGGTACCTCTCGTGGAGAGTAAGTCCCTTTGCTCCGAGGTGGTCCCGCTGCCAGGCTCCCACTAGCTGGCAGGGTCGGTGGTACCTCTCGTGGAGAGTAAGTCCCTTGCTCCGAGATGGTCCCGCTGCCAGGCTCCCACTAGCTGACAGGGTCAGTGGTACCTCTCGTGGAGAGTAAGTCCCTTTGCTCCGAGATGATCCCGCTGCCAGGCTCCCATTAGCTGGCAGGGTCAGTGGTACCTCTCATGGAGAGTAAGTCCCTTTGCTCCGAGATGGTCCCGCTGCCAGGCTCCCACTAGCTGGCAGGGTCAGTGGTACCTCTCGTGGAGAGTAAGTCCCTTTGCTCCGAGTGGTCCGCTGCCAGGCTCCCACTAGCCGGCAGGTCCGGTGGTGCCTCTCGTAGAGAGTAAGTGTTTGCGCCCCGAGGCCGTCTCGTCACCCGGGCTCCCATTAGCTGGCTTGACAGGTTGATCCCTCGGGGAAGCTAAGTGTTTTCACCCAGAGGAGGTCTCGCCACCCAGGCTCCCATAGCTGGCATGACAGGTTGACTCCGAGGGAGGTTACACCCCGCGAATACGTTGGGTGGATGTTTCTTTACGAGCTTGTGCCAACCTCGAAAAGAGCGGAGATTGTGTACAACCCCGTATTCGCGAAGAATGGACCCTAAATGAGGCATGCTTAGTTTTTAAGCTTTTTGGAGATTTTGCACTCTCGATGGCCAATTTTGGCTCTGGCTTGGAACATACTATTAGGGGGAGGAAAAAATTGGCTCCCCCCAATGGCTCCTTTGTTGGGAGGCGGGTGCGGCAAGTTGGCTAGCACCCGCCCCGGCCTGTTGAGTCCGTGGCAGAAACAGGCGAGGCGGCCAGGGGCCGGTCTCGCCCGAGCGGCCTGCTCACGGGCGGGACGGCCAGCGGCCGGTCCCGCCCGGGCGGCCTGCTCGCGGGCGAGGCGGCCGCGGCCTGGGTCTCGCCCGAGCGGCCTGCTCGCGGGCGAGGCGGCCGCGGCCTGGCTCTCGCCCGAGCGGCCTGCTCGCGGGCGAGGCGGCCGCGGCCTGGGTCTCGCCTGAGCGGCCTGCTCGCGGGCGAGGCGGCCGCGGCCTGGCTCTCGCCCGGGCGGCCTGCTCGCGGGCGAGGCGGCCGCGGCCTGCTCGCGGGCGAGACGGCCAGCGGCCGGGCTCGCCCGAGCGGCCTGCTCGCGGGCGAGGCGGCCGCGGCCTGGCTCTCGCCCGGGCGGCCTGCTCGCGGGCGAGACGGCCAGCGGCCTGGCTCTCGCCCGGGCGGCCTGCTCGCGGGCGAGACGGCCAGCGGCCGGTCTCGCCCGAGCGGCCTGCTCGCGGGCGAGGCGGCCGCGACCTGGCTCTCGCCCGAGCGGCCTGCTCGCGGCCTGACCGGCGGCCTGGAGCCGTCTCGGATGTTTGGGGGCGGGGTGTTGGCGGCGTGCTTTTACCGCTGTGCCCTTGGGGGCGTTTTACCCCTCTGCCCCCCGGCGTGGGCGTTTCCTATTGGCCCAAGGCTTATTGGGCGTGAGGGTATCTCGGTCATTTTGGTCCATGGGGTTTTGAAAAATTATAAATAGACCCCCTTGGGTGCCTTTGAGGGGATTCCTTTTTGGCTTCCTCCTCCCTTAGCTTCTTCTTGGTAGAGTTGAGAGAGCTCCTCCAAGGCACCCTAGCTCGAGCATTGGCTAGGGAGGGGAAGTGCTCAGGTAGCCTTCCGGGTGTGAGGTGGGACCTCCGCGCTAGAGCCGAGAGTCTGTTTCTAACTTCTTGATCCTTTGGTCCGTGACGTTCTCTTGAGTGTAGTAGGTGTGAGGTCACCCCTTTCTAGGGACCCCGAACTGCACGGAGACCAAGTTCTTGGTTTCAACACTTTTTTTTGGTTTCAACAATGTCATTTCCCCCAATTGATAAACTAAAAGAGCAACCCGGTGCACAAAGGAATCCCACCACAGCGAGGGTCCGAGGAAGGGTCCCACCACAAGGGTGAAATATTGGCAAACCTTACCATGCATTTTTGCAAGAGGCTTCTTCCAGGAGTCGAACCCGTGACTTCAAGGTTACATGGTAACACCTCAATCGATGTGCCAAGGCTCCCCGTCCCCCAATTGATCAACTATTGTAAAAAATACATGATAGTATAATCTGTGAAGACCCAAATTTCCGGGCTTCCCAAATGATTTCAAGAATCGAACAGTAATTCAACAAAATAGTCGCAACATATGAAACACAGTACAAAGAACATAGACACTAGCATTTTATTCATTCATTATATATTTACATCTGATGATAAAAAAGTTACAAGATCATCTAAACTACTCGAGAGCCATTTTTCAAACATTTCTTCAATCCCTTAAAGTATTCAATCATCATTTCCCTTTTCAAATACTGGGAGAGGTTCCTGCTGCTAAAAAAATGGGTCCACAATGGGTTAGTCATAAAAATTATGACTATATGAGAAAAGTATTTTATAAAACGTTGTACATGCAAACAATGAGGATATTAACAATATGTATACAGTACAATAAATCAATCATTTGATTATTCTCAACACTGATCCTTAAATTACCCCTTAATTTTAGTTACATAAAATAGGAAATGCTCCGGTGATGCAAACTTGAATTGGACCCATCCCCGAAGGGTGTAATTTGTAGGCTCACCCATACTGGTGAATCCATCAGTAGATGCCTCTATATCATCAGATTCGAAGCCATCACATTTCCCCTTACAGAGTTTTAATAAATTTTATCTTGTCGTGAAACCAGAGGTTTTTAATAAAAGTAATCCCCTCAGAAATATATATATATATATATATATATATATATATATATATATATATATATATATATATATATATCACTTTCATGTTTTTCCCTCGCCCACATTTTATTCCATAGCGATTTCTTAATGAGTTAAACTCATATGCACATGCACTGTTTATTTCAGAAAGTAAAACAGTAATAGGAAATTACTTGAATAAAACTAATTCAGGAAATAAGAAACTCACAACAGCTTTGCCCTTATTCATATTATCCTGAGACGTCATCCTTCTTCGATTAATTCTTGGCCGCGGAAACCACTGTAATAACAAACATTTTTATTTAGGTTGCGTCTCTTTATAATACATAAGGGATTTACGAAAAGTCAGAAAGCCAAATATAATAAACCGGAAAACTCAAAATAATATAAATTGACCCTAGAAAACCAAAATCAGCTTTTCTACACTATTGGACAGCCATATTTGTGTCTCAAAATGGGCTAACTAGCCCCCAAATGGACTATCTGTGCTCATAAAAATGCTGTTCAGTAAAACTTTCATAAATTTAGGAAAATAGTGCTAAAAGGACCTCTAAATAGCTACCAAAATAGCACAACCGTGCAACAAAATGTCGTCAAAAAACCAACGAAAATGCGGCCCAAAAACAATAAGAAGACAGTCACTAAACTGCCCATAAAAATCAGCATAAAGACAACACCCAAAAATTGTAAAAACATAAATCAGCAAGGAGAAAACAACATTCTTACAGCGGGAGAGGAAGTAAATTGCTGCACGATCGAACCCCTGTTGTGCAAAGGTGCGACAAGGTTCTTCCAAGAACTCCAAGAAAGAAGCTGGAGAAGAGAAGTCAAGGGAGAGAAGCAGCAACAATTCTCAAAACCAGCGGCAGAGGTACAACAAAGCAGCGACAAAGAAACATCTAGGGGAAGCAACAACAAAAGCAGCAAGAAGGTGCAACAACAGAATGTAGAAAAGAGGTAGAGTAGTTGGAGAAGAAGAGGGGGGAATCCACCAGGTATTTAAAGAGGAGCATAGGCGGTGAAGAGACAAGAAGAAACCAAAGTGAAGTAGCTAACTTAAATAGGTGTCACCAAGTGTCATTAAACTTCAATTCAACTAACACTTGGCTTGGCCAAGTACCAAAACAATCAAATACGCCAACTACACCAATTAGAAGTGTCAAAATAATCAAATAGCTGCCATCACACCTATATCCAGCCTTAAATTGATAACAGCAGCCCACTTAAAGAATAAAGCCAACAATATACTTAGCCAACAACAAGCCCAACCGGCCAACAACAAGCCTAGCCCAACAAAAGAAGATCAGCCTCCAAGCCACCAAATGATAATAATCAAGTGACATCTTGACATAAAACCAAAATCAAACTAAATGAAACGACAATTGCGCAAACAAATCTCGAAAAAATTTGTACTGCCTTATCTCATCATCGGGGCAAAAATAAATATTTTGTTTTGCAAATTTTGAGTTGTCACAAATCTTCCCTCCTTAAAGTAGTTTTCGTCCTCGAAAACAAACTTTATAAATTGAAAGTTGATAACGATGTCCATTATCGCTTTCCTTGGATCTTGATCCTTGCTGAAATTCACGTTCTTCTCGAATCTCTTGACGACGTTGACTGGAATAAACTTAGATGTTGCTATATGTGAGTTTTAAATTAATTATGTTACATTCTTAATTTGTGTTATGACTTCGTACTGCATACGACAAATTATTGAAAACTTCCCTCTGATACCAAGTTGTGAAGACCCAAATTTATGGGCTTCCCAAATGATTTCAAGAATCGAACAGTAATTCAATAAAATAGTCGCAGCATATGAAACATAGTACAAAGAACATAAACACTAACATTTTATTCATTCATTATATATTTACATCTGATGATAAAAAAGTTACAAGATCATCTAAACTACTCGGGAGCCATTTTTCCTTCATTTCTTCGATCCCTTAAAGTCTTCAATCATCCCTTCCCTTTTCGAATACTGGGAGAGGTTCCTGCTGCTAAAAAATGGGGTTAGTCATAAAAATTATGACTATGCGAGAAAAGTATTTCATAAAGCGTTGTACATGCAAACAATGAGCATATTAACAATATGCATACAGTATAATAAAACAATCATTTGATTATTCTCAACACTGATTCTTAAATTACCTCTTAATTTTAGTTACATAAAATAGAAAATGCTCCGGTGATGCAATCTTGAATTGGGCCCCACCCCTGAAGGGTGCAATTTGCAGGCTCACCCCTACCGGTGAATCCATCAGTAGATGCCTCTACATTATCGGATTCGAAGTCATCACATTTCCCCATGCAGAGTTTTAATAAATTTTATCTTGTCGTGAAACCAGAAGTTTTTAATAAAAGTAATCACCTCAGAAATATATATATATATATATATATATATATATATATATATATATATATATATATATATATATATATATATCGCTCTCATGTTTTTCCCTCGCCCACATTTTATTCCATAACGATATCTTAATGAGTTAAACTCATATGCACATGCATTGTTTATTTCAGAAAGTAAAACAGTAGCAGAAAATTACTTGAATAAAACTAATTCAGGAAATAAGAAACTCACAACAGCTTTTCCCTTATTCATATTATCCTGAGACGTCATGCTTCTTCGATTAATTATTGGCCGCGGAAACCACTATAATAACACGCATTTTTATTTGGGTTGCGTCTCTTATAATACATAAGAGATTTACGAAAAGTCGGAAAGCCAAATATAATAAATCAGAAAACTCGGAATAATCTAAATTGACCATATAAAACCAAAATCAGCTTTTCTACTCTATTGGACAGCCATATTTGTGCCTCAAAATGGGCTAACCAGCCCCCAAATGGACTATCCATCCTTATAAAAATGCTGTCCAGTAAAGCTTTCATAAATTTAGGAAAACAGTGCTAAAAGGACCTCTAAACAACTACCAAAACAGCACAACCGTGTAGCAAAATGTTGTCGAAAAACCAACAAAAATGCGGCCCAAAAACAGTAAAAACTGCCACTCAACAACCTATAAAAATCAGCATAAAGACAACCCCCAAAATTTGTAAAAACAGAAATCCGCAAGGAGAAAACAACATTCTTACAGCGGGAGAGGAAGTAAATTGCTGCACGATCGAACCCCTGTTGTGCAAAGCTGCGACAAGGTTTTTCCAAGAACTCCAAGGAAGAAGCTGGAGAAGAGAAGACAAGGGAGAGAAGCAATAACAGTTCTCAAAACCAGCGACAAAGGTACAACAAAGCAGCGACAAAGAAGTGGCTAGGGGAAGCAACAGCAGAGGCAACAGCAAGGTGCAACAACAGAATGTAGAAAAGAGGGAGAGCAGTTGGAGAAGAAGAGGAGGGAATCCACCAGGTATTTAAAGAGGAGCATAGGCGGGAAGAGGCAACAAGAAGCCAAAGTGAAGTAGCTAACTTAAATAAGTGTCACCAATTGTCATTAAACTTCAATTCAGCTAACACTTGGCTTGGCCAAGTGTCAAAACAATCAAATCCGCCAACTACACCAATTATAAGTGTCAAAATAATCAAATAGCTGCAAGCACACCTGTATCCAGCCTGAAATTGATAACAACAACCCACTTAAAGAATAAAGCCAACAATATACTTAAACAACAACAAGCCCAGCCGGCCAACAATAAGCCCAGCCTAACACAAGAAGATCAGCCTCCAAGCCACCAAATGATAATAATCAAGTGACATCATGACATAAAGCCAAAATCAAACTAAATGAAACGACAATTGTGCAAATAAATCTCGAAAAAAATTTGTACTGCCTTATCTCATCATCGGGGCAAAAATAAATATTTTGTTTTGCGAATTTTGGGTTGTCACATAATCAACATATTTGTCACGACCCGTTTCAACAAAAGTTTGAGTGTGCTCAGACGGGTCGTGATGCCACATGCATGAGCGGAAAGAAAATTCATGTTTGTAAGACAAGAGCAGAGAAACTGATAATTAGTTTAAAATAATTAATTTGGAGGAAAAATAGATTGTTTTATGCGTAAGTTTTAAAACATGATAATGAGAAATAGATGCACATACAGTTTAATAAAACTTCTAATACAAGTTCAGTTACCGATTTTTTATGCAATGACAAATTCAGAGAAATGAACATGCAGATAATATTAAATTCTAGTATATATACTATAACCTAGCAGTTGTCCATGATTTAATGACCATAAATATTACATAAAAGAAATATCCGACAATAAATAAAATAAAACATAAACATAGAATCTGACACAACAAAAACATAAACTTCTAGAAGCTGGAGCTTGACGTAGATAGGGCATCGAGAAGCAGGCGACACAGTCACGAACGCTAAGGCAATTCAAAAACAAGAAGGAAAAACCTCAGAATATTGATAACATAACAAGGTAAAATACATAACTAGTAAGAGAAATAAAAATGTATATGTACCTATTTTCATGAAGCAAAGCTAATAAGACAAGCAATTAAATGAGTCAAGCTGATAAACTAGAATTAATATAATATAAGTCATTAGCTGTAATCAATGAAAGGTGTAAGTGTTTCTATTTGATGCACATGGTTCTAATATAAGTCTAAATGCAAGACTTATCAAAATAATTATGCTTGTTATGACCATTTATTGGTTCTCGTTACAAGCTAAGCAAAAACTCGAGTTAAAGCGTCACATCAATTTAACAATACCTTTCAATGATTATTTGTGATATTAATGAATTTAAGGATTCATGATTTATGAGATTCCCAGCATATCAAGACATGTTACTAATTAATTGATTCAGATATACAAGAGTAGATTTACAAATAAGGAAAGAGAGGAATCAAGTTATGAAACAATATTTGCTTAAGTATTAAAACCAAACAGACATAAGAAACATGATTCGATGACACAAAAGAATTTAGATAGAGAACTTTATATTTTTGCGAGTTCAAGAATTCGCGAGTGATATGATCACTATGCATTGATTTGGGCGTAATAAATACTCATCTAGATTAAATCATTCTAAGACACGATTATCTCCCAAGTAAACATGTGTACAGTCCGAAAATTATATAAAATCACAAATCATCCAATTGCTAAAAGAAATCATAATATTTATCATTATGATATTTGTTATTCATGCCAAAAAATTCATCATACTTTGAATTATACATCAAACGAGAAATTCATTCATCTAGGTGAATATTCAAATAAAATTATCTGCGATCACAATCTCATGACATTTCAAACATATTAAACCTTAAAATATTATTTGTCAGATTAAACATTCGATATTTCAATTCATTTGATGGATCAAATATTCAGGATTGAAGTCATAAAATCATAAGAACAACCACATTAATTAAAGCTCAATGTTTGTATGAGAGAGAGATCTCTACTGCCTTAAGTGAGGCTGAAACTGACGGCGACCGCTAAGCGGCGCAAGCAGAAACAAAAATTCTATTTCGAACTTGTTCAAGCACAACGAAAGAGATATAACAAAAATCACTACGCTAACACAAACATTTTACGATGCGGAATTTAAACAAAGAGGGTAGAGCGATTTACCTCCCTCAAAAGTGAGGGGAGAAGAGTACCACGCAGAAACGGAGACTTAACGACACTTAGGTTTAGGGAAACCCTAATTTTGAGATGGTTTTGGAGAGATCCCGTCAATTGAGTCGAGGAGCGGTTCCAAAAATCGTAAGCATAATGCAGTTAGACGATTATAAAAGGGGCGTAAGCTTGGATCACAAATATACGCAATTTTGGAGACAAGAATTTCATTAGGGATAAAATAAAAATCTGATTAAGGGTGATGTAGGAAGATTCTTATCAAAAGGAGGCCAAATCTGAGCCCAAGGAGGAGAGGGAAGACAACCCTAGATGATCCTCTCGCAAATCCCGACCAAAAAGAAGAAGAAGCGGCTGCCGAAGGGAGAGGAGGAGGTGCTGCTTTTGCTGGGAGAGGAAGAAGGGGGGGGGGTTGCCGACCTGAGAAGGAGAGAGGGACCGCTGCTGCTGCCGATCAAAGCAGGGGGGGGTAGAAGAAGCTGTCAGCTTCTTGAGAGAAGAGGAAGAGGCGCAGGAGAAGGCTAGTGAAAACAGGGGGAGGATTGCCGACCACGCCTGGGGGAGGAGGAGTCGCCGATGGAAGTAGGAGGCTCTGCGACTTGCGAAGAGCGGTGACATGTGGGAGTCGGGAGACGAGGTCGGCAAGGAGGCGGGATCAGGAGGGCTTGCAGGACAGGAGCGGGATTTTGCGGAAGCCATGGGCCGGAGGATTAAATCGGGGGGGGGGGGGGGCTCGGTTTAGGTAAACGAGAGAAATAGGTATTTTTTTATAACCCTTCATTATTATTATTACTTATTCTCTTTGTATGAGTGTAAAACAAGGGTTGTTGCAATATTGCTGTTATATTTTTCAATTTATTTTTATTTTGAATAATTTTATGCTTTGCGCACATTGAAGACAACTCCCGCGTCCGCCACTGCATCCCAGGGTTTGTGGATCATTTATCCAAGTACAACCACTTTATTCCACTCCACCACTTATACATCGCACCGACTGTGTCTATAGTGTTCATTCAGAAGTGCTCCGCCTCCATGGGTTTCCTCTCTTGATCAGTAACGATCTTGACCCGATTTTCATTAGCCTTTTTGGCAGGAATTGGTCAAGCTCCATAGCACCAAGCTCTACCTGAGCTTCCCCTATCATCCCTAAAAGAACGGTCAGACTGAGGTCCTGAACCACATTTCTTAGCCATGCTTACGCTGTTTCGCGATCTAGCAACAATGCCACATGGCAACTTGGATCCCTTGTGCAGAATTTTTGTACGACACCTCCTTTCATACTTCCATACAAACTTCTCTATTTTAAATTATAAACGATCGCGCTGCACTAAGATTGAGCATGTTATTTGAAACTCGAATGTCGCTTGAAAAAGTGCTCGAATATTGAGTCGAATCCGAACCAATTACAATTGATTCAAATCACATTTCGAGTCGATTTCGAGTCTGCCCCGAATCACTCAACATTTGATTTGAATAAGCGAAAATTGATTAAAATATAATACATTTATTAATATATTGTTATTTTAAATTAAAGACCATTAGTTTAAACCTAAACTAAAAGAGTAAAACCTTAAAGTACTTCATTTCCTGAATTTCGAGTCGACTCAATTTAATTTCGAGTTGCTTCGGAATAAAAAGAAAAATTGCTCAATTTCGGTCCGACTTGATTCAATTTCGTTCGGGCCATTTCGAGTTGAAGTCGATTTCGAGCCAAGTGTAACTCAAAAATTTTGATTTCGAGCCGAACCCAAATGGCTCGAACTCGACTCGAAGTCATCCCTACTTTCCACTGCTTATTCCCTAGTTCTTACTAGGTGAATGCGGGTAGTCTCCCTTGTCTGGTAAACTACAACGGTTGTTATCCGTGCAGATTAACGTCGGCAGTGCACTGGTCAATGAAACATTAAACAATGAATAAACACCAAGTATCGAATCATGTGGAGTGCGAGTGAAGATACAAGGACGTCTTATGCCTTGAGCTATCTAAGCGAACAATTAATTTAAAGCTTTATAGTCCTATTCATTAATCCTAAATTAACAAAACAAGGCAAGCATGAATCACCAAGAAAACTAAGAGAGGAATAAAGGTGGAGGTGAAGATAGCACTACTAATACAAAGTGAACGATGAGACGATTCTTCGGAATAGGAGGAGAATTGCGTGTTGTCACTCCGGCTCCTCATGAAAACCTCAACTACCTTCAGGGAGAAGGAATGAGCTGTCACCAACCTTCTAATGACCCGTCTTCTCTTCTTGCTGTTCTAATATCTACGTTGTTTGCACCAGAATCTTCTAATAACCATATCTTCACTTAGCAATCCATCAACAAAGTTTAGGGTTGAGGTGGAAGATGAATCTTCCCTTGGGAAATGGTTGGCGGCCTGCATGGTGCGAGAAAACGGCGGTAAGAATGAAGATGAATCCTCCGTTCGACCTAAAATGCAATATTTATACGTCCAGGAAGATGACCGCGTGCGCCCATGCGCATAAAGGCGCACAGTGTGCGCGTGAAGAACGACAAAATATGCAAAAGATGACACCAAAATGGGCGTGCGCGAAGAAGGCGCACTCACGCTCTCGGATCACTGATTTTCTAGGCATGAACGCACACAGGACATGAATAGTACCCACACACACATGTGCAAGGAGGCACACACATGCTCTCGAATCACTTATATTTAGCCCATAAATATGAATAGTGTGCACACACGCATGCTTGAAGGAAGCACACGCATGCCTATCCCAGAGATTCTGCAACATGCATAAAATGATTGTGCACGTGCATGCTCATAAGGGCACACACGCGTGCGTGAAGGAAATTGGGCCGAATCTCCCTAGGATAGGGGAAATTTCCACACCTGCATGAAATGAAAACAACAAACCTAGATATCACACTGAATAATACACGGATGAAAATCACATAAAACCACGCAAATGCAGGTAATGGAATCAATACAAAATAAAGGGTGAAAACACTATATAGAATAGAGGTATCATCCTTTACTACTGCGAGTCTTGCTAATCGAGATGTGGTCTCACGCCAACTCAAACACAACCTGCTCCAATCACAACAACACATGGCCCACAATGTCGATAAGCATCATCCCGACATTGCCCTAGAATTAGGTGACTTAATTTTTTTCAAATTTGTTTGCATCAGAAGATCTCAGGGGCGACACACTTCCATTCAAAGCTCTTTTCTTGTTTTTATGGATTATTTTAGATTCTTGAGTGCATTGACTAGGTTTCGTATCGTTGACACCTCCCGCGCAACCGCATCCACCCGGTCTTCCATGTTTTATAACTTCGCTGAGTGGTGGGTGATCACCCAGTCGAGGTCTCCCTACCGCCTGTTTGAACAGAACACTATTTTGGAGAATAAAGAGATCGAATGGGACAACCATCCCATTTTTCAGTTGTTGATCCAATGGAAGGATCTATCTTCAGCTGATGCAACTTGAATGTGTTGTGAGATATGATGGCTTAGTTGTCTTCACTCGGCTTTGTGGACGACCGATTTTTCAAAGTGGGTTGTTAATATTGTGGCGCACGAACGGTCGTCGATCATGCATATTTATTCAAGCAGAGCCGCAAAGGGTCTAGAAGGAAAACGTTAAACACGTATTTTATCGTCATGTACACTCCCGTATAAGGACTGGGTAGGGAAAATAGTATTACATCTTTATATTAAAAATTTTTGTAAGTGCTAAGTGCGGAATGACATGAGTTGCTCCATTGTAGTTTGTCTTTCATTATTTCAGTTTGCAATGCAATTTCATTGATCGCACCACATCTCCCTGCCAAGTTACCACATTCCCCAACACAAATCCCCACCGCCACCGATACTATTGGTACCTCTTCCATCATCCCCACTCATGATGAATCCCCCATCACCCTGCTGTTATGATTACCTTGACCTACACCTTCAGAGTTTCTATTTTCATTGTAAACAACCTTACTTCCTCCCACACAAATGTCCAAATGAAGAATTGTGCCTGTTGCTCAACACTGAAGGTAAATGGTGCTTTTGTTTCGTCTGTTGCTGATCGAAAGAGAGTTGTCAAAAATGAAGTTTGAAAAAAATGTTCTTTGTGAAAAATGAAATTTGCAGTATAAAACTGTTTGGGTAAAACTCTGTTTACAGTGCTGTTCAAAAACGGTGCCAATAAATTGCCTGGTTAAACAAAGTTTTAGTGGCTGAATTTTTCAAATTTTGATAATCATCAAACACAATATCGTAAACAGTTAGATATAATGCAATTTTTTTTAAAGATTTACCATAAGTTGAGAGTTATTTACAAGTTGAGTCATTTTTCGTATTATTATTATTACTAGCGCTTATGTGTGTATGTGAGATTTAGTCCCACATCGGGTGTTTACGTTTACGAGTTTATTGTAATCTTATATATAGCCCTCAATGGATGAATAATAATGAGGAAGTATTATTTCCTCTCAATTCAACTTGGTATCAGAGGACCGGTAACCTTAATCCCGTTTTCCGCTACAGCCCACTTTCCGCTTCCGTATTCAAGCCGCGAAACCGATCCCGCTCCCGATCTCTGCTCTCCCTACAGGAATGATTGGCGGCGCTCACGCCGCTGCCAGTCGCTGAGAGAGACGTAGCCTCCGCCCCTCCATTAAGCCGCCGACCTTCTTTCCTCTACACGCCGATCGTCCCTCTCCTTCTGCGACGCGACCAAGGTCAGCCATGGTTTCTCCGGCGCGGCTCATGCGCCTCTAATTTTTGCTCCAGCAAGGCTCCTGCTCAGGCACCGCCCCCCTCCCCCTCCTCCTACACCGGGACCTCACTAGCTCTATGCCTCGGGCAAGGCTTCCGAGGATCTGCGCCTGCGCTGTTTTCTGGTTCTTCGACCACCACCGATCCCACTGCTCCGCCTGTTTTGCCCTTGTGATTTGTTATTTGTGGTGCTGCCTGTGCGTTCTTTCGCTGCGTCTCTCCCAGATCTCCTGCTTCGACGTCTCCGACATGGGTGACTCTTCAACGTCATCGCCGGGTGTGATTCAGCCTCAGATGAGTGACCCTCAGCGGTCCCACAACCACACCGGCTCCCTGAAGATTACTACCGTCCCGTTAGATGACACAAACAATCTTGAGTGGTCCCGGGCGGGCCAACATGTCATACGCAACCATCCGATGTTTGGGTACATTGATGGAACTGTTCAGGAGCCCCCTAAAGCTGATCCCTCCTGGAAGCGATGAGACTCAAAGAACTCCATGGTGGTTTCATGGCTTTTTCATTACATGTCTCCGAAGGTTTACCAGAGTTACATGCTGATGGACTCTGCCTTTGATATTTGGACCCGTGCCCGTGAGACGTATTCTCAGATTGGCAGTTCCACACAGGCTTATGAACTTACTCGCCGCATTTTGAAATTGTGACAAGGCTCTATGACGGTGTTATCGTTCTTTTCTGAGTTCGAGCGTCTATATCAGGAATTTGACTATTTCTCGCACTTCACCCCAGCGTGCACTGCGGACGCTGTTCAGCTACAACACCGGGAGGATCGCATTCGTCTCCATGTCTTCTTGATGAGGCTGAATATGAAACTCAACATGGTACAGACATATATCCTCCACCGATCCCTTTCTCCCGTCTCTCCGGGAAGCCTTTAGCATGGTCCTCGGTGATGAAGACCGTCAGAAGTCTCTTAGTGCAAGTACTCCTCCTGAGCGTTCTGCCTTGACTAGCGTTGGACGTGGGCTCCCTCTCAGCCCTAGCTTGTCTGTTTCTAGTTGTGATTATTGTGGTCGTAAAGACCATACTTGGGAGATGTGCTACAAGCTCCACCCACATCTTGCCCCTCGTGGTCGTGGTCGTGGACGGGGGCCAGGACGTGGGGACATCTCTAGGGTGGCTCCAGACCTCATGTTGCTGCTTACTTTATGGTCGTCTACGACGAGCCTTCCAGTGTTGTACAGGGGAAGCTTACTGCTCTTGAACTGGATGTTTTCTGCCGCCTGCTGCACTCTCATCTTGATCATGCCTCTGCTGCTAGTGCCTTTATTGCTATGCCCAGTGCCCATGCTGCCACTGCGTCCTCCTCTGAGTGGGTGATTGATTCTGGTGCCACCTACCACATGACTGGCTCCTCCTCGGGTTTTCTCTCTTACACTCCTTTGTCTGGTAAGGACAAAGTTATCTCTGCGAATGACTTGTTGTCTCCCATTACTGGCAAAGGACTGATCTCATGTTCCCTTTCCCGGTCTTTGCCATCTGTTCTTCATGTTCCTTCCTTTCCTCTCAATTTACTATCAGTGATCTTACTCGATCTCTTAATTGCTCAGTGAATTTTTTTCCTGATTCTTGTGTTTTTCAGGAATTGGGTAAGAAGCGGAACATTGATAGTGGTAGGAACCGAGGTGGTCTGTATTACCTGGATCTCCAGCCTTTGCCTACTCTGGCTCTCTCTTGCGCTACTGTTACAGCTGATGATGTTCGTTGATGGCACTTGTGGCTTGGACATCCCTCTCCCACTTATCTTCAAAAGTTGTTTCTTGTTTTTGTACCTTTTTTACATACTTTTGTCTGTGATGTCTGTGATCGGTCTAAACATGTGCGACATAGTTTCTCACATTTATCTTCTCCTAGTACTACTCCGTTGGATGTTGTTCACTCTGATTTCTGGGGTCCGTCCCCTGTTGTATCTCTTTATGATTTTTGTTGGTTCGTTACCTTTATTGATTGTTTTTCTCGCACCACTTGAGTGTATCTGTTAAAAAAGAAAAGTGAAGTCTTCTCGTGCTTTCATGTTTTTCATAAGATGGTCCAAACCCAGTTTAAGGGCTCTATTCGTGCCCTGCGTAGTGATAATGAGAGAGAATATGATGATCGGGGGGAATTTGGTTCATACCTCACTAATCATGGTATCATCCACCAGACTACTTGTGTCCACACCTCTACCCAAAATGGAGTAGCCGAACGGAAAAATCGACACCCGTTGGATGTCGTCCGTTGTCTTCTGATCACTGTGCATCTTCCCAAATCCTATTTAGGGGACGCTTTTCTCACTCCCGCGCACCTTATCAATTGGCTTCCTTCACGGGTTCTTGACTATACTACTCCCCTCGCTCTGCTATCTACCACAACCGTGGTCTATACTTCCCACCTGCCTCCTCGTGTTTTTGGGTGTGTATGTTATGCCCATATTCATCTGCCTCACCGAGACAAATTGGACTCCCGTGCTCATCGGTGCGTTTTCCTTGGATACTCTTCTACGACGATAGGGTATCGATGTTACCACCCTCCCTCAGGGCGTATGTTTTGCACTATGGATTTCACCTTTAGGGAAGAGGAATCCTATTTCTTACCTTCGGCCACTCTCTTCGTCAGGGGGAGAGTAGTCGTGATGCGGATGATCCTCTTCCTCTTCTTCCCCCTTTGCCACCACAACTTCCTCCTTGTAAGGAATTGAGACCTCCTATCCCAGTTTCTCCTCCTATCCCAGTTACTCTGCTTGATACTCCGATTTCTCCTTTTCCTCACGTGTACCATCGACGCTGCCCGACAGGTATACATGCTACTAAGGTTGCGTCTCTACCAGTGCCCACTTCTGCCTCAGATTCTGATGATACGGATTTCCATATTCCGCTTGCTCTGTTGAAAGGTAAGACTGCATGTACAAAACATCCCATTTCTAATCATGTTGCTTACCACCACCTTATCCCGGCCCATCAAGCATTTGTTGTCTCTCTCTTCAGTTGTTATCCCTAAGACATGGCAGGAAGCTTTGGGTATTCCGGCTTGGACTCAGGCTATGAAGGAGGAGATGTCAGCCTTGGACAATAATCATACCTGTGATGTTTCTTCCCTTCCTCCTGCAAAGAAAGTTACTGGCTCGAGATGAGTGTTTTTCGTCAAACAGAATCCAAAGGGGAAGCTTGAACGGTACAAGGCGCGACTGGTTGCCCAGGGGTACACTCAGACTCATGGAGTTGACTATCAGAAAACTGGGATGCTCGGCTGTGTTCCAGCGAACACTCCGATGGAAGAAAATCATGGAATCTGAGGATGGTAACAGTGATTAGGCCAATGTCACGCGCTACCATAGATTAGTTGGGAAACTAATATACTTGTCTCATACTCGTCCCGATATTACTTATGCTGTTGGGATTCTGAGTATGTACATGCATGCTCCCAGGATTAGACATCAAGAGACAGCTTATCGGGTGTTACGGTACTTGAAGAAGGCTCCGAGTCGTGGTCTTCTATTTTCAAAAAACGACCACTTGAGGATTGAGGTTTTTACTAATGTTGATTGTGCAGGATGTCGTGATGATCAAAAGTCTACAACAGGTTATTGTTCTTTTGTTGGAGAAAACCTGGTGACCTGGCGCAGTAAGAAACAACATGTAGTGGCCAGATCAAGTGCTGAGGCAGAATACCGTGCAATGTCAGAAAACACGTGCGAAGGTCTGTGGCTGCGTACAATTCTACATGACTTGGGGTTTTCCGTGACGACATCGTTCTCCTTGTTTTGCGACAACAAGACAACAATCAGTATATCCCATAATCCTGTACAACATAACAGGACAACACACGTTAAAGTGGATCGACATTTTATCAAAGATCACTTGGATAAAAAGGCTATAGTCACACCATTCGTTCACTCTAAAGGTCAACTGGCAGATGTGTTCACAAAACGTTTGGGGTGTGATGCATTCAATGATGACATCAAGAGACTTGGAATGACTGATATCTTTCGTCCAACTTGAGGGGGAGAGTTGAGAGTTATTTACAAGTCGAGTCATTTTTTGTATTATTATCATTACTAGCGCTTATGTGTGTACGTGGGGTTTAGTCCCACATCGGGTGTTTACGTTTATGAGTCTATTGTAATCTTATATATAGCGCTCAATGAATGAATAATAATGAGGAAGTATTATTTCATCTCAATTCAAACTCCCTATCCCATAAAAAATTGCCATCTAGGTCCACAAGTTTAGAAGATATGCATGAAAACAGATCTTGTAAAATAATTCTCAAAGCAAAGAATGTCTGTTCAAAAATCAAATTACAGGTTCATATTGTGGGGCTTTAAGATAATCACGAGACACCAAACAAAACAGTTCAGCATTGCAGTTCAGAATGTAATAAATTGTGAAACATTGGAGGTGTTAACAGAAGCATAATGGATACTGAGGTATACATATCAGCATATCTCCAGTCACAAGCATAATGGATAATAGTTATACTAATTATTTGGACAGTGAAACATATATAAGCAAAAAAAAAAGATTACATTTGCACCATGCTCACATTGATCATTGAACTGACTAAACAAATGCATAAAAAAATCCAGAAACTATCAGTAAGAAGAAGAACAGTACACACTGATACAAACCCAGAAAAAATCACACTATAAAAATAATGAAATTAAAAATCTGAAATGAAAAAAAGAAGAGGAATAAGAAGAGGAAGAGGAAGAGGAAGAGGAAGAGGAAGAGGAAGAAAAGGAAGAAGAAGGGGATGAACTATGTATAAGCAAAAAAAAGAGATTACATTTGCACCGTGCTCACATTGATCATTGAACTGACTAAACAAATGCATAAAAAATCCAGAAACTATCAGTAAGAAGAAGAACAGTACACACAGATACATACCCAGAAAAAACCACTCTATAAAAATAATGAAATTAAAAATCTGAAATGAAAAAAAGAAGAGGAATAAGAAGAAGAAGAGGAAGAGGAAGAGGAAGAAAAGGAAGAAGGGGATGAACTATTTGGAGTAGGAGGTAATTAACCCTATCATCGCTGAACAACAGGGGACGGACCTTCGACGAGAACGAAGAACAACAGGCAGATCTCGGTGAGGAGAGCGAAGAACAACAGCCAAACGCGAGCAGTTGCGGGCGACGCGAGCAGTTGCGGGCGAAATTTGCTGGTCACGGAGGAGAGACGGGCCGTTGCGAGAGGAGAAGAGGAGACTCCTGGATGGGAAAGTACCCCAAAGCTGCGGTTCAAAAATACCCTAAATCGGCTTATTTTAAAAACACGGTATTACCTAAAAGCGGCCACAAACATCGGAAACAGCGTTTTCGCCAAAATGAAACGGACCCCAAGTGCTGAAACCAACGTAGCTAAAGACATCACCATCACTGACTTTCAGGCTCTTGAGGTCGAGGATGATCCTACTGGCCCTCCTTGCGACCAGTGATGACTCAAAGCCCTCTCTGTTTACCGTCGCGTAATAATATGTTATGATTAAAATCACATCTTTATGTAACTTGTCCTTCAAGGACATTTTGGTAATTTAATCATGAGAATGTCCTCTTCTATATAAAGGAGAGTAGAGAAGTCTTAGGGTATCTTAGTGAAGTATTGTAAGCTCTCTTTGAAGAGGAACTCTTGGAAGGAACTAACCCTCAAGAGCCTGGTGCGAGTATACATTGCGAGTTTTGTTGGAAGGTAGAGAATAAAAAATGCTTGATACTTTATTCATCCACTTAGGGGCAATATATAGGAGTTACGACAAGATACAAAACACCGATAGACGGTGTGAGACTAAACCTCAAACACATAAAGTCACTACAAGACCGACATTGACTTGATAATTCCAACACTTCCGCTCAAGCTGAATGTTACAACACTCGACGCACCAGATCCATATTGGGGCTGCAATTATCAGCGCCGTCGACCGGCCAAGACCGCATGATTTTTATCCTATGTTTTGTATCGCATTTCGTATTTTTTATTTAGCTCTTTATCTTACTTGTAGTAATCCCAGGCAAGGGGCGCGAACAATTAAAATTTGGTTTGATGTTTGAGACCTATATGGTCCGGTTTGGTTGTGGGAATGCATGCAAGAATTATTTCCTCTCTCTCTACCTCTTCCGTTTTCCCGCAGGAAAACCCTAAGCGGGTCGCTGCTTCCGCCGTTCTGCGACAGGGCTGCCGATCGGGTTCGGTTTCCCCCCTTCCGCGCCTACTTCTCTACTTCTCCTTTTTCTTCCTTCTCCTCCTCTCCTCTTACTCCCTCTCTTATTCCTCCCTCTCCTTTTCGTTCTCAAGCTGTCTTCACCGACTGAATCCAAGACGGGTTCCTCCGAGCCTTGGAAATCTTCTTCCTCTTGTGGCCCCATCACCAGATCTCGATCGGGGGATCACAACAACTTGGTATCAGAGCCCGACGCCGGGATCTCCCTACCTGGCCACTACCGCGCCGCCCTCATCGGGTTTCGCCGACCGACTGCACCTATTCCACCCTCCAGGGAGCCCGCCGGCCTGCTGCCAGCTCCGACACTTCCTCCTCTTCCCATGGTCGAAGGAGGTCCTTCTATCGGCCAACTGATGAAGATGTTTCAGGCGATGTTTGCCACTCAAAATGACAAGATAGACGCCCTAAATGCGCGTTTAGACTCCCTCCACGACGCCTCTCCACCACCACCGCACCCCGCCGCATCTCCGTCCGAGAGTCGGGTGGACTCGGCTCCTCGCGGAGACAACTACTCCGACAACCGTTTCGTCTGTATGGATTTTCCCCTATATGAGGGCCGCGAGACACCTTACCACGACTAATGCGCTTCGATTTCTTCTTTGCTAACCAACACATTCCGGATGAGGAGTGTGTCAGCATCACCTCATTCCACCTCCTAGGTTCGGTGCAACTGCGGGTCACACAACTCCTTCGGGAACACCCTACCACCTCGTGGGATGAATTCCGAGCAGCCTGCTCCCTCCGCTTTGGGCCGGCCATGCCGGGCAACCCTCTCGGCGACCTTATCGCTCTCAAGTACACCAGCTCCATCGAATCCTATCTGGAGCAATTTCAGATGTTACTCTCACGCGCCACGACCGTGTTACCGTCCCAACAAGTACCACTTTTCACCGCCGGCTTGCCCGACCGGCTCCGTTAGGATGTAGAATTTTAGAAGCCACCGGATCTCTTGACGGCTATGAGCCTCGCCCGCACGTTCGACCGGCTCCTCGCTTTGGATCGGCAGCCCTAGGGCCGCCCTCGACCACGACCTTCACCGTTTGACCTGGCCCGAGATGGCGGCCCGTCGTGAGAAGGGTTTATGCTTCAATTGCGACGAGTTATACACACCCTCTCATCGCTGTAAGCGCATTTTTTGGTTGGAAGTGGACGACCCACCGGAGGATGATGAAGATGGGTTCGACGATTCGAGGACACCACAACTGTCTCTCCATGCCTTAGCCGGACCGTAGGAGGGCTGTGCCATTCAACTTTTTGTGACGGTCATGGGTACATCACTTCTCGCTCTTTTGGAAACAGGTAGTATCCGCAGTTTCATCCGCAGGGACTGGTCCCTCCAGCTTCCGCATGTGACGCGCAGCCGCGTCAAGGTGGCAGTGGCAAACGACCAATAGATACCGTGTCCGAGGGTATGTCGACACGTGGCTTTCTAGGTGGACGGCTCTTCTTTCTAGACTGACCTCTTCCTTGTCGACCTTCGGGTCTTTGACATCGTGTCGGGCATTCGTTGGCTACGCACGCCGGGGCTCCTCACGTGAGATTTTGATCGTATGACCATCTCCTGGCGAGCCGACTCTTGTATGGTACAGTGCGAAGGGCAGGTTCCACAACAGTCTTCATCCTCTTTTTTAGTCCATACAGAGCCGTTGGCCGCCCCCACACACCAGTCAGGGGACCAACTGACGGATTTTGCTGCCCTTCTTCAGTCATTTTCCGAGCTCTTCAACCCGCGCTTGGGACTTCCACCGAGGCGGCGACAGGACCATCACATTTGCCTCTTTCCAGGGGTGGCTCCGGTAGTGGTGTGACCATACCGCTACCCCTTCCTCCAGAAGGACGAGATCGAACGACAATGCGATCTCCTCCTCCAGCAGGGGCTCATTCGGCGCAACGTTTCACCCTTCTCTTCTTCAGTACTGTTGGTGCACAAGAAGGACAACACGTGGCGCATGTGTGTGGACTATCGTTGTAACGGCCTAGGAAGGAAACCTGGCGCCGCCGGCCCACCAGGCAGCCCATGGAAGACCATGGCACCACCAGTGGTTCATCCGAACAATTACAAGGCCTGCAGGCCGTACACCCCAACCCATCACTGTGCTTGTTTCTCAGCAACAATAGGTTGTTGCCACGGGGTTTCGAACTCGCAACCTTGATAACACTCTCTTCCAACAGAGTTCATCACCAACTGAGCTGGCGGCGCCAGGTTTCCTTCCCGGGCCGTTACAAAAAAGTGCATTTTTTTGTAACGGCCCGGGAAGGAAACCTGGCGCCGCCAGCCCACCAGGCAACCCATGGAAGACCATGACACCACCGGTGGTTCAGCCGAACAATTACAAGGCCTGCAGGCCGTACATCCCAATCCATCACTGTGCTTGTTTCTCAACAACAGTAGGTTGTTGCCACGTGGTTTCGAACCCGCAACCTTGATAACACTATCTTCCAACAGAGTTCATCACCAACTGAGCTGATTGGAACCTCCTACCGAATCAAATTGCCCCCTCTCCCACATCAACCCTCGTAAGTAGCAGGGTCCCACCAGTGAACTTCCTTGAATTCTGAGTCGAGTAAGCCTACCAGAGAAATGTCCAGTTCAACCGAAACTACTGCTAATGCTAAAGGGCAGGTCCAACGGCACCGCATCTCCTCTTGAGAAAATACAAGGTAAAGGCTGAGCTTCCTAATACGCTTTCAATCAAAAGAACACAGTGTTCAAACCGACCCCCGTCAAAGGCATCACTCGGGTCTCTACTGATCTTACTCTGACATCTCTCCTATCATTGGATCTCAAAGAAGTCGTTATGCGCATTAGACTTCTTAATATGCGGTTCGGGCCAGGGAATGTGACTATCAGGAGCGTAAGCAGTGTTGGAGGACTCGCAATTGAATCCGCTGTTGATGCAAGAAAAGCTGTGATCCTAGGAGCTGCACATGATGGGAGCCGGTGTTGGTAAGTTTTCCATAAATCGCAATTGGAGGCATTATGGTGTTATCAAGGTTGCGGGTTCGAAACCCCGTGGCAATAACCTACTGTTGCTGAGAAACAAACACAGTGATGGGTTGGGGTGTACGGCCTGCAGGCCTTATAATTGTTCGTCTGAACCACCGGTGGTGCCATGGTCTTCCATGGGCTGACTGGTGGGCCGGCAGCGCCAGGTTTCCTTCCTGGGCCGTTACAATTGTGTCCTCAACCCAATTACCGTCAAAGACAAATTCCCTATCCCGGTAGTCGAGGAGCTTCTGGATGAGCTACATGGAGCATGTTTCTTTTACAAGCTCGACTTGTTTTCCGGGTACCATCAAGTCCGCATGGAGGATATGGACGTGGAGAAGACGACTTTTCAGATGCATCACAGGCACTTTGAGTTTCTGGTAATGCCGTTCGGCCTAACGAACGCGCCCTCTACTTTTCAAGCTTTGATGAATGAGGTATTCCAATCCTTCCTTCAGAAGTCCGTTCTGGTTTTTTTTGACGATATTTTGGTGTATAGCAAATCTTGGGAGGAGTATCTACGTCATCTTCGGTCCGTCCTCAGTTTGGCGAGCACGCACCAGTTGGTTCTCAAGCCTTCAAAGTGCTCATTGGGGCAACATTCAATCACTTATTTGGGCCATGTGGTGGATCACTCGGGTGTCTCGACCGACCCGGCCAAGCTCAACGGCGTGGCGTCATGGCCACTGCCGCAAAACATCACCGACCTCCGGGGCTTTCTCGGCCTCACGGGTTATTACCGTCGCTTCTTCCGCGACTACGACAACATTGTCGCCCCCCTGATCAGCTTGCTCCAGAAGAATGCTTTTGTATGGACCGACACGGCGACACAGGCGTTCCATTCTCTTCAAGCGGCCTTGTTGTCTGCTCCGGTTCTCTGCCTCTCGGACTTCACTGTGCCATTCCTCGTCGAGTGTGATGCGTCCAGTTTAGGCTATGGTGCGTGTTGTAGCAGGAGGGCGACCCCATCGCCTATTTTAGCCGTCAGACGGCCATCCACCACCGGAAACTTTCAGCCGTCCGGTTCTCCGCCTCTATTCGTATTTTTCGCTCCGACTCAGAGGGGGGGGGGTCCATATCACATGAGTTTCGTGACCTTCTCGTCTCTCATGTCACGCTCCCGCAGCTCTCCTGTCCTGGTGCTCATTCCCAGAATGACACTGCGGAAAAGAAACATCGCCACATCATTGAGACCGCTCACACTCTTCTTTTGGCTTCCCATGTTCCCCCTCATTTTTGGGTTGAGGCTGTCTCCACCGTTGTCTATCTCATCAACCTTCAACCATCCACTTTCCTTTAGGGTCAGTGTCCCGGTGAATGTTTGTTCTCTCATTCTCCTCGATACACTCATCTTCGTGTGTTCGGATGTCTGTGTTATGTCCTATTACCACCACGTGAGCGGACTAAGCTCTCTGCTCAGTCTGTTGCATGTGTTTTTCTAGGCTACAACTCAGAGCACAAGGGTTACCGCTGTTATGACCCTGTTGCGCGTCGTCTTCGCATTTCTCGTGATGTCATCTTTATTGAGGACCAACCTTTCTTCCTTTCTTCATCCACCTCTGCTTAATCCTCATTCACTATCTCGGCTGATATTCAGTTCCTTATTTTTACTACTGTACCACCACCTGTTTTGCCACCACCGTCAGACCAGTCACCAGCAGAGCTACCGCCATCATCGTCATCTCCCTCTTTCGAGTCCTCTCCACCTCCTCATGTTCTGCCATCTCCTGGCCCTCTACCTCCTATTCTCCACCACTACACTCGTCGTGCTCCGACTACCCCACAGGTGCCACCAGCCTTCAGTGAGAGTCCCGCGGATGATTCGCCTGCCAGACGTTACCCCCTTCGAGATCGACATCCACCAGATCGCCTCGGTTTTACCACCAAGCCACTCGACCTCACTGCTCTTCCTGCTACCTCCACCAGTACTCCAGAACCTAGTTCCTACCACGAGGCTGCTCAGGTTCCTGAGTGACAGGCTGCTATGTTTGATGAGTTGGCTGCTCTTGAGCGTACCTCTACTTGGGATCTTGTACCTCTTCCTCCTGGTGCTGTTCCCATCACTTGCAAGTGGGTCTATAAGATCAAGACTCGCTCTGATGGTTCTATTGAGCGGTACAAGGCTCGTCTGGTTGCTCAGGGTTTTCAGCAGGAGCATGGTCGAGACTATGGTGAGACTTTTGCTCCTGTGACACACATGACCACGACCAGGACACTTGTTGCTGTTGCTGCTGTCCATCGTTGGTCCCTGTTTCAGCTGGATGTGAAGAATGCGTTTATTCACGGTGACCTACAGCAGGAGGTCTACATGGTTCCTCCTCCCTGTTTTGCTGCTCCTCCTGACATGGTTTGTCAGTTGCGTCGTGCTCTCTATGGTCTCAAACAGGCTCCTCGAGCCTGGTTCGAGCGCTTCAGCTCTGTCGTTACAACCGCTGGTTTTCAGCCCAGCCAGCACGACCCGACCATGTTTGTTCACACCTCTTCCCGAGGCCAGACTCTTCTTCTGCTCTATGTGGATGATATGATCATCACTGGTGATGACCCGATTTTCATTGACTTTGTCAAGCATCACCTGCAACAACAATTTCAGATGACAGATTTGGGACCTTTGAGCTATTTTCTGGGCATTGAGTTTTCTTCCACCTCTACAGGGTTCCATCTCTCTCAGCAGCGGTATACTACTGATCTTCTAGCTCGGGCTGCTCTTTCTGACACCCGCACTGTTGCCACACCGATGGAGCTTCACCTGTAGCTTCAGGCTGATGAGGGGATCCCTCTTGCTGATCCCACTCGCTATCGTCATTTGGTCGGCAGCCTGGTCTATCTCACCATCACTCGGCCAGATATTGCTCATGCAGTCCATATGTTGAGCCAGTTTGTCAGCAATTCTACATCAGTCCATTATGCTCACTTGCTGCGTGTACTGTGTTACCTTCGTGCGACTCCTGGCCGTGGTCTGTTCTTCTCCAACAGCAGTTACCTCCAGCTTTCTACTTTCTCTGATGCTACTTGGGCTAGTGATCCTTCTGATCGTCGCTCCGTCACTGGTTTCTGTCTGTTTTTGGGCTCCTCCTTGCTTACCTGAAAGTCCAAGAAACAGTCTGGTGTTTCCCGCTCTAGTACTGAGGCTGAGCTACGCGCCATGGCGTCTACGGCCGAGGAGATTATCTGGCTTCGTTGGCTTCTTGCAGATTTTGGCATTGTCTCCTCAGGACCGACCACTCTCTTTTGTGACAACACTGGTGCCATTCAGCTCACTCTGAATCCAGTGAAGTTTTGTGATAACACTGATGGAAGTTGCAATAGGGCAACTCCACCCTGACTCCCTGTCTTCTCCTCGGCTGTGCCCTCCTCCTCCTCCCCAGGGCTATTTGCATAGCCTGATGTTGATCGGGAAGAGGGTGGTCTCTGGCCCTGCCTCCAGCCCTGAGGGTTGAACTGAACTTAGCCCCCCTGACGTTGGTCTCCATGAAAACCTCTCCCCGGCCCCTGATCTTGCCACTCCTGCTGCCTTCAACCAAGCCGATTGTTCCGCTCCTGGCGGCCCCATCTCGGCTGCTGCTGCTGCTACTGTTCCCTCTGTCGGGGTTCAGCTCTCCTCACCTCCTGACCTCTGCCACCTCCTGACACTTTATCCTCATCCGTGGCCCACTTGGCCAGCTTCCGGGCAAAGTTCGGGTTCGATGCCTCCCCGTCGACCTCCCTCGCTGCCCTCTCCATCAGCTCCTCGAAGGAGAGAGGCGACACCCTCTTCAGCTCCATCCTGAAGAGGCCCTGCTGCAGCCCCAGGGTGAAGACCATCATCAGGGTATGCCCTGACATCTCCTGGACCCGGTCCACATAGCTCCCTAGGTTCTCGTTCACCCCCCGCTTGATGTGGAACAGAGAATCAGACTCCTTCTTCCTTTTCTTGGAAGTGGTGAACCTCAGCATGAACCCCTGACGTAGGTCCTTGAAACTGTAAATGGAACTGACCGGCAGCTGGTGAAACCAATCTCTTGCCTTCTCCTTTAGGGTAATGACAAAGAGCCTGCACTTGAATGCATCCGACATCTGTCGGATCGAGACCACATCCTCAAACCACTGGATGTGTTGAACTAGATCATCATTCCCGATGTAGTAGTATATCTCCGGCTCACGAAACCCCTCTGGAACTGGGGCAGATGAAACCAACTCGCTGAAGGGGCTGCCTCCCCCTGCTGGGCGAGCCGGGGGATCTCGCACACCCATCTCGCCGATCCGGCCTCCACTTGCCGAGCCGGGGAACAACACTCTCCCCTGCAGATCTCTCTCCCTCCCCTCCTATGCTATCTCCTTCCCAGGTCGCCTGTCGGGGGCGTTCTCGCCCAGTGTTGGGGCTCCGACAACTGGGATCGCTGGCGTCGAGCACTCGGCGCGCGTGCCGAGTTCGAACTTGACGAGGCTAAGCACCTCCTGACGGAAATCCTCGAACATCCCGAGGGTGGCGAGAGGGGGAGGGGTTGGCGAGTCGGCCTTGCCCGAACCTCGTCCTTCTCCTCCAGTCATCGAGCTCACTAAAGATTTTCGATGCTGATCACTCTCCACTCTCACCACACCAAAATGTTGAAACCGAAAATCGGTCTCTGTGGAGTTCGACCCTTGTGGAAGGGGTGATCGCACACTTACTTCTCTCTCACAAGCTAAACAACAAAAGACTCAGCACAAGGAACAGACCCAAGGTTCCAGCACGGAGGTCCCACCACATACCCGAAAGATCTTAGAGCGCTTCCCCTCTTTAGCCAAGTGCTGAGCTAAGGATACCTCAAAAAGCGCAAGAATACCCGGACACAGGTAAGCATGCCTTCTGAGGTACCCCCTTGAGTCTATTTATAGTTTTCTGAAAACGGTCTGCCAACAGCCAACCTCCGCTGTTCCAAACAACTATATGCAATCCAGGTTGGTCTGCCAACAACGTAACTCCGCTGTTCTAAAATGCTATGGGCAGGCCAACAGGAGTAAAGTGGTAAAAATACATCATACAACACTGGGGGAGTGACCCCTGAAAACCTCCACTCGCATGGGGTGACGAGTGCTCGATGGTGCTAGCACTCACCGCCTCCCTATGGCCCTGGGCGAGTGTGGGCCAGAAAACGCCCCACTCGCCAACTACCTGCAGAGATCTATGGGCGAGTGCGAGCTTGCTGCTCCACTCGCCCCCGTTCTGCTCCACCCCACATGGGCGAGCCGACGGAGCTGCCGAGATGTCATTCAACACTAAGAGGTGTCGAGTGAACAAGACTCACTCGACGCTGGGGCGGAAGGCGTCGAGTGGACTCGACGCCAGCGGAAGGCGTCGAGTGGACTCGACGCCAGGGTCCCGGCTCGCCTGGCTTGGCTAGTCTGGCTCCTGTCGATCCCCACTCGCCGGATATGGGGTTTTACATGTAGGTCTTTTCAAAGTACTCCGTCGACTTTAGAACTTACTCTTATTGTGTCACTTCTGGACCATACATGATTTTTGAGTGTAAAATAAATATCGGCAATTTATAGGAGAAAATCTACTAAATATCATTTATTTTCTTCTTAATTACAGATACTGTGTATCTATGTTCCAATTCACTCAATGCTTAGTATTGTTACAAATCAAACGGACCGCCTTTTTATTTGCTAGAAAAATACTCGGATTTCATTTGAGATTCATTTTCTATAAATCACGTTATCATGAGTTTAACACTTCAAAAAGCACTCAATAAGAATGAATCAAAACTAAGAATTCATGGCGCCGGCCCGAAATAATTGGGATAAGGTTAGTGATGCTGATATTGAAGTTTGTTGATAGGTTTATTGCTTTAGCTATTCGTCTAATTTAATGTTTTGATTCTCTGCTCTACTTGTTTAGAAATGCTGTCTGAAAAAAACTTTCTATACCAGAATTTACTATCTTAGTCGTGATCACCATATCTGCTGTATTTAATGCTATAAAGACATGCTTATTTTATTTTTCTATGGAGGAAAGACCACTCACAAATAGTCGCCAAATTTACCATTAAAGAAGTGCGAGCTACTATCACTTCTTAAAATCCTATACAATTCTCATACTTCGGTTTGATTACATTTCAAAGCAGTGGGCATGAAATTTCTTAAATGTTGACTTTTACTGGCCTACAAAAGCATGTTCTCATTGCTAGTAATAGTTTATAAATTGATCTTTGGCTAACTTTTGCCAGACAGTTTCAAAGGCCAGATGCTGCAGAGTTGTCTGATTTTGGTTGTTTTGTTGTTCTGGTTCTTGGAATCGCAGCATTACAGTGGATAGGTAGGGACTGTCATTGTTCAACTAAAATTTCATTTCAGTATTTTCGCCTTCACATGTTCCAATAATTTCCGGCTTTGATACATTCTCTAAAATGGTTGCAACTAACTTCAGTAAAAAAAATCCTCGTTCTCCAGATATCAGCTTAATATATCACATAATACGGGGACAAGGAACACTCAAGCTTTATGTAGTTTATAATGTCTTAGAAGTGAGCAACAGACTTTGACTTTGTACACTTTTCAAGTTTATTGCTAGATGTACTGATTAATTGTTTTTCTATTTGTAACAGATTTTTGATAAACTCTGTCAATCTCTAGGTGAAGATGTTTTGCAAGTTATGTTTAGTTCAGCTGAGGGCCTTTCAAATTGTTCTACAGAAACTCTCAAGCTTGAGCTCAGAACATTTATTTTTGATGCAGCCATTGCCATTGCTGCATTTAATATCCTTAATGATTGATTTTACCCTCTATAGATATGAATGTGCATTCGTGTGTGCTAGTATTTAATACTATTACTAAGTACCAAGGACAAATCTATACTTGAGATAATCGTGTGAGTACACATTGGACAGCGACAAGTCCGAGAAATGTCTAAGTCGAGTCTGAGAATAATTTAAAAAAATTATGAACGTGTACAACACGTGGTTTACTATTGGAATGTGGTGTGCAAATAGTACAAATCAGTGTGCAGTTAGCAGTCTCCCTCCTTTTGAGATTAGTCCCACATCTCAGATTCTGTTTTTGAGTCTCCCTCTTATGTGTATATATAAGGGATGAATATATTGTTTTGTACAAGTGTGGATAAGATTTTATTCCCTTTTAATTTCTACTTGGTATCAGAGGTAGGATTGGAAATAAATAAAAACAGGTTTGGAGAAATCCCGTTTTTTTCTTCCTCTTTTTCCCCTTCTGTTGAAGGAAAGTCTTCAGAACTTTCCAAGTGCGTCATCAGGAAAGGATTTCCCCACCGGCAGGCGGGAGGAAAGAAATCGCACGCCATAGAAGGAACAAACGACAGATTCGGCGTAGCGTACCGTTGGAGGCTTAGCGGACGCAGTCGAAGGAACGCGCACAAAAGGAGTTGCCGCGCACACGAGGAAAGTTGCGGTGTCGCGCCGTCTGTACGAGTTGCAGTGTCGCGCCGCAAGTTACCGCTCACTCGGGGGAGTTGTCTCGCCGTCTGCTGGAGTCCTGCGGCAAGAAGCGCACGTACAACTTTCTTCAAGGATCACCGGGAGAGATACACACGATACTTCATTCCGCGCGACAGAAGAGGAGTGCGGAGGAGCTTTCTTTGTGTGACAATACGCGTGGGATACGCACTGTGCGGCTGTGGAAAAGGAGCGCGTGTCGTGCGTATGGTGAGAAGCATCGGACGTGGCATGCGCAAATCGACGACAAAAGACGGAGCCCGTGCGGCTGTGGAGGAGCACGCGACAAGGATTTTTGCGGCTGTGGAGGAGCACGCAGCAGGGATTTTTGTGGAGGAGCGCCTTGAAGGAAGCGACATCGTCATGGGGGTTGCTGTGGGAGCAAGTGGGTCTCTGTGGTGAGTGTGGAGTCTAGTGTGGCGCGATGTTCAAAGCAGATCTGCTGGTTACTCACGGAGAAATTGGTTGCCAAGATGGAGGAGGCGGATCTAAGTGTTCCTCGAGTTCCTACGGATGTCAAAAGGCGAGGGATTGGCTCAGTCGTCGTCGCCTCTGGTAAAGCTGGATCTTCCCCTTGTGGAGCTGAAGCTCGATGGACCAACTACATACTTAAGTTGATTGTGTTGGGTGAAAAGTGCACTCATCGGAAGGAACCTGAAGGGTTATCTGACTTGCGAGAAGAGGGAGCTAGAGAAGGACTCAGATGGGTACAATGAATGGAAGACTACACACAGTCTGTTACACACCTGGCTCCTAAACTCAATGATTGCGCCCATCGCTATCACGGTGGATGACATAGAGACTGTAAGCGATGTTTGGGGCAAGTTACAAAGGCTCTATGCAGGAGTCGACAACAACATGCGTGTGTTTCAGATCGAACATGAGATTGAGACTTTAACCCAGGGAGATCGATTCAGGAGTATGCCGCAGATTTGGAATGACTATGAGAAGACTATGATTATTTCTCACCAGCCGCATGCTGCAAAGATCCTGAATGCACGAAAGGGGAGCGAGATGCTCAACGGAGGACTATGCCTTTATGTTGGGGTTGAACATGACATTTGAGCCGAGGTGTGCAATATTTCTTGCTCAGCAAAAAATCTTCTCCCTGGATGAGACGATCTCGACCATGATGCAGGAGGATAACATGATTAAGCTCCAGTCTGGTGCAACCACTCATCCCGGGGAGAAATTAGCTCTAGCGATCACCAATTTGCGGCACATGTGATATAAGAACGAGACACGACAATGTTACAATTGTGGAGAGATAGGTCATCTCCGACTGGCTTGCCCCAAGCCACCAAAGGAGCGAGATACAGGAGGAAGGGGTCATTTTGGAAGTCGTGGTCGTGGCCATGGGGGTCGTAGAGGTGGCTGAGGATGCTACAGAGCAACTCTAATGATTGAGGACAAGGAGGCAGAGAGATATATGGCTGCTGCAAGTTACTTAGAGGAGCAGAGAATTTTAGATGCCTACTCTCAACTAATGCGGAAGAAACAGGAGGGTACGACCGATGACACTCACTGCAACTTCATCCATGGGTAACATTGCCTCTTTTGCTCACATAGCCACATGTACTTATAATACACTTGCTCTCGCATCTACATTCACCACTGGCTCGCTAGACTGGATGGTCGACTCGGGTGTCTCTCAACATGTTATTGGGGTTGCGAATGAATTCCTTTCGTACACTTCCAGGGATGTGCACTTGAATGCAGTGTATTAGATTTTTGATATTTAAAGAGTGCACTAGGAAATGGACTGATCTTCCGAGAGAATGAACATCTGAATATCGAGGGCTATTGTGACTCTGATTGGGCTAGCTGTGCAGATGACAGGAGATCCACATCGGGATATTGCATGTTTGTCGGGGCAACCTTGTCTCCTGGAAAAGCAAGAAGCAGACTGTAGTTGCGAGATCTACAATCGAGACAGAATACAGGGCTATGAGCTCAGGTGTAGGGGTGCTGCGATGGTTGAAAGCCCTGCTGAGTGAACTCAAGATAGGTCAAGGCGAACAAATGACATTGTGGTGTGATAACAAGTCAGCCATTAACATTACAAACAATCTTGTCCAACATGATAGAACCAAGCATATAGAGATCGATAGATTCTTCATCAAAGAAAAGCTGGATGGTGGGATACTGAAGCTGAGACACATTGCTACAAAAAGACTTAGCTCACTGGATTTATGTAGATTGCCTGACAAGATAGGCTTAGTGGATATCTTTCGCCCACCTTGAGGGGGAGTGTTAGGATGTGGTGTGCAAATAGTACAAATCAGTGTGTAGTTAGCAGTCTCCCTCCTTTTGAGATTAGTCCCACATCTCAGATTCTGTTTTTGAGTCCCCCTCTTGTGTTTATATATAGGGGATGAATGTATTGTTTTGTATAAGTGTGAAAAATAAGATTTTTTCCCTTTTAATTTCTACTTCAACTGTATGTCATGGTCACTTTACGCGACTCGACTCTTTTGCAAGTTAATTGCATCTATAAGAGCTGAAGAGGGGTTGAAATCATAGAATAGAAGTCCTAGCCATCACATATGACATTCCTCTTGGTAAGTATTGTGAATTTGTGTGCGACTAATTTCTGCATTTGTGCTTAAACTTATTTTTTAATTTTTGTAATTATGGGATTGGTGAAATTGGGATAATGTGATGAATTGTGTGTACATGATTTGTGATTAACTTATACATATAGAGATATTAAAAAAATATTAATTTAATTGTAATTTTGTTCTTTAAATTAATAAGGTCGGGTCACATGTCCTTGTCTTGTCCTTTTCCATGTTCATGCCCGGGTGATGGGGATCACATTTCACGAGCGGGACAACCTTTATCAGAACCCACCTGAGTCTATTTACATGGCAGGTAGAGTTAGGATCATCAGATGGATGATCTGAGCCTGTAGTGGTGTTTAGAACGCTGATGCTTATTTTTATGTATTTTATGTATTTTTATTTAATGTAAATTTAGTGGTTTATATTTCAGAAGATCATGACCATCTGTAATGAGTTCAAGTCTATAAATAGGGGTTGCTTTTCAGGTATCACGGATTTTGGAAAAAAATTCTGGGCTCTAGCGGACGTCCCACTATGCTGATTCTATTGATTTTTGGTGCCAAAGCCAAGGTCACTACCTCCCCTTCCACATAACTACCTAGTACCTACACATCTCCACTCTTAACCGCTTAAAACTTGTATTTTCTGATCCATCAACCCACTTCCCATTATTTCTATTAAGATAACTTCCTAATTATTCTTCCACGCCAAAAATTCCTGCAACACTCTTTTTGATCCATCACCACCATTCTCATTATCACTACTAAGATAAGTGCCTAATTATTCTTCCACGACAACAATTCCTACAGACGTAACCACTTTTTAATCCCCATTTCCCATCTCCCTGCTTCTTCCACACTTCTAGCCGGGCCTACCTGCTATCCCTGCCAACTGCTGTAGACTCCAACCTGTTGCTGACCCTCCCCACCTCCTAATCTCACGCCACAGTCACCTATAAACCCAAAACACTACACAACAGCACTGGATTGAACTGTCAAGCAGATGACTGCCCTTCCTCCTTTTTAAACTCAAAATCAGTCCACCAATTAAAATACTAGCCTCTGGAGTCCTTACCAGCACAGTCCCTGTTCCTCCTACAGCCAACTACATCTGGCCAACATCCAGGATCCATCAGCCCCCTTTAATAGAATTCCTGCTGTAGAATTGTTGTCCAGTCCCAAATCAGCCATACTCAAGCCTTCCAGACTTCTATACTTGTGTAAGTTCATGCACAAAGTCTTTACTAATAATTGTTGAATATTTGATGAATAATCATATTATTTGTGATATTATTTACTAATTTGCTCATTAATTGGTCTACTTGCATGACTTATTCACTTACTATTTAATTGAAACATTCTTAACTTTAATTCAGCTAGCAATTTTTGTTTATGTAATGCTCTAATTTCAATTGTGGTTGTTTGCAAGTTTCTTTCTTAAAATTCAGAATTTTAATTGTTGGACAATTGTATGTGCATCACATCATTCCTAATTCCTACGACACTATGAACGCTCACTCATTAGAGTTTTGTTAGGGCATATTTACATCACAACAGCACATTCGTCTTGCGTCCGTGCTACCTAGATCCATATCAATAAATGTAGTCTCATTTTTGGTCATTTTAATTCCTTAACTTGTAATACTTATTCATTCAGTTATCTTATTAGCACAGGCTGTTACCCTGTCAACTTGCATTATTGCCCACAATAATGCTTTGCAGGCATTATTGGTGTCGAATAACTTCGCCGAAATAAAGAGTAACGTATTCAAACGTGTTAGCAAAGACAACTTGCATAATCTTGTATATTCTGGTGGGTTATTTTCTTTTAATTTCATAAATAACTTATTTTGTTAGCTTGTTCTTTATGGTTTTATGATAGCATTAGGATGGAAATTCTGAAGCACGAGTCAGACCAGAGGCAGCATGAAAGTTATCATCAAAGAACGTGCTACTGAAATTGATCCATTTTCTTTCTGTTTTTTTTTTATTTTTGATGTTTTCTACATAAGTCATGTTTATTTTATTTTGGGTGTTATGCTGCACGTAAAATTCCAACCATCAACATGTTAACTGTGTTGGATTGAAGTCAACAAGTCGGCTTGTAATCCAAGCCTGACTCTGATCAAAATTCAATTAAGCCAAGCCTGGATAGGATCGAACTAGCTGAAGATCAGATTGAAATTTATATATATGCATGCACATGTGAATATATATGTGTGTGTGGGTGTGCAGTGTTTATATGTCTGCATGCATATAATTTGTTTTGAATTAATGTGAATACATCTATATATTTGTGAGTCATTGTATGAGTGTATGTATGCATGTTGGGTTAAAATTAGGCTTGCTACACATGGCTGAAGTTGAGATCTGATCGAGTCAACCTATAACCAAACATGGCTTGATTCAAGATTGAATTTCTTAACTTTGAACCACTCTTGAGCCAATGTCAGATAAGCATGTGTTGTACCGCCAACAACCCTACCGGAGATGAACTTAGACTCAGTTCTTCTGTGTACTTGTTAATGGAAAACCAGTTTGAAGGCGCATAAGTTTGGGAAACTGATGCCTTTCATATCAATTCACTAATTTTACATTTGCAAAACGATTAATGCTGAGACATTGAATTTGAATCAGTGTTTTGACATGCTAGGATCTATTCCTCATGATTGATTCGAAGTTGATTTTCTGAATACTTCTAAATCGCGATCCTTGCAACATATGATGCTTATGCCAAAAATATGCATCCATTTACCAATTCTACAATAAGTCAATTTATGCTACACTATATAATTTTATATGTTAGCTTACTGTTTCCAACATAAAATTCATCTAGCACAAAAAATTCTCCTGTAGCCCTGTATGTTCTTTTTTTGTGAGAGGTTTTCCATTTGTTTTGCAAATATTTTTTCACAGAATATTGCTACTTGCCCCACTTTCAATCATTATTTTGTTGGCTTCCTGTGAGCAGATATAATTGAAAGGTTCCACATTACAGCTTTTGTGCTATTTGTGCTTGCTCAAAATATCTTGGAGACTGAGGGTTCCTGGTTTGAGGGTTTTCTTACGGTAAGTTTTGCATGTTTAGTTCATTGGGTAAAATAACAACAACACTAACAACACTCAACAACACTCAAGCCTTTATCCCACTATAGTGGGGTCGGCTATATGGATCCTTTGTCGCTATTGTGCCCTATCTTTAGTCATAATCTCATTAATACCCAAGTACATTGTGTCTTTCGTTATAGTTTCATTCCATGTCTTTATTGGTCTACCCCTCTCCCGTTTAACATGCCTAGTGAATAAACTCTCAAAACTCCTAATATGTGCCTCTAATGATCTACTTTGTGCGTGTCCAAACCATCTTTGTCGAGCTTCTCGTATCTTCTCTGCAATTGGTGTCACTCCTGTCGTATCCCTGATACATTCATTCCGAATTTTATGCAGTCTCGTGCGTTTACACATCCACCTAAGCATTCTCATCTCCGCAACTCCGATTTTTTGCTTGTGTATACAATTCACTGCCCAACACTTAGAACCATAAAGCATCGCTAGTCTAATTGCAGTGCGCTAAAACTTGCCTTTAAGTTTTAATGGTACTTTACGATTACATAAGATCCCTGACGTGCTTCTCCACTTCAACCAATCTGCTTGGATTATATGTATCACATCTTTATCAACACGACAACACTTCCATATTTTTGAACTATTGATCCAAGATATTTAAAGCACTCACTGCAGTAAATATCTTGATCACCCACCTTAATAGTGAAGTCATCCGTCCTTCTTGCACTATTAAATTTAAGCTCCATTCATTGGGTAAAATAAGAGAAAGTATTTAAAATGGTCCTCTAAGTACGTGAGATGTATTGATTTTGACACCATTTTAAAGTGGTCCCTAGACTTCTAAACCGTTATGGTCCTCCTGGTTTAGTCGTTAAAGATCAGCTAATAAGAAAAGCTCTTTTAAGGCACATTCGAAAAGCAAAAGCGACCTTTCATTACCCAATGAAATTTCTAACCTGATGTTGAATAGAAAGACCATAAATTATAGTCACATTTGGATAAATGTAGGGATCATACTGTAGCAAAAAGAATCCGTGTCAAATCAAACATCCTAGATATTCGGGGATTTGTTCATGGTGTTGATAAAATATACATATTTATTTGACATAGGGTGTCTTCTCTTTACCAGAATGCGCTCATGGTGTACATGTGTGAAATGCTAGTTGATTCGATCAAGCATTCTTTCCTAGCAAAATTCAATGATCTAAAACCAGATGCATACTCAGAATTCCTGGAAGACCTGTGCAAACAGGTATTTTTATGTTGAAATGAAGGACATTTCTTTTACTTGAGCCTAGATTTTACTTAATAGTTGTTGCAATATTCGTTAAAAATATAAGCATGGATGCTATTTTTCTGCTCATATTCTGCTTTCTCCAACTTGGGTTATGGTTTATGGTTTATGGAAAATCACAAACTTCAAATGAAGTTTCCATTAGCAAATTAAAGAAGCGAGTGGAGCAATTTATATTTTGGATGCTTTCTTTACTCATATGTCGCTATTATCTCTTGCTGTAGTGAGATACCACTTTTTCTGAGAAATTCGAATATTCAGAAAAATTGATTGGATGCTAAGCAGGTAGATGAACTAGTCTTGCCTTAAACTAGCAGAGATGGATATATACTCTTATCATCATTGTATACCCCAAAATGCCCCCACTTAAGATCATGTCAGCAAAATGAGCCAACTCAATACACTAGATAGCAACACAAAACAATCTTAACCGAGCAAGCAAAGCATGCTCATTTGGCGAGTTGATACTGTAACATTCCATTTTTTTAACGTCGCGTGTAATTATAATTTCAAGGACCGATCGCGTACAAAATTAATCGAGCCGACGGAGTTTGGAGGTAACTTGCATTTAAATCAAAGCTTCTTAGTGGTAAATTCAAATATTAATAATAGAAATAATATCGAATTAAGCCCCCCCCCCCCCCCCCCCCCCCCCCCGCTTCGGTCCAAAGTCTAGCCCTCGTGGTTAATCCCGTCGCCCTAGCCGCTCAATTTCCCTAACCGTTAAGGCGCCACATGATTTATTTCCTTCCAGAGCATTCCCGCCCCATTTTCACCCTCTCGCCGACTCCTGTAACCGCTCGGGTGTTGAAGTTGGAAGCCAACGTCGGCTATTTCCTCCTCGCCGGAATCAGGCGATCACTCTTCCACCTCTGCAACCCTAGTCGACCCTCTCCTTTGCAAGTGCGGTAAGAAGTAGATCTTCAACCCCAGCCGGCGAGAAAAGTTTCAGAAACGCCACTTTTTGTTTTCGGTGATCGTTCTTCGCAAATCCTCTTCTATTCAAAGGTTATCTTCTCATCTATCGCACAGTTATGCCCTTATGTCATTCGTTTTCAGATTTTGGAAGGGCGGTAGCGTCCGTGTGCCAAGGTTTGATCGATCTTTGTATAGATCCCTCTGTTGATATTCCTTTCATGTGATTGTGGTTCGCTCAATTTTGGCGAGTTTCGTAGTAACCCTATTTTATGGAGTCCAATTTAACATGGATTTTTCACTCAATTTCAGGTCCATTTAATTTTCAGTGCCAGTGATCGGAGAAGTCTCTCATTCATCTCCGATTTGAGGGATTTCCTAGCACTTGGATAGTGGGTGTTTCACCTATAATTGGAGATGTTCGTCGTGGTCAGACCTCTTGAAAGAAGAATTGTCACCTCACCGTGTTTACGAACGTCGAAACACCACTGTAGGAAACTTGACTCCTTTTAGTCTAATAGTTCAGACTATTTTTAATTCGCGTATTAACTATGTTGGTATATGCATTTAGAAATTACAAGTTCCTATTGTCAGAAGCAAGTCAAGGGGGTAGGTAAACACTTAGGTTAGATTAGCAGATTCAGTGTCATGAAAATCCTAAGCCCAGTGTATTTAACTAGAGCACTATTCTGTATTTAATTCACTGAACGCTAGCATAAATTTATTCAGAAAAGTAGCGAGGAAGGTTCACCTTTGTGTTTCTGGTGGAGGCACACCGCCATGTTTTCAGGGCCCGTAGGCCACCTGTTACGGCACTCGACACGCCAGACCCGCTTTGGGTCCGCACCTACCAGCGCCGCCGAGCGACCGAGGCCGCATGATTTGCCTCTCATGCTATCGTCGCATTTATCGTACTTTTATTTCGTATTTTTATTTCAGTTTTTATTTCGGTTTGTATCTCACTTGTGTAAGCCCAAGTGAGGGGCATGAACTTTTAACAATTGGGTTCATATGTTGGGTGACCTATATGGTCCGGGTTTGGCAATGGAAAAAGCAAGGAAGAATTAATCTAAACTCTCCCTCTCCCTCTAAACTCTCCCTCTCCCTCTCTACCACGCGGATAAACCCGGCGTGCCCTAGGCGTAGCCGTCGGCTTCCCGTGCTCCTCCACCGACCCCCTTCTTCTCCTTCTCCTTCCTCTCCTTCTCCTCCTCTCCTTCTTCTCCTCCTCTTCTCCTTCCCCTTCTCTTTTTCTCTTCTCCATCGTAGCACTACCGGTTTTTCTACAACGGGTTCTTATGAACCATCACTCGATCTAGGTCGGGGGGGTGGGGGGTCATATCAACTTGGTATCAGAGGGTTCGGCCGGCCTTGCCTCGCTCGGTTCCTACCGCACCGTCCTTCTCGGCCGCCACCGTCCAGCGCAGCCCTTCGCTGTCGCCCGCCCTTCGCTGCCGCCCACCAGCGCGACCGCCGGCCTGTTACCGTCCCCGCCGCCTCTCCCTCTTCCCATGGCTGAAGGCAACCCTACGGTGGGCCAACTCATGGAGATGTTTCAGAAAATGTTCGCGGCGCAAAATGAAAAGATGGACGCTCTCAATGCACGTCTCGATGCCGTCCATGGTGTTTCCCCTCCGCTGCCGCCCACCACACCCCTGACCGAGAGTCGTGTGGACTCGCACCTTCCACCAGGCGACTCACACTCCGGCAACCGCTTCGTCCGCATGGATTTCCCTTTGTATGAAGGACGTGAAGACCCCTTGTCGTGGCTCACACGCTGCGATTTCTTCTTCGCCACCCAACACACTCCGGAAGAGGAACGTGTCGGCATCGCCTCCTTCCACCTATTGGGCCCAGCACAACTGTGGGTCACGCAGCTACTGCGGGAGCATCCCACCACTTCATGGGACGACTTCCGGACTGCCTGCTCCCTTCGCTTTGGACCGACCATGCAAGGAGATCCTCTCGGCGCACTTATCGCTCTCAAGTACACCGGCGCCATGAAAACTTATCTCGAGCAATTTCAGCTACTGCTCTCACGTGCCACAACCGTCTTACCCTCCCAACAGGTGCCACTTTTCACTGCCGGCCTGCCCGACCGGCTACAGTGGGATGTAGAATTTCAAAAACCTCCAGATCTGCTGACAGCTATGAACCTCGCCCGTGCCTTCGACCGGCGCCTCGCCTTGGATCGTCCGCCGTCGCTTCGGCCGCGACCATTCTCATCAGTTTCCCCCGCTCCGCCGTTGGATGGGGCACAACCCCCACGGCCTACTTATCGGCGTCGCTTGACACGCCCGGAGATGGGGGCCCGTCGGGAGAAGGGCCTATGTGACAATTGTGATGAGCTATACACACCCACCCACCGGTGCAAACGTGTTTTTTGGTTGGAAGTGGATGATCCAACAGAGGACGACGACGATGGCTTCGACGACTCGGGCACGCCCCATTTGTCCCTTCATGCTCTGGCCGGACCGCAAGGGGGCTGCACCATCCAGCTTTATGTGACACTTATGGGTACCTCTCTTCTTGCTCTTCTTGACACGGGGAGCACCCACAACTTCATAGGCAAGGACCGGGCCCTCCAACTTCATCTTCCCTATGGGACGAGCAACCACGTCCAGGTGGCAGTGACGAACGGCCAGCAGCTGCAGTGTTTGGGAGTATGTCGGCAGGTGGCCTTCGGGGTCGAAGGGTCTCCATTTCAGACCGACCTCTTTCAGATCGACCTTCGGGATTTTGACCTCGTGCTGGGCATGCGTTGGCTCCGTACTTTGGGGCCCCTCACGTGGGATTTTGACCGCATGACCATCTCTTGGCGCGAGGGATCTCATGTGATCCATTGGCAGGGACACGTACCAACACAATCTCCATCCTCCTTTTTAGTCCACACCGAGACGGGGGTACTTCCTCCGCTGCCGCAGGGCGATTCTCCGGCGGATCTTGCTACGCTTCTTCAGTCTTTTCCGGAGCTTTTTAGCCCCCGTTTGGGCCTTCCACCGCGACGGCGACAAGATCATCGCATATGTCTCTTGCCGGGGGCGGCGCCTGTGGTGGTGCGACCATATCGCTACCCCTTCCTCCAGAAGGACGAGATTGAACGCCAGTGTGATCTTCTACTCCAGCAGGGTCTCATCAGACGCAGTGTTTCTCCGTTCTCCTCTTCGGTTTTGCTGGTGCACAAGAAGGACAGTATGTGGCGCATGTGTGTGGACTACCGCACCCTCAATGCAATCACCGTCAAAGACAAATTTCCTATTCCGGTCGTCGAGGAGCTCTTGGATGAATTACACGGAGCACGTTTCTTCTCCAAGTTAGATCTCTTTTCCGGGTATCATCAAGTCCGCATGGCGGAGGGGGATGTGGAGAAAACAGCTTTTCGGACTCACCACGGTCACTTCGAGTTTTTGGTTATGCCATTCGGCCTAACCAACGCACCTTCTACCTTTCAAGTTTTGATGAATGAGGTATTCCAACCCTTTCTCTGCAAGTCCGTTCTAGTTTTATTTGACAATATTTTGGTGTATAACAAGACCTGGGTGGAGCACCTATGTCATCTTCGAGCCGTCCTCAGCCCGGCCCACACGCAGCACTTGGTCCTCAAGCCGTCCAAGTGCTCTTTTGGACAAAGCTCGATCACATACTTGGGCCACGTGGTGGATCACTCGGGGGTTTCGGCCGACCCGACCAAGCTGGAGGGTGTGGCGTCATGGCCGTTACCGCAGGATATCACTGGCCTTCGAGGCTTTCTAGACCTCACGGGATACTACTGTAAGACTCGAACGTACCATTTTTGTATAAAAATAACAAACTATGTGAATATCCCCGATGATGAAAGACGATTTCCGTGATGGATTGACGTCGCACTTGTAATATGATGTTCAAATACTTTTATGTTAATCACGACAGCTGAGTTGGCCGGCTGTTTTAGGCATTAGTAGATTGGGTTTTTTTTGATGAATACGGGTTGGACCGGCCTAGATGGGCTAAGGGTTGGCTGTGCACTAAATACCAACCGGTTGCACCGGTTCATTGACCGGCTGTCTCGGTAAAGCGGTGGATATCCCGTTTTATCACCGGCCCGTGTTTCTTCTTCTTCTTCATTTCCACGGATCGACCGACGGAACGAACTCACGGGCCGCTCCTGCGCCGATTGCCCTAGCCTCCTCAAATCTTCTCCGTTTCGTACGATTTCTCCTTCGTTGGGTCGGTAATCTCTTTCTCTTCAATCCTTTTTCTTCTTGTATGAAGTTTGTGGATGAATTGATGATGGAGGAAACCCTAAGGTTTGGGATTTTGGATTTGATTCACTCGTTTTTCAAATCAGAAGTTTCTTTATGATTTTCCAAACCCTAAACCTTGATTTGAACTCATTTTGGGAGTGATGAAGTTAGGGTTTCATTAGGGGTTTTGTCTTGACCCCTTGCAATTCTTTGGTTGCCAGCTATATTGAGAATTAATTGGGGGTTGTCTTTGTACTTTTGGGCTGTTGGGTATGATCTGTCCGGTGGTTTTTGTGGGGATTGACACCATAAATTGAGCTGCAATTCACAACCCTTAATGTTTCCTTCGTGACAACCTTTGTGGCTGTGCATTGGAGCAACTTTGGTAGATATATGCTAAATGGTGTGCCCTCTTTTTGATTCCCCATGTTAGTCCTTCCCTAGATGACTCATAGAGGTCGTAGTTTTGACCGTCGTAGGAGCTCGCTCATAACTATTTATGGCGCAACCCTAAAGTAAATGATATTTTGATACTGCAGAGATGACGTCCGACGATAGACGTGACATGAACCCTTCAAAGGACAAGGGCAAAGGAAAACTAGGGGTGAGTTCTTATTGCTTTTTCCTCTTTTGTGAACCTTTCAGTTGATATCACTGGATATATGAATCGCTGAAAACGCTAACGTGGCTTAGCGAACGATAGAATTCTGAGGGGAATCAAATACAAATAAATCCTATTTTAAAGTAAATTGAATGAATTGAAATGATTGAATTGAATGAAAATGGAGAACGCGCCGACGCATCGAGATACTAAGGGTCGGCCTAGTAGGGGGGAATGTTTCAGAGTACTACACCTCGTGAGGGAGGTAGAACTCTCACACCTCGTAGGGGGGTCGAACTCCTACAGATTAAGATATGAATCCGAGTAGGAGGCGTTGAATCCTGTAGCGCATAGAAGCGCCCTAAAGCGGATAATAAGCGGAAGGGTCGACGGACCCGGATAATTGAAATATTCAGATGACCCTAAGTATTTCGAGAAACGAATTATGAATAAGAGAAGATTGATAAAAGCAGTACAACTGAAATATGAATTGATATCAGAGATAGAAATGTTGATTTTACCTGTTCCTAGCTAGTAATATGTTCATATAAATTTCATGCTGCTGACTTTCTTGTCTGCTTGCAGTGCGAAGTTATACAGGTAAGAGTAAGAATTCACTTAGTTGCATAACTAATTGGTTCCTAAATTTGTAGCAACCGAGCACCAGCGTGCCAGACCTCGCTAGACGGGCCTAGACGGAGGCAGAACGAAGACCAGTTGAAGACGTGGCTCATCAACGGGTTAGCATGCGTTTATTGCTTGTGTTTTTTTTTGTTGGATAGTGGTGGTGTAATATATGTAGATAATGTATACATGTATTCTGGATATTATTGAAATATGATGTTAGGTTTGCACTGGTACACTCTTTTTATTATACTACTGCGCATAAGTGTGTGAAAAACCCACTCAGAAAAACGATTTAAATTGTGACGGAGTTGGAGCAGTTAAAACTACCGCCGCTTCATTCGCGACTATGACGACATCGCGCTCCTCTCCTCAGCCTACTGCGGAAGAATGCTTTTGTTTGGACAGATGCGGCGACACAGGCGTTCCGCTCTCTTCAGGGAGCCTTGCTTTCCGCCCCGGTGCTCCGTCTTCCGGATTTCACTTCGCCTTTTCTCGTCGAGTGCGACGCGTCCGGTGTGGGATATGGTGCAGTACTACAACAAGAGGGCCACCCCATTGCCTACTTCAGCCGTAAAATGGCCAACCACCATCGGAAGTTGCCGGCGTACGAGCAAGAACTCATCGGACTCGCCAAGGCGGTCCAACATTGGCGGCCGTACCTATGGGGCCGCTCCTTCATCATCCGGACCAATCATTTCAGTCTCAAGTACCTTCTGGAGCAGCGTCTCACTACCGTGCCACAACAACGGTGGGTCAGCAAGTTACTCGGCTTTGATTTTCAAGTGGAACATAAGGCGGGCTCTCTCAACCGCGCCGCTGACGCACTATCCTGCCGGGACACTACGGTGAGCGCCGACCTCTGTGCCATCTCGTTTCCCACGGCCGATCTCCTCTCCTCTCTTCGTCTGGAGATTCATGCTTCTCCAAGTTTGACCGAGCTACTTTGCCGGGTGGAGCAGAGCCTCACCGATCATCAATGGACAACTCGTCAAGGGTTGATCTACTACCGGAAGCGCTTGTACGTGGACGCGGCTTCGCTGTTCATCCTTCCCATTTTGGATGACTTTCACTCCCGTACCCATGAGGGTGTCCACCGTACCCTTCAGTGGCTCCGCACCGAGTTCTATTGGAAGGGCATGCGTCGACAGGTCCACGAATTTATCTCCGCCTGTGTCGTATGCCAACAGAACAAAGGCGGACCACCTTCTTCCGACCGGCCTACTTCACCCCCTACCGGTCCCTTCACAGATTTGGGCAGATCTTTCTATGGATTTTGTGGAAGGGCTGCCCCCAGTTCGCGACAAGAGCATTTTGATGGTCGTGGTGGATCGTTTTTCCAAGGGAGCCCATTTCCTTCCCTTGGCACGATCGCTCGTGGTCGAACATGTGGCCCGGGTTTTCTTTCAGGAGATTTTTCGACTGCACGACATGCCGGAGACGATTGTCTCGGATCGGGATCGGGTCTTCACCAGTCGTTTTTGGAAGGAACTTTTCTCCCTCAGTGGCACCATGCTCGCTTTCTCCTCCGCATATCACCCCCAGTCCGATGGCCAGATTGAAGTGGTGAACCGTACAATAGCAATGTACTTACGGTGCGTGACAGGCGATCATCCGCGGGATTGGCCCCGCTGGCTACCTTGGGTGGAATATTGTTACAACACAACGTATCATACAGTTCTGCGGACCACACCTTTTCGGCTCATCTATGGTCGTGATCCCCCACGCCTGTTATCTTATACAGGCGGCTCAACTCGCCTGACTGCCGAGGACCGCGAGTTGGTAGATCGAGATGCGTTTCTGCAGACCGCCCGGACTCGCCTCCTCCAGGATCAGCAACGCATGGAGGCTACGTATAATCGGGGACATCGCGACCTCACACTCGCCGTGGGAGATTGGGTTTAGGTGCGACGTCGCCCTCACCGTCAAGCCACCGTCACTCGGCCGTCATCAAACAAATTGGGACCCAAGTTCTTCGGCCCTTTTTCCATCGTCGAGCGCATTGGCGAAGTGGCATATCGCCTGGACCTTCCCCCAGACGCCCGGATTCATGATGTCTTCCACATGTCCCAGTTGAAGCCGTTTGTCGGCACCCCACCATCCGCACCATTGGTTCAAATCCCTCAACAGCTTGTCAGCTTGAGGACAAGCTATCTTCGGACGAGTGCGGTGATGTTACGACACTCGACACGCCAGACCCGCTTTGGGGCCGCACCTACCAGCGCCGCCGAGCGACCGAGGCCGCATGATTTACCTCTCATGCTATCGTCGCATTTATCGTACCTTTATTTCCGTATTTTTATTTCAGTTTTTATTTCAGTTTGTATCTCACGTGTGTAACCCCAAGTGAGGGGCATGAACTTTTAACAATTGGGTTCATATGTTGGGTGACCTATATGGTCTGGGTTTGGCAATGGAAAAAGCAAGGAAGAATTAATCTCAAGTTTCTCTCTCTCTAAACTCTCCCTCTCCCTCTCTACCGCGCGAATAAACCCGACGTGCCCTAGGCGTAGCCGTCGGCTTCCCGTGCTCCTTCGCCGCCCCCCTTCTTCTCCTTCTCCTTCCTCTCCTTCTCCTCTCTTTCTTCTCCTCCTCTTCTCCACCCACTTATCCTCTTTTTCTCTTCTTCACCGTAGCACTACCGGTTTTTCTACAACGGGTTCTTACGAACCACGCAGATCTTCATCTTCATCCGGCCCCATCACTCGATCTAGGTTGGGGAGTCATATCACCACCACTCGAACTTTCAAGCTCAGGGTCGATGACCCTTGTTACAGATATGGAACTCCTCATATAGGAGTCTGTGTTTCACTTGAGGGACACCCAGTTTAGGGCACCATCAGGTTTGCCACTCAAACTGCAGTTTCTAGTTGTGCACAGTCGTTCTTAGTGACACAAGCTATTAAGAAATTAATGAACTGGTTGAAACCTATAACGGATATAACTCCAAGACTTCAGAAATCAACGATTTATACAGTTAAGAAAAGTGTGTGTTAGATCACACGATGAGTAGGTTCTATTCCAGATCATGATCTCAGGTGCCACGTATAATGTTAGAAAAACTATGCAAATCTTATATTCAAGTAATACGCACTTATAATGTATGTATATTTTTAGTGTTGCTAGAGAGAGTAGTTTTTCTTACTCTCCATTAGGCCTGACCTATTTAGAACTTGTTTTTACAAGGGGGCTCAGGTCAGGGGATCCGCTTAGGACAGGCGACGCAGTCTTCACAGTCATCAATTTTGTTCAGCTGTACCACTGTTGTTGTACTGGTTTTTATTTATAGACATTATGTATAATATATTGTACTTGACTCATGTTTTAGTGTATCCGTTTATTTCAGTCTGACAGTATATCAGTTTCATATTGTTGTTTTCTTTTTTAGTTGGCTCTGTGAATTCAACATTGTGAGGTACACTTTTACCCATAGTTAATATTTCTCACTCTACTTTCGTTGTAAGTTTCTTTTAACACTTTTAATTTACCTGCTTTATACCAGTTTATATACCATTACTTAGTTTACTTTTTATCGCGGGCCCGACCGGACTGCTGATTTCCTGTTAAACTAGGTTGTGGTGTTATAAATTGGTATCATAGACAGGTTTAGGACCCCTGGATCCAGAAAATTCGCATAGTCATAGGGTTGTGTCAGAATCAAACTTTCGTCAGTAGAGTCGTCAAGTTTTGTCTAACTCTTACTTTTCGCGGGTATAAGAAAATACTTTCAGTAGCAGATTTTTCAGATATCCTATTAGTAATAATAATTCCTTTCCTATGTCCTTTAGGCACCTCGAGCCAGTGAAGCGGGGGAACCCTCACATCAGAACACTGTTCCTGATACAACCATGAGTGATGTTAATGCGCCACCGCACCAACAACATCAGAACCGACTGATTTGGCAACCCAGATTGCCAAGACAGTAGCTGTCGCATTATTGAAATTTCAGAGAGGTCATCCTGCAGGGATCCCAGCTCCAGTTCCCGCACCAGTCCCTGCATCGGTAGCTGTGGAGGTCGGTATGGATCGATACTTAAGGGATTTCAGAGATCTCCACCCTTCTAATTACAATGGAGATGGAACCATGATGGACACAGACGATTGGATTGCAAACACTAGAGATTTGCTGAATGTTATGGAGTGTCCAGAGAATAAGAATGTTCCTTCGACAACTTTTCTTCTTTGCGGTGAGACAAAATTTGGCGGACTAAGTATCTAGCAGACGATCTTGTCGGTAAGACATCAAGTTAAATTCCCTATTTTATTAGAAATTATTATAATTAGTGTGGCATAATGAGACCTTTACTTTGCCAGGCCGTACAACAGATATGTTTACTTTGGGCAACTTTTCTAGGGCTATTGCGAACTTTTCGTGCCCCTTTCGCTCGTCGAGGTCTCTAAGAGTGGTGTCTCAGACACTTTCAAAGGGATAAAACTATTACCGAGTACGAGCGAGAACTTACTCACTTATCTTGCTATGCGGGCTCGATGCAAAGAGATGAAACTGAGAACTGCAACCGTTTTGTGGATGACCTGCTAGACTTTTTGAGACAGCCGTTGATGACCATAGTCAACGCAGATTACAGGAGTTTGGTGGATACGACAAGAAGATTAGAGGTCGACCAGCATCGAGTTCAAAGACGCGATAGTTTTTGCCCCAAACGGCCTTTTGGTGGGACATCCTTTCATCGGGATAAGAATCCGTCAAAGGACTGTTGGAGTAAGAAGCAGAAGAAGGATTCTAAGCAGGGCAATCAGTCCGGGGGCAAGCCCAGAGACTACCCCCTTTGCCCTAAATGCAATCGTCATCATTATGGAGAATGTTTGGCTGCATCAGGTGTCTGTTACAAGTGTCAGAGAGCTGGACACATTGCGCGGAATTGTCTAGAGTCTGCGGGTAATCATGTAATTTGACCTTATGTTTGGTGATTTTTTTTTATCCAGGACCTTTCCTTGTAGGTTTAACATTTGTACTGTATCATAACTTTTAGTCGAAATTCGAGCATGACAGTTCGAGTGGGATCGATAAAGGGAAGGAAGTGGTGGTCGCTGACTCAAAGCCAGCTTCAGGACGTGGTCTGGTTCAGCCTCGAGCTTATGGTCTTGGCCAGCAAGAGGCTAAGGAGCAGGAGGATGTGGTGACAAGTTTGAAACCCTAGTATTTAAATGCTTATTTCTCCTTCTCCCAGCAACACTTAAAGATAATAATATAAGTTTGCATGTAGGTATCCTCATAGTTTATGACATACCGTCTAAGGTTCTCTTTGATACGGGTGCATCACACTCGTTCATTGCAGAATCTTTTGCGCGTAAGCTTGGCCTAGAAGTCGTCACCAACCCGACTCCGTTAGATGTCATGATGCCTAACGGTTCAGTGATGCAGACCAGTAGTAAGTGTAGGACACCAGTATTATTTGGAGAAGCAAAAGTCGTGATAGAGGCGTCCCTTTTACCTATTGTGGAATTTGATCTTATATCGGGCATGAATTGGCTGGCCGACATGAATGCCAAGATTGATTGCAGAAGTAAGTTAGAAGGACCTGATCAGTCTTTCATTACCTTTCGGGGCTTGAAAGGAGTCTCCAAGTTGATCATCTCGTCTGTAAAAGCTATGGGACATGTCAGTAAAGGGTGTCCCGCCTTCTTGGTACTGTTGCATGCGAAAGCCAAAGCCATTTTGCAGGAGGTACCGGTGGTCTGTGAGTTTCCCGATGTTTTTCCTGAGTAGCTACCTGGTGCTGCTCCCTCCAGAGAGAGTGATTTTCAGAATGACCTTATTCCTGGATCTACACCAGTGACCAAGACTCCTTATCACATGGCTCCCAAAGAGTTGACTGAGTTAAAAATCCAGTTGCAGAAGTTGCTTGATTTGAGATTCATCAGTCCCAGTACGCCGCCATGGAGAGCTCTAGTCCTTTTTGTGAAGAAAAAAGACGACAATTTGAGGTTGTATATTGACTATCGAGAGTTGAATAAACTTACTATAAAAAATAAGTATCCTCTCCCCAAGATAGATGATTTGTTTGATCAACTTGAGGTGTCTTGCACATACTCTAAGTTAGATCTGAGGTCAGGATATCATCAGTTGATGATTCAAGATGAGAACATCCAAAAGACATCGTTTAGTACCATATACAGACACTTCAAATTTGTGGTCATGCCGTTTGGTTTGACCAATGTCTCATCTGCATTTATGGATCTAATGAACAGGATGTTCAGAGAGTTTTTGGACCGATTCGTAATTGTTTTTATTGATGATATCCTAGTGTATTCCAGGAGCAAGAATGAGAATGCCGCGTATCTCAGGACAGTTTTGAGCACTCTTAGGCAGAATCAGTTATATGCTAAGTTTTCTAAGTGCGAGTTTTGGCTCTCAAAGGTGACATTCTTGGGTCACATGGTTACTAGAGATGGACTTGCCGTTGACCCAAAGAAAATTGAGGCGATCAGAGATTGGCCAAGGCCAAAGTCAGTCGCAGAGGTCTGTAGTTTTCTGGGTTTGACAGACTACTACAAGAGATTTATTAGGGATTTTTCGAAGATAACCCTCCCATTGGCTTCACTTACCAGGAAGGGAAGAACTTTTAGTTGGACCTCAGAGTGAGAGTCCATTTTTGAGGAGTTGAAGACCAGATTGTCAGAAGTATCAGTACTATGTCTACCTTCAGACGTGGATGGCTTTCAGATTTATAGTGATGCTTCTTCAGGTCAGGGTTTGGGATGTGCTTTTATACAACATGGGAAGATTGTAGCTTTTGCTTCCAGACAACTGAAGAATTACGAGAGAAATTATACAGTGCATGACTTGGAGTTAGCAACCATCATTCATGCGTTGAAAATTTGGAGATACTACCTCTATGATGTACGGTGTGAGGTCTTCACAGATCACAAGAGCCTCAAGTACATCTTCGATAAGCAGGAGCTCAATATGATGCAGTGTAGATGGCTCGAGTTTTTAGCAGACTATGATGTGACTATTCAGTAATATTCGAGAAAAACTAATGTTGTAGCGGATGCTCTCAACATAAGGAGTTCTAGTTATTCCCTCATCACCCAACAAGAAGAGTTGGTGCGAGCCTTGGAAAAGCTAGTGATCAACGTTGTTCCGCGCACTAGTTTTGGCCCTGTCAGTTTGGGTTGGATTGAGATAAAGTACGACATAAAGGAGAGGATCCGTGATGCCTTGCCCTTAGATCCCAAGATGACTGAGATTTTGGATTTGACTCAGGCAGGTCAAAGAGATGACTTCATGCTCCATGATGGTTTGTTGATGTTTAAAGGCAGAGTGTGCATTCTTGACGTCAGACGTCTTCATGAGGACATTTTAGTTGATGCTCATAACTCCAAGTATTCCATACATCCGGGCAGCACAAAGATGCATGTAGACCTTAAGAAGTTAGTTTGGTGTCCATGGCTCAAGGGTGATGTCTCAGATTTCGTACGAAAATGCGAGACTTGCATGTTGGTTTAAGGCGGAGTGTTAGAGGGCTGGAGGCAAGCTGCAACCTCTTCCTATTCTAGAGTGGAATTTTGAGGACATCTCTATAGATTTTGTGCAAGGCCTCCCTAGATCCCAGAATGGGAATGAATCGATTTGGGTGATCGTGGATCGACTGTCCAAGGTGACACATTTTATTCCCAACAAGAGGATCGATCAGGGTCCACGATTGGCTCAGCTGTATGTGAATTATATAGTCCCTCTTCATGGCGTGCTGAAGTCTATTGTGTTAGATAGAGATGATAGATTTACTGCCAGAGATTGGTTCAGGAGCGTCTGGGTACTCTGCTGAAGTTCAGCACAACATTCCATCCCTAGACTGATGGACAAACAAAGCGTATTAACAGAACCATGGAAGATATGCTTTACATGTGTATTTTGTACTTTGGGGGACAAATGAGAGAAGTATGTCACTTTGGTGGAATTCTCCTATAATAATAGTTTTCAGGCGAGTATCAACATGACATCATTTGAGGTGTTGTATGACAGACGCTGTCGTACACCTTTATGTTGGGAAGAAAGCGAAGAGAGAGCTTCCAACAAAGAATCATGGATAGATAAGACCACAACCCGTATCAGACTCATCCAGGAGCGGATGAAGATAGCTCAGGACAGACAAGTCAAGTACTACGATCAGAGACATAGAGCAGTTGAATTTAAGGTTGTAGACCACGTATATCTGAAGGTGAGACCAGTCAAGGGAGTCTCTAGGATTAAGCGGATGAAGAAGTTGAGTCCCAGATTTATCGGCCCATTTGAGGTACTAAAGCGCATAGGTGAGGTTGCATGCAGGTTGGCCTTACCCGAGGATATGAGTGGATTACATGACGTATTCCACGTCTCCTATCTGAGGAGAACAGTCAGAGATCCAAATCAGGCGGTCAGTACAAAGGATGCGCCAATTGAATCAAATTTGAGTATCAATATTTTGCCAGTCAGGATTGTGGACTCGAGTATTCAGAAGCTCAGGAACAGAGAGATCTGTATGGTTAAGGTCCTTTGGATGGATTGTGGTCGACCAAAGTTTACATGAGAAAGAGAGGACAAACTCCGTGACAATGAAGATTATGCGTTTTTTTTTTCGATTCAAATATGTTTGCAATTTTCGAGAACAAAAATTTATTAGGAGGGAAGATTTATAACATCCCATTTTTTTAACGTCGTGTGTAATTATAATTTTAGGGTCTGATTGCGTACAAAATTAATCGAGCCGACAGAGTTTAGAGGTAACTTGCATTTAAATCAAAGCTTCTTAGTTGTAAATTCAAATATTAATAATAAAAATAATATCAAATTTGTTAGAAACCACGGTGGGGCCCATTTGAGGGGGCACATGATATTCAGATCCGTGGCCGACTGCAGTCGAATGGATGAGATCATCTCCAACCAAATTTCCCGGTTGATAAATCCCGGGTAGGTTGTTGAGGCCGGGGATACAACCCAGAACCTCATTTATCAAGGCCTTGAGAGAGCACTTGATACCCAACTGCCCTAACCGGAACCTCCTTTATCAAGGCATTGAGAGAGCTCCTGATACCCAACTGCGCTACAGCTCAGTTGGGTATCAGGAGCTCTCTCAAGGCCTTGATAAAGGAGGTTCCGTGTTCTATCCACTGCCTCAACAACCTACCCGAGATTTATCCTTGCGGGCCCCAGGAGATTTGGTTGGAGATGATCTCAGCCATTCGAATGTAATCGACCACGGATCTGGATATCATGTGCCCCCTCAAATGGGCCCCACCGTAGTTTCTCACAAAAAACCACAGATCTGGATATCATGTGCCCCCCTCAAATGGGCCCCACAGTGGTTTTTTGTTAGAAACAACAATGGGGCCCATTTGAGGGGGGCACATGATATCCAGATCTGTGGCCGACTGCATTCGAATGACTGAGATTATCTCCAACCAAATCTCCTGGGGTCCGCAAGGATAAATCCCGGGTAGGTTGTTGAGGCCGGGGATAGAACCCGGAACCTCCTTTATCAAGGCCTTGAGAGAGCTCCTGATACCCAGCTGTGCTGCAGCTCAGTTGGGTATCAGGAGCTCTCTCAAGGCCTTGATAAAGGAGGTTTCAGGTTCTATCCCCGGCCTCAACAACCTACCCGAGATTTATCAACCTGGAGATTTGGTTGGAGATGATCTCAGCCATTCGACTGCAGTCGGCCACGAATCTGGATATCACGTGTCCCCCTCAAATGAGCCCCACCGTGATTTCTAACAAAATTAAACCCCCCACCTCTCCGGTCCAAAGTCTAGCCCGCGTGGTTAAACACGTCGCCCTAGCCGCTCAATTCCTCTAGCCGTTGAGGCGCCACATGATTTATTTTCTTCATGTGCATTCACGCCCCATTCTCTCCCTCTCGCCATCTCATGTAAACGCTCGAGTGTTCAAGCCGGAAGCCAGCGTCGGCTATTTCCTCCTCGCCGGAATCAAGCGATCACTCCACCTCTGCAACCCTAGTCGGCCCTCTCCTTTGCAAGTGCGGTAAGAAGTAGATCTTCAACCCTAGTCGGCGAGAGAAGTTTTAGAAACGCCGCTTTTGTTTTTGGTGAGTGTTCTTCGCAAATCCCTCTTCTATTTAAAGATTATCTTCTCATCTATCGCGCAGTTATGCCCTTATGTCGTTTGTTTCAGATTTTGAAAGGGTGGTAGCGTCTGTGTGCCAAGGTTTGATCGATCTTTGTATAGATCCCTATCCCTTAATCGAGGTAAAGATCCCTCTATTGATATTACTTTCATGCGATTGTGGTTCACTCAATTTTGGCGAGTTTTGTAGTAACCCTATTTTATGGAGTCCAATTTAACATGGATTTTCACTCAATTTCAGATCCATTTAATTTTCAGTGTTAGTGATCGGAGAAGTCCTTCATTCACCTTCGATTTGAGGGATTTCCTAGCACTCGGACAGTGGGTGTTTCACCTCTAATTGGAGAAGTTCGTCGTGATCAGACCTCTTGAAAGAAGAATTATGTCACCTCGTCGTGTTTACGAACGTCGAAACACCAATGTAAGAAACTCGACTCCTTTTAGTCTAACAGTTCAGACTATTTTTAATTCGCGTATTAACTATGTTGATATATGCACTTAGAAATTACAAGTTCCTATAGTAAGAAACAAGTCAAAGGGGTAGGTAAACACTTAGATTGGCAAATTCAGTGTCATAAAAATCTTAAGTCTAGTGTATTTAACTAGAGCGCTACTCTGTATTTAATTCACTGAACGCTAGCATAAATTTATTCAGAAAAGTAGCGAGAAAGGTTCACCCTCGTGTTTCTGGTTGAGGCACACCACCGTGTTCTCAGGGACAGTAGACCACCACTCGAACTTTCAAGCTCAGGGTCGACGACCCTTGTTATAGATATGGAACTTCTCAGATAGTAGTCTATGTTTCACTTGGGGACACCCAGTTCAGGACACCATCAAGTTTACCACTCAGACTGCAGTTTCTAGTTGTGCACAGTCGTCATTAGTGAAATGAACTATTAAGAAATTAATGAAACTGGTTGAAACCTATAACGGATATAACTCCAAGACTTCAAAAATCAACGATTTATATAGTTAAGAAAAGTGTGTGTCAGTTTACACGATAGGTTGGTTCTATGCCAGACCATGATCTCAGGTGCCCCGTATAATGTTAGAAAACTATGCAAATCTTATATTCAAGTAATATGCACTTATAATATATATATATTTAGTGTTGTTGGAGAGAGTAGTTTTTCTTACTCTCCAGTGAGTTTGACTCATTTGGAACTTGTTTTTACAATGAGGCTCAGGTCGAAAGATCTGCTTAGGATAGGCGCAGTTTTCACAGTCGTCAGTTTTGTTCAGTTGTACCAATGCTGTTATACTTGTTTTTATTTGCAGACATTATGTATATGTTGTACTTCACTAATATTTTGTTGTATCCGTTTATTTCAGACTGACAGTATATTAGTTTCATAGTATTGTTTTTTATTCTAGTCGGCTCTGTGAATTCAGCACTGTGAGTTTCCTTCTGGACTTAGTTTCATAATGTTGTTTTATCCATAGTTAATATTCCTCACTTTACTTTCGCTGTAAGTTTCCTTTTAACACTTTTAATTTACCTACTTTATACCAGTTTATATACCGTTATTTAGTTTACTTTTTATCGCGGACCCGATTTGACTGCTGATTTCCTGTTAGATTAAGTTGGGGTGTTACAAATACCCTATTAGGAGAGGCCACGCAACTATCTCTTATCCTTGGAAGCCTTTTTTGAAGAGATCTGTTAACAAGAATCGTATATTTTATTAGGGCAAGCAACTTGGCTTTTTTATAGCCTACAAAATACGCTCAATATTATAACACTCCTCAAAATTGGCGAAAGATATTCATTAAGCCCATCTTGTTATAACCCCTGATCATATCCTCTGAACTGAGTCCCTTGGTTAAGCAGTCTGCAACCTGACCCTTGGTCGAGACGTTACTCAATTCCAGCAGCCCACTATTAAGTTTCTCCTTTATAAAAAAAAACCTATCAATCTCTATATGCTTGGTTTGGTCGTGTTGGAGTAGATTATTTGCAATATTGATGGCTGACTTACTGTCACATCACAACTTCATCATATCTCTTTGATCCAACTTCAACTCCACAAGCATCCCTTTAAGCCACAAGAGTTAATGTCATGGCTCTATACTCTGCCTCTGCTATCGATTTCGCCACTAGCCTACTACTAACTATTTCTTGCACTTCTAGGATACTAGGTTGCCTCCGACAAATATGCAATAACCTGAAGTGGACCTTCTGTCATCCGCACAGTTTACCCAGTCAGAGTCGCAATAGCCCTCAATCTTCACGTGCCAATTCCTTCTGAAGGTCATTCCCTTTTCAGGAGCACTCTTCAAGTATCACAAAATCTGGTACACTGCATCCATATGACCCTTCCTTGGGTCATGCATGCAGCGGCTCACCACGCTCACAAAAAAGGAGATATCCGGGAGACTGTGACTTAAGTTAATTAACTTACCAACTAGCCTTTGATACATCTCATGATCTTCTGGTTCCCCGGCCTCTGCACCTAGTTAACACCTCTGATCGATTGACGTCGCAGCAGGTTTGCACCCCCAACATTCCAGTTTCATTGAGGAGATCTAATGCATATTTCCTTTGAGAAAGGACTATCCCCTCTGCCACATAAGCAATCTCAATCCCAAGGAAATACCTAAGAAGACCTAGATCCTTCACCTCAAACTCTTTGCCCAGAACCCCCTTGAGGCGGCCAATCTCCTGCTCATCATCCCCTACAACGATCTTGTCGTCCACATACACCGCAAGCATGGTAATGTGACCATTCCGCCTGAAAAATGTTGTGATCTGCATTGATCTGGTGATATCCCATCTCAATCATCGCTTTTCTGAACCTGTCGAACCATGCGCGTGGTGACTGCTTCAGCCCATAGAGGGACTTATTCAACTTGCATACTTTGCCTTCTGTCTTGGTCGTGCGAAACCCTGGTGGTATCTCCATGTACACCTCCTCTACTAGATCTCCGTGAAGAAATGCATTCTTCACATCTAGTTGGTGCAACATCCATCCACCACACCGCCAGGCTGATCAGAGTCCTAACGGTGCTCATCTTTGCAACGAGTGCAAATATCTCATCGTAGTCGATGTCATAGGTGTGGTTGTACCCCTTGACAACCAATCGAGCTTTGCAACGCTCGACCTATCCATCTGAGTTCTGCTTCACAGTGAACACCCACTTGCATCCAATGACCTTCTTATCCTTTGACAGCTGTGCCAGCTCTCAAGTTTTGTTCTTCTCAAGAGCCCTCATCTCTTCATCGCTTCCTTTCATTTGGGATCGTCTTTGTGAACCTGTCAATTGTTAGGTACAATAATATTATTCAAAGATGCAATGAATGCTCCGTGAGAAGAGAAGATATGATCGTAAGAGACAAAGGATGCATGATCCCAATCATATCTATCCAGAGGATTTCCCGCATTGCTGCCAGTAGTCTTCTGTACTATGAGAGGAACAGTAAGGGAAAGGATATCACTTGAGACTCGTGGTGATGTAGGTGCTCCAGGAGCAGGGGAAGACGTTGTCAGGGGCCTAGGAGCTAGACTGGGCACAAGCACTAGATCGGGTACTACTGGCATCTTCCTCCTCTTACTGTATGTAAGCAGCTCCTCCTGAGCCGTAGATCTATCATCTCACCTCTCCTCAATCTCCTCCTGCTCCTCATCACTCTCCTGCTCCTCCACAGATCCTCCCTGCCATACTCCAAGATCTGTCACCATCCTCTCCCTTTCTCGCCTCATATTTTCGGTATCTGACAAGTCTAGTGTGTGTAGGGCTTCATCTTATCGATAATACTGCCATAGCTCTCTAAAGTAAACCTCCATGCTCACAAAATATCTTTTTTTTCACTGGACTCCATCACACACACCCCTTTTAAGTACAAGATTAGCCTACAGAGATACACTTGACTGCCCTCGCATCAAGCTTACCAACACCCGCCGGTTCTCCTTCACGAAGCACACACACCCAAATACCTTCAAGGGAAGGTTCCCCCATTATGTCCCTGTAACTGCTGACACAGAGACTTCTACCCCAGAACCTGTGATGACATCCTGTTGATTAGTTGTGTCGCTGTCAACACCGCATATCCTCAAACTCTGAGGAACCTTCATGTTGGGCATCATACTACTTGCCACCTCTAGAAAGTGTCTATTCTTCCTTTCCGCCACTTCGTTCTGTGCCGGTATGTATGCACAGGTGGTCTGGTGCAATATCCCATTAGCTGATAAGTATTCCTCTATTGCCCTATTAGTGTATTCTGTCTCATTATCCGATATTAGTACCTTAATCACCGTAGTGTATTGTGTCTGAACAAACTTATGAAAATCTTAAAAGCAGTTAAGTATCTCACTCTTACTTTTCATCAAATATAGTCAAGTCGCACGAGATGCACAATCAATAAAGATTACAAAATACTTATAATCATTTAAAAAATTTACAGCACACGATCCTCACACAACGGAATGAAATACATCAAAAATAAAAGAGCTTCTCCGGCCCGCACTAACATACGAACTCCTAGTAAGCGTGCCTAACTCACAAACATCACACACAAATTTTGTTTTATTTACTTTTTCAAAAACATCAGGAAATAATCTAGCTACAGTGCTAAAAGAAGGGTGCCTCAACCGCCTATGATGAAGTAACAACATATCCTCTGCACTCATCTTCTGTCTTCTAACTTCCGTCTTCTCTACCACAGATACAAGAGCAGCATCCAATCCTTCCCGATCCAGATACCACAGTCCGTCATGTCATGTCCCAGTCCCAAGTATCCGCCCCGTCTTTTTCTTCTAAAAAATCACCTTGGAAATATCAAAAGAAACAACACATCTCAGTTGAATGATCATGAAACTAATGAATAAGAGATTAAATAGAAAAAAGGAGCATATAAAACATTGTATAGTTTTTTTGAACCTGAACAATTAACAGTACCCTTACCGACCACTGGCTGGAACGTACCGTCCGCCATTTGGATGCTATCTGCAGTAGCTAAGCAAGTGTAGGAGGAGAACTCGCCTGCATTTCCTGTCACGTGACGTGATGCACCTGAGTCGATGATCCAGTCTAATGCCCTGGAGGAAGATATGGATGCAAGAGCGAGAGATCCATTAGTCGGGTGGGCATACGTAACGACCACCCCAGCTCCATTCCTGCTCCCCTCGCCCATCTGTTTCCTCATGATTCCCTCCATCATGCTAAGTAGGGTTTGCTCTTCCTCTGTATATATAAGACTGACTCCCTTCACACTGTCAGTTACACTCAAATTGACCCGATAGCCTCCTCGGCCACCACGTCCACGTCCACGTCCCCGTCCACCACCCAAATCTCTCTCCTAGGCGGCTTGGGGCAAGGCTTGCCTCAGATGACCGACCTCCCCATAGTTGTAGCACTGCCGGGTTTCTTCCCTCCGTCCTGTAACACCAGGGGCAACAACCGCTAGTGCTGACTTCACAGTAGTGGGCTCGCCTGTCCCTGCCTGAAGTTTGAGACGTGTCTCCTCCTAAATCATAACAGAGATGACCTCGGTAAGTGTAGGAATCGTCGTTCCAGAAAGGAGTAGGGTTCTCCGCTGATCAAACTTGTCATCCAATCCCTTCATGAACTTCATCGTCCTCTCCTCCACGATAATCTTGGAGGTCCGACATTGTGACTCACTGCAACACATCCCTCCAGAGGTGTGATCGTAATCCACCCATAGTCGTTCCAACTCGGAGGCATACTCCCGCACTGTTTTCTCTCCCTGAACAATGTCATCAATTTCTCCTTTCTCCTGGAAGACCCGCAAAGTGTTCCTCACGCCATCATATGTATTCTTCAGCTTGTCCCAAACCTCCATGATCGTCTTGAGGTCATCTACTGTGTTGACAATCGATGAGACAACCGAGCTGAGAAGTCACATAAATGCCGTTATATGGGCTGATTCCCACTCATCTCCAGCCGATTCTCTGGTCTCTTCAACGCCCCCGTCAGGAAGCCCCCAACTTGTTTCGCTGCAAGGATTTTCTTCACGCGGCGTGACCAACTTAGGTAGGTCGGTGGTCCATCAAGCTTCAAATCAATTGGTGGAAGTTCAAATTTTTCCAGTCGTTGCGATGAACCCAATACTCTCAACAATGTGGCCAACTCCTTCGGGCCCAACATCTTGAAGACATCTGCCATCGTACCTTCCTTCGGCACCATAGATCAACTTCCTCACCGATCACCACCTCCCGTACGGTATCAAGCAATGCCTCCTCCTGCTCTAGATCCAATCACCGCATCTTGAAATCTGATAGGACGCGGACGTGCGGACTAAAGACCCGCTGAAGAACGACTCGCTGCTGTGCGGTCGTGCGGCGTGCAGGGCCGAAGACATGCTAGTTGCCCACTGCGGCCAGTCTAGCCGCAGTCAGAGGCGGAGGCAGCCGCAAGATGCGGCGGCGGAAGAGATGTGAAGTGTTGAGGGCGGAAGAGGCATGCAACGGTGAGGGAGGAAGGGCGCTAGATGCGGCAGTGGCGTTGAGCGCCGTCACGGCGGCGGATTCGTCGAGCCACTAGATGCGGCGGCGGAGGAGCTTTGTCGAACGCGATGTGGTGGCGAAAGTGGAAGAGTTACGTGGAAGGGTTTCGAGCGCCGCTCGGTTTTTTCCCTCCCCCTAGCTCTCCGATACCATGTTGAAAATAATCATATATTTTATTAGGGCAAACAACTTGACTCTTTTATAGCCTACAAAATACACTCAATATTACTACAAGATCAATCCTAATTCAACCCAAGAAGCGCTTATAAAGACAAATTTCTGAGACAATTCATGTGCCCAATAGAGTATTCATGGCAGGACCTCTAAACCATGCTGTTAGTCGACTCCCAACTAACTAGTTAATATCATGTATCTATTTCAATAATGAGATCAAAGTGTTCCTTACATTCTATAAATTCTTATAGAATTAAAGGAGGAAGGATCAACTCAGCATTCTGATCCTTCTATCCGTAGACCTACTTTGTACTCTCTTGTTCTTTCTTCCAGTTTTCCATATATATATTTTTATATTGATTGAATGATTGTGGCTGCCAAGTAATATGTAACTAGCATTCTATAGGCAAATTGGGATCCAACATCCTCAAAAGGTGTGTGGATAGGTAATTGTTGGTATAGAAAAGCCACCACGATTTTTCAGCTGTAATTCATGAAGTGTTGGGCTAGAATCCGCAAGGCACACGAGCTTGAAAAGATACTGATCGGGCGATGTGGCACTTGCCTCTCTGTACTAGTAACTGTCTGATAGAGGAGCGATAGCCTTATCCAGTAGGGACATCCTGTTGAGGTGAAATGTCTTCAATGATGATGTTATTGTCAGTGCAAGATTGGGAGTCTGCTACACCCAGCAGATCTTAGGGAACACCAAGCCATAGTAGCAATATTCCACCCGACTGTCAAGTCCCCGGGGAATGGGAAAGATGTCACAATTTGAGATCTTCATACAACAAGCTAAACCAAGTCAAAGAAGGGGAGCAACAGGTTGAATAGTTGTTTATTGAAGAGGAAGACAATTCAGCATGACTAGAAACAGCACAAAAAGCGAAAAAGCGAAAAAGCTTTTGGCAAGGGAAGAGGATACTGGAAAGAACTTGATCGTCGACACAAAGCTGCAACGAGAAGAGAATGAGGGGTTGCATATTGCCTTGGGAAAAACATTGATGTGCTTGGGTGGTCACCTGCTGATATACTTGGGATATCAACATCCTTCTCCATTGGTTGAATCTAGATCTGGGGTTTAGACCTATAAAGAAGAACAAGAGTATGATTGTACAACCCGCAGAGCCTACTAGGGAAGAGGTTACTAAACTCCTCGTTATGGGTTCATAAAGGAGATTCAATATCTGGATTGGATCTCCAATTTTGTGACCGCGAAGAAAGCCAATAGTTAGCTGAGGATATGCCCCAACTTCAAAAAACTTAACAGGGCATACTCAAAGTATTGCTAACTGTTATCACATATAGATTTAGTTGTAGACTCAACAACATACTACCGAGTGATTAGTGATGAGTTTTCTGGATGCATTTTTTCGGATACTTTCAAATCCAGGTGCATCAAAAGACCAAACAATGATTGCTTTCATAATGGAGGAAGGATGCTAGTGCTATAAATTGATTCCCTTCAGATTGTAAAATGCAGGATCACATAGAAACGGCCCAAAACATCGTCAAATCATCACCAAAATCCAAACAGTGCTTCATAATAGTACCCGTGACGTTCAATAATAGACAAACAAGCGAAAGATTCTCCAAATAACCCACAACTGCATTGAAGATTTATGGACAGCAAATAGACTCCTTAAAACAGTAAATCAGAACAAACAATCCACTAATCCTTCAAATATCAACTATAACTTCTGGACACAATTTCTGTCCCAAGAATAACAGTAAGCATTCATAGAAATGGTCCAAACAAAAAGTAGAAGCTTAGATTAACAGCCGGCAACTTCACAAAGATCCACATGAGCTATATTTCTTGGCAAACTTCTAAAACCCAAAAAACTGCACTGCGAAGTCTTGGACCGAGAAGAATTAACGGTCAGGGGTTAAAAAATTGGACTTATGTGAACCGATTTGATTGAATGATCATCCAACATGGATAATATTGCATCCATCAGCATCTTCCTTTTTTAAACATAGAGTTAGGTGTGTTGTTTTTCCAAAGAAGCATAAAAAGAATATTTCCTGTGTTGAATCCTTAATTCTGATTGTTTCTACATCTTTGTGTTCCAGATCCTAAATGAGAAGCCCGAAGAACGTCAGAAAGGCCTTACTTTCATTCCCCTTGCACCAGCTTGTGTGGTATGCTAAGGTTCCCAATTAATTTTTTCTTTATGCTAAGGTTCCCAATTATTTCAACAAAGCGGAGACTTTGCGCACTGGTTGAGGTGTTGCCTTGTGACTTTGAGGTCACGGGTTTGAGTCCTAGAAGCAGCCTCTTGCAAAAATACAGGGTAAGGTTTTCCTACATTTCACCCTTATGGTGGAACCCTTCCCCTGACCCTCGCTGCGTGGGGATGCTTTGTGCACCAGTCTGCCCCTTTTTTTATCACCAGATTCTTGTCAAGTACATCAAACCTCTCTCATATCTCTGTTAACCAATCTAGGAATTGATTGTGTTAAATATTACATACAATTTAATCAAAATCGAAAGTTATTTCCATATTTAAGACCTGAAATCAACGGTCGGCTTATAGTCTGGATGCATTTGAAAACTGTGGTTGCATATATTATTATATAATCAAGATTGATTGGAATTTTAAATAAATTTTTTCAATTTTGGCAGGTCATCAGAGTATTAACTCCAATCTATTCAACTCTTCTTCCCTATGGGCCTTTCATGTGGAGATTATTATGGATAGTTATATGGTCAAGCCTTACATATGCCATGCTGGCTATTAGCAAAATACTGGTGGGTCTAAGCCTCCGCAAATTCGCAACTTGGTATTTGAATTTCCGCCAAGAGAGAAAGCAACACGTCGATTGATGGCCTCTCCCGCATATGTTCTGAAGGTTCTGGATTCAAATGCCGCATGCATGCATGACGAGATCCTCTTCGGACTCTGGCAGTATCGGGCCCGGGATTAGCGCCGAGCCTCTACCGAAGCTGCGTCCTCCCATCTCATATCGGTCTATTTTTACCCGTAGAAAGATCGTTCATCTTAACCTTATATATTGCATAAAAACGCGGGTCTTGCAGTAAGTTAGAGTAAACCGCCTTCCCTCGCTGATTTCAAGATCGTAGAACTTGTGCGGCGAATTTTGCAATAATGCATGGCGGAAGATTCAGATATTGATGGTTGGTGTAATTGAGTGTACTTGTATTTTGTTACTTCATGCTTACTTCAAGAATTTATTAATAAATTCCACAAGTTAAAGGGGTTTTAGTAAACAAAGGATTTTTTCAAGTTGACATTGGAAAGAATTTTTATTTGAAGAACTTTGATGTGAGCATCCTTGGATTCCATTCAACTTTCTGTTTAATGTTGTTTGTGCGGTGTTAACTAAAATTTGTTTTTTATGTTCATTTTTGTGATTTACATTTATACCCATTAAATAAATGTAAATCATATAGTGAGTGTTTTAATGTGATTTTTGTGATATTTCATATAGTGAGTGTTTTAAATATCTTGGATCGATAGTTCAAAACGATGGAGGTATTGATAGAGTTGTGACACATAAAATCCAAGTGGGCTGGTTGAAGTGGAGAGGCGCATCAGGGATCTTATGTGATTTTAAAGTAACATTAAAACTTAAGGGTAAGTTTTACCGTACTGTAATTAGACCAGTGATGCTCTATGATTCTGAGTGTTGGGTAATGAATTGTGTACATGCGCAAAAAATAGGAGTTGCGGAGATGAAAATGTTTAGTTGGATGTGTGGACACACGAGATTGGATAAAATTAAGAATGAATATATCAAAGATAAGACATGAGTAACACCAATTGCATAGAAGATGCGAGAAGCTCGACTAAGATGATTTGGACACGTACAAAGGAGGACCATTAAAGACACCTGTTAGGCGTTGTGAGAGTATAGTCACTAGACATGTTAAACGAGGAAGGGGTAGACCAATAAAGACTTGAAATGGAACTATAGGGAAAGGCATGTTGTACTAAGACATTAGTGAGATTATGACAAAAGATGGGGCAAAATTGCGACAAATGATCCATATAGGCATATAGCCGACCCCACTTAATGGGATAAAGGCTCGAGTGTTGCTGCTTTACATTTATACCCATCGAATTGCTTCTTGTTTACAAAACTGGCACCCATGTTTTTGAGATGTAACTAATAGAAACACGCTATCATGCCTAGGAGATTAACATTTCCATTAAGAATGAAAGTAGTATTCTTATGTTTAAAATTAAACTCATTATGTTAATAGCACACCACATCTTGCTAATAGCCACCTGGCGATATTAGCACCCCATAAAATTTTATTTTTCACATATGCTGGCTATTAGTACACCACCCAAAAAGGAAAATAAATAAATTTTGACATATATTTCAAAACAAAGAAAACAACTTCCACAACTTTTTAAGTGATGGGAAAATTCCTACTTCAAAATTCGGATCAGTGCAGCCTAAAGTTACTGATCTAGCGGTCGGACTTGATGGCTAAACGAGCTAAAACGTATAAATAGGGGGACAACAAAAAGGACCCTAAGTGCTGCGGCAGGGAGGTCCCACCACGTAGCCGAATGCTTAGAAGAAGCTTGCTCTCCCCAACCAAAGATGATCGAGCAGGGTACAAGAGGGACACTAGCTGGAACTTGTCTTTTCGGAGAAAGGATACAAAGGCTCAGCTAAAAGTCCAAGGAAAGAAGTAGTCCAGATATTTTTCTAGATTTCGAAGTCCATACTCTTGTACCCCTGGGGTACTATTTATAGGCAAAAACCTGGGGGGGGGGGGAAGCTGGGCGAGAAGACCCAGCTCTGCGATCATCGGCTGCTGGCTTTTGGCGATCTGGCTCGATTACTGACGAGTATTGGCTGACGATTATCTGTGGTGTCGGTCGGAAGTCACCTGCTAGGCGAGTATTGCTGTTGCTCGCCACTAGTACTGTTCGGAGCTCGCCTGCACGAAAAGTGCTTTGAAGCTCGCCCGCTCTGCTGGGTGGTCGCGCGCCCTAGTGAGTATGATCCTCGCTTGCGTCTAAAGGTCCTCATGCCCCCTTGCTGGCCATTGAATACTGATCGGGTTTTCATGTACTAGTGCAGCTTGTTGACTGCTGACCGTTAACTGCTGACCCTTGACGAATAGGGATTGTACATTAATAGTATGAACAAAAGCAAAATCATACTATATCTCATATAATTGGATCAAAAGTATAGAACAAAATTTCATAAAAATCATCAATAATCCATGTTATAGCAACCTACAAATAAATAAATGTACTATTAGCCTCTCCAAATATATTTTGTATGCTAGTAAACTAAATTAAATGGAAATTGAACAAGTATACTTTTGTCTTTTCAGTCATTGTTTGTCGTGCTCCTTTTCTTCTGAGACTTCGTATATTTTGAATTTATCCTTTTTAAAAATAATAATACTTAGATAAAGAATGTGACATGTAAGCTTGTACTAATGTAGTAAAAATGAATTACCGTTGGTCTTGGATTAGATACATTGACAGCTTGCTTCATAGCATTCTTGGAAGCGGTAACTCTAATACATGATATATATGATAAGCCTAATGTCTCGGCTATTGCTTTATGATATCTCGTTCATTCAATAAAAATTGGGGGAAACGGTCAATTCTCGTACATACGTTTGACCTTCCAATCATCTGAATATGATTTTTTTTAGGTAAAATTGTCAAATTGGTCCCTAAACTTTGGAATCTTTTTCAAATCAGTCTCTAAACTTTCAAATGATTCAAATAGATTCCTAAACTATTAAAATCAGTTCAAAGTAATCTATAATTGGTCCCTATGAGGGTAGACTCATTGTACTGGTTTTAATAGTTTAAGAACTTATTTGAATCATTTGAAAGTTTAGGAACTGATTTGAAAAAGTTCCCAAAATTTAGACGCCAATTTGATAATTTTGCCTTTTTATTAAGAATTAAGAATGAATAACCACATCTCTCTGCGCTACTCTTTCTTAAATTCCTCTTAGCACGTCCTTTTCTCCGATCATCACGTTGAAAATCGGTCCTATCACAATCAAGAAATACTCTAGGCCTCTATCTGTGCGCTATTTTATCAGCTCTCTGAATCTCACTACAAATCCCTAAACTCATAATAATAGAGTTCATTCAATTAAGTCATTTTTATTTGAAAATAACAAATTAATTACAAAATGACCTTACACATCTATTTGGACTGTTTTATTTTGCTCACCCATTGTGAGCAATTTGGGAGATTCCAACATTTAATAAAAATAACAACCATATCAAAAAACCAAACTACAACCTGTCGTTGGAATGAACAAAAAACAAACAAAATAACCAAGCTCTCAGGCTAGGTACAAATATCAGTTTTGCTTTTAAAAAAGAGACTAAGGGTTCGTTTGGTTCGCAGTTTCATCGCCTTCATTTGGCGTAAACGCTGGTGACATTTGCTTCATTTGCACCCGCAACAAAGAGAAAATGGCTCTGATCCGCTCCGTTTCGACTCTCAACTTCCCCCCTCTGGTTCCAAAGTGGCGTTTCGACCCACCGGATGCACCCGCCACTGCCAAACCAAATATAGTAAGTGTTCTCCGTTTGGCAGGTGGTGACAGACTGACGGTGATAAACGTAGGGGCTAAACCGTCATTCGTTAAGTATCACCTAACAAACATCGTTCATTTGAACATAAAATTGAATGAAATTTCTTAGATGAGCATCAATGGAAGACAATTTAATCCTCGTATTCATGATCACCGCCACCACCGTACCAAACTGAGGCAGAGGGGCTGCCTAAGGCTGTGTTTGGCGCGGCGTATCACAGCTTATTTGTTCCGGTGAGGTTGGACAAAAACGTCATTGTAATAAAATTTACGTCTGGTATCACAAATGTAACTAAAAAAGAAATTAGTTTGAGACATAAGATTTTGATATGACAATGACATTTTTGTTCAAACTCACCGGAGCAAATAAGCCACGATAAGCCCCGCCAAACGCAGCCTTGGAGCAGCTTATCACAACTTATTTGTTCCGGTGCGATTGGTCAAAAATATCGTTGTCATATCAAAATCTTATCTTTGTAGATATTTTGTGATAGGTTAGACGACTTGTCCTAACAATTGGAAGTATACATTTATCTTCTTACTCTTGTGGTCTTGTATAAGAGCAAATTTGTTTTTATTAATTAGTTAATATTTTTATATTTGTGTTTCTACACTTATTAATATTTTGCTGGCTAAGTAATGTTATGACTAAGTTGAATATATAAAAATTTAAACCGGATATCTTCAACTGGAGTCTTATCTGATAGTTAGTTTTAATAATAATAATAATAATAATAATAATAATAATAATAATAATAATATTATTATTATTATTATTATTTGACGCTGACCCTTAAGATCAGCCCCGTGCGCGATCATCGCCAAAGGCGACAACAGCTGTTCCCTAACAAGGATCGATAATTTGTGGTTGTGGGCAGTTTGTATTTTTTATTAATTACTATGCATATTATCAACACGTAGGATGGATGACGACATCGAGGAAAGGACGGCGAGGCCCTAACAAACTTATTTGTTTATTTGTAAAGGCTTACATTTTTTTATATTTTATATACGAGTGACAGACAAAGAGTTAAATGGACATATGAATCATCTGAACCATCAGGTTGCGCTACAGAGTTTTTGCACCGTTTGATTATACCTCTATTAAATCATACTTTCTCTCCACTTTTTCGTAGGTCTCCTAAAAGCTACTAAGGGGCGACCTAAACCTACAACTGGGCGACCTAAAAACTATGTTAAAATAACAGAATTGTAGTCGAGGTAGCCCAACTCGCCCGCCCGCCCGATGAAACCTCGCAAGCTGTGTAGCCCTGTCCGAAATACATCATTTTCAAATATTGGATGTGGTTTTTTTAATTTATACCGGAATACATAACTTTGTCTCATGATGTGAGACTAAATTTGACCAAGATTTTATTATTAATTAAAAAAGATGCAAATTGGCGCGCACCAAGGGCGACTCAATCCGCCGACCGCCACTTTTACAATCATGTACCTTATCCATTAAGCCATGAAAACTTTCAAGTTTTACGTGCAGTTTACATATGTAGTAATATTAATGAAATTAAGTTAGAATTAACTTTTTTTGTCTCCATTAAGCTTAAAAGATAACTTTTTATTTGTACTAATATTATTTATAATCGTTCGGGACGTCCGAATCCCGCCAGGAGGAGGGGCCGGGTACTGTGGCGCGTGACCCATCGGGCCGGAGGCCCGTACCAGTCACTTTATGAGTTTGAAATTCACAGAAATAATTTTGGCCGTCTGATCTGTTCCACTATTTCAGCAACCGTATGATCAAACACACCTCTCTCTATTTTTTCATAGGCTCCTAAACCTACTAAAGAGGTCCTAAAGTTATGTAAAGAACTTCAAAAAGACTTAACAACACCACCCGGTGAAAGCTCGCACGCTTAGCATAGTCCGCTATAAAATCAACTATGTAGAGCACACTTGCACTTTCCAAATACAGAATGATAACCGGGACTTGATATTTATATTCCAAATCCTTTCAGCATTTTAAGGTGTGGGACTAAATGAACCACAGATTTTAAACAAAATATAACAGCGTGGTGGGATAAGAGAGAGAGGTGGGGGATGGATGAGAGGGAAATTAATATTATATTGGAGAGAGAAATAGAGGGAGAGAGAAAGAAAAAAAGGAGAGAGCGAGAGAGATTAATTATTATAAGTCAAACACACGTTTTTTTACAAAATAAAAATTTCAATCATGATTGATATTTTTTTACGGTCATTTTGAGTACTCATATGTATATGTTGCAGGCACGGCCGCCGGGGCGGACGAAGCCTGCGCCCGCCGTCGACGGGCGGGTACTGTCGCGTTTGGTCGTAGGGGCAGAGCCCCGTGTCGAGCACTCGCTGTGGGGGGCGGGTGAAGCCCGCCATCGCCGGGCGGGTACTGTGGCGCGTAGCCATCGGGCCGGATGCCCGTGCCTGTCACTCGTATATATATAAAGATATATCGAACTTATGAATTAAAAACTCATTGAAACGATTGTGGCCGTCCGATCCGTCTTCATATTTCATAAGCCGTTCGGTCTTTTATGATTAAAATATTGAAAATGACTAAACCTCCTAAAGCTACAGCCGGTTGAGGGATGAGATGAGAGAGAGGGAAAGAGGAGAGATAGAGAAAGAGAGGGAGAGAGAGAAAGAAAGAGAGGAGAGTGGGCGGCGGAGTGGTAGGTGCCAGACGGAGAGAGCGAGGATGAGCTGTGAAATTATTATATTACATAGACTATATTATTAATCAAAGAAGGCGGGGAGAAAGTGAGGGGGCGGCGAGTGATATAGCTAATAAATGATAGATTATTAGGGCAACAGTTATTATATTATATGGATCATATTATTTATATAAAGATATAGCTAATAATCTAATAATAATATATATTATCTTTATTATATAAGCAAACTCATAAAAGAGTTTGGTGTAACATTTTAATACTATATTACCCCTCATATAATTTACTATCATTTTCATTTATTTGGGTCTTTTTAGTCATTTTCTCTTATATTTAGAGAGGAGGGAGAGAAATTACGCTATGTATATCAAAACGTATGTTTTTTACAAAATAAAAATTGTTATCGTGATTTAGATTTTTTTTACGGTCATTTTGAGTACTCATATGTATATGTTGCGGGCGAAGCCCGCAGCGACGCATCGAGCACGGGCGAAGCCCGTGCAGAGGCGGGCAAAGACCACCCAAGAGCTCTCCCCTCCTTTTTATTTGTTTGGGTTTGATCTTGGATGGTCTTTTTAGTCATATCTTCTTATATTTTAAGAACTCTTCTTATAGATGCGGCCGAAGACCGCCCAACTCGCCGACGGAAAAAATGATTCAATCTGATTTTGCGACCCTGTTCGACAGCCGGTAGATTTTGAGAACGAATGTCGCCCCCACGACAAATGTCACCCCCTCGACAAATGTCGCACCCACGACCAATGTTTTCGCCTCAGCCAAATGTCGCCTAATCGACAAATGTCGCACCCTCGACAAATATCGCACCCACGACGAATGTTACCCGCACGGGGTCCCCCGTGCACGACTGCTTGTTATTATATATATCCAGAGGGAGAAAGAAAGGAGAGGGGAAGAGTGTGCGGCAAAGATGAAGCGAGAGAGGTAGGGATAAGAACAGAGAGATGAACAAATATTAAATTTTTTAGGTCGAAACGTATATTGTTTTCAGAGGCGGATGCAGGATTTGAAGTAAGGGGGGCCCAAAAAAATTATGAATCAAAATATTATAAGAAAAAATTTTTCTAATTTGAAATTTTAGTATTAACAATAAAAGAAAAATTACAATATGGATGTTACCTTATTTTAGTTGTGCACGCAGTTTTTCAACTTATAGAATTCATCAATGATCACATCTTTCTCGATCTTATCTGCTATTTTCCGTTCTATGTAGAGAGTCATACAATTTGCCAGAAATTCATCCTCCATTTTGTTGCGCAGTCTTGTTTTAATAAGCTTCATAGCAGAAAATAATCATTATGTAGTCGCTGTTGAGGCCGAAAGTGTCAAAATTAGCCGAATTAGCTTGTCAATAAGATAATATGTATTTGATTTTTTCGTTTCGGCCAATTTCTCACAAAATTTAGAAATTACTGTCAAGTTCTTTAAATCTGAATGAGAAAGAACGTCTAATTGATAATGTTGCAGCTGAGTATTCAACACATAAATATCTTGCTCACTGAACTTGAGGGTAAAAAATTCTTGCAAGAGCGCATATATCTTCAATATTAAAATATGTATATTCGGCACTTGGATCTAAAGTCATAATTAGACGAAGCAATTCCATAGAATTTTCATTGAATCTAAAGTTCAACTCCTGCAACACACAATCTATTGTGGCGTTAAATATGTCAACTTTAAAATGATGTTCCATTGTAATGATATCACGAGGAGTTCGAAACCGACGATCACTGTATCCAACATTCATTTTCGGAATTTCGACTTCATTTTTTTCACAAAATACTTTCACAACCTGTAAGTACTTTTCCCAGCCAGATGCGCGTAATTTTTGAATGAGAGTCTTCGTTGTTGAAACTAAACTTATATCATTTAATATATCTTGATTTTGATGTTGTAGTGTTATGCATATAACGTCACGGATTCCCAATATTTCTTTCATCAAATGCAAGATAAATATAAATTCAAATGCACCTATATTTTAAAAAGCCGCTTCAGCATTCCCTCGTTGTGCAGATGTCCCTCCATTATCACTAATATCAATCAATACAGAGCAAGTTGCACTATACATATTAATAACACTACAAACAGAATTTAGATGAGACGATCATCTGGTGTCGCCATGTCTTTGTAGCGAACCTATCTGATTGGATCCCGTACTAGTTTCAATTTCACCTTGTGCAATCATGTAAACAAAAGTCTGTGTCCCTCTTATACAAGAGACCCATCTCCAAGGTAGACTTGACGCACTTCAAGATACCTCTAGCCATCACCAAATGAGGTTTCCGCGTTTCCGGCATATACCGACTCACCAGGCCTAATGGTTAAGCAATATCTGGCCTAGTAATAGTCAGGTATATCAGGCTCCCCACAAGAGCCCGGAACACCAAAGGGTCTGGAAGAACCCTTCCCTCATCCCGCCAAAGCTTTATGCCAACCTCTAGAGGAATAGAACTGCTCTTACCATCTCGTATACCGATCATATCATCCACTCTGCATAGCCTTTCTGTGAAATGAGCATATCATCCTTCTGTCTCTGCACCTCGAGCCCGAGGAAATGGTGAAGCTCACCAAGATCCGTCATCTCGAACCGGATAGCTAGCTCATCCCAGAGCCTAACTACTTCCACCTCTGAGTTCCATGTGACGATCATATCATCAACGTACAACAAAACGAGGACCTGGAGCTCCCCTTGATTCTTAACAAATAGACTGAAATCTGAGTCTGAAGCGAAGTATCCGCAGAAGTGGAGATATTCCGCGATCTTCCCATACCACACCCGAGGCGCTTGCTTCAGATCGCTGAGGGCCTCCTTCAGCTTGTAGACGTGCCCTGTATGTTCTTCAGATATATAACTCGGTGGTTGTACCATGAAGATTCGCCGTAGAGAAAAGCATTCTTCACGTCGAGTTTCCATATCTTCCACCCTTGGCAAGCAGACAAGGAGACCACCACACATACTGAAGTCATCTTGGCCACATGGCTAAACATCTCCTCATAATCCTCCCCGAACTGTTGAGAGAACCCCCGAGCTATAAGGCGAGCCTTGTATCGCTCGATACTCCCGTCAGCCTTCTTCTTCAGCTTGTACACCCACTTGCACATCACAGGAGTGATGCCTTCGACTTTGGGCACAAGAACCCAAATCTCATTCTTCATGAGGGTAGTCATCTCCTCGTTCATAGCATCCTCCTAATCCTTGACTCCAGTGGCGTTCTCAAAGCATGAAGGCTCACGTTCATCCAAGGGACCTGCGAAGGAACATGAGACAAAGCTCACCGTGTTTCCATCCCTATACCGAGCTGGTGGAATAGTAGTTCTTTTGGACCTCCGCAGGGCTTGACCATGATCTACCACTCCTTCTACTTCTTTTGAACTTGTACTAATTCCGGGCCCATCAAGAGCATCGCTTTCCCCGCTTCCTGATCCAGAAGCCTCCGTCCTAGAGCCAGTAGTCGCCGGAGCACCTGGCGATACAGGAAACTCCACCAGAAGATTACGAGCAGCCTCTTTTTGCCCTCCATTAGATTTTCTCTCATGTAGCTCCACGAATGGGCTACCCTGGAATGATGCTAACTCATCAAATACCACATCCCGAGAGACAACAAACCTCTATGTCTCTGGATTCATGCACTTCTATCTCTTCTTCTGCTCATCGTATCCAACGAAGACTAGCTTCCTTGCTTTCGCATCTAGCTTCGTCCTGAACGCATCTGAAACATGCACTTAGCAAGTTGACCCGAACACCTGAAGATGTTCTACGCTGGGCTTCTCCTTAAAGATCAACTCATGAGGAGATTTCATGTTGATCGGACTTAAGGGCATCATGTTGATGAGTTACGATGCACATGCCATTCCCTCTGCCCAAAAGGACCTAAGAATGCCTTTGGCGTGAAGCCAATATTTACAGGTCTCCGTTAGATGACGGATCTTTCACTCTGCAATCCCGTTCTGCTGTGAAGTGTGAACACAATTAAGCTCTTGTTGGATGCCGAACTTCCTGCAGAAGTTAGAGAAATTTGACGAAGTAAATTCTCCGTTGTTATCCGTTCTCAACTTCTTGAGCCGCAGACCGAGCCGACCCTCCACAAGCTCTTTGAACTCCACAAACTTTCTGAACGCCTCTGACTTCTCCTTCATAAAGTATACCCATATATACCTGAAATAATCATCAACAAAAACAACCATGTACCTGCTTCCGTCGAGATTGGGCGCGACGGTAGGCCCCGTTAGATCATCGTGAATACATTCCAGCTGTGCTCTGCATATAGTCTGCGATATGTCAAATGAAAGGTGATGTGCCTTTCCATATTGACAACCAACACAGACATGACCGTATCTATAGGAGGAAAGACTAGACATGCCATGCACTAGGCCTTTCACCACCATAGCCTTTAGCTTGTTCATCCCTACATGCTCCAACCTCTCATACTAAATAACATCGCTATCATTCACACTCATCTTATCAACATAAGTACTTGTCGCAAGAACAAATAAGTCTTGAACCCTCTTCTCAACATGAGGAACGTCAGCTTTTACAACTGAAACATTTCATATAAACTTCACTTCTGTTGGGCCAAACAGAACGTGATACCCAGCATCCACCGTATTGGTCACTGAGAAGAGATGTTTCTTCATCCCAGGTACGTGATACACACTCCGTAACGTGAGTAGTCCATGATCACTACCCAAAGAAACCGATATCTTCTTCTCTACAACATGCATAATATCATCAACAGTAATGATAAAAACATTACCATTGAACTCCTGCAGAGATGAGAATTTGGAGACGTCCCCTTTGAGGTGATGACCGCACCCGGAGTCTATAATCTAGTCCTCCTGATAATTAATGGAGGAAAGTGCCTGGACATAAGTGCATGTAACGAAGGCAGTCCCCCACTCTCCATCCTCAGGCTTGAACTCAGCCTCCTCTGCAACATGTCCTGGCTGAAGTTTAACCCTACAATCCTTTTGAATGTGACCAAGCTGGTTAAACCTGTAGCATCGTGGCCCGATCCGCTTCTTCCCGTCGTCAGCTTTAAGAGGCTTGATCCTCTCCTGCTGAGATGAAGAAGATGAACCATCACTCTCAGATGTCTTCTTCTTCATGTCTTATCTCTTCTTCTTGACTGAGAAGAGAACATCGTCGTTTCCCTTGGATACCGACATTCCAGCCATCTGTTTTGCAAGGCTCTCATGCGAAGCCAGTAGATTCTCCAGTTTCAGCAAAGATGACTGATTAGCCCAGCCCAGAACAGAGATAACGAAGACCACATACTCCTTCCACAAGCCATGAAAGATGTGTCTTTTCAGCTTCGCCTCTGAGATGGGCTCATCCGGGTCCAGTGCCGAAATCTCAGTATAAATGTTCTTCATCTTCAAGAAGTAAGATGACACTGACAGGTCTCCCTAAGTATCCTTAGCCAACTCATTCTCCAAGAATTGTAGGCGAGCTACATTATTCTTATTGAGCAGGTCATCAAAGGCCATCCAGATCTCAGCTGCTGATCGACAATCAATAATGTGATCAAACAGCTCCGGTGAAACGACGTGCTTTAAAACGAATGCAGCCTTAGCATCTACACGCTTCCACGCCTTCACCACCTCAGCATTGCCTCCAGTAGCGAGCACTTCTTGCTGGTTGTCTACGCTGACAACTTCCCACAAGTCCTCACCTAGAAGGTAGCTCTCCATATAAGACTTCCAACGTTTGAAGTTAGTCTGTGTTAGAAGCTCAATTACAATCCCTCTTGCATAACCGACTTCTATGTTAACAGCTAAATCACTTGAACTTCGATGAAGGTGAACTGCTACTCTTCAACCTCCCTCTGGTACCATGTAAAAATTTCTATAAAGCGGGAGCTAATGAGGTCACAAGAACACTCAACCACAACTGAAGTCAAATAAACAACAGCAACAATGGAGGCAGAAGTGTATTCAATCAGAATCCACTTCTATTACAGGTCGAGGAATACATTGCAAGACATGATTACAATGTAAACTGGGAATAATCAAAAAAATTACAGTAGGAAATCGCGCAGACTGATTTCAGTATCCGCACGGCCTGCCTACTCTCCAGCCTTGTCCGTCGAGACCGCTGAAGCCGCTTATCCGCAGCTCACCGCACGAACTGCTGTTATTGCAAAAGCTGAGAGATTGAACAGAACCCGCTGATAGACCGGGCAAACTGCTCCACTTATCCGCAACTCCGAGGAAGAGACCAAGCCGCAAAGACCCGCGACTTGCTGATTGTATCCGCGAACTGTCTCACACCAATGTTTCCGCTAGTCGCCTAGCCGCCTGGTGTTAGCTGCACAACCTACAAATTAACCAACTCCCTTAGTCGCCGCGATTAGAAAACCGTAACCGCAAAATGAAAGTGAGAGCTCGTTCTTACTGTTCAATCATTGTTAATGATGAGTCAGGGGGGGGGGACTATTTATAGGTGTGGGAAGGAGTGTCGTCACCACCTATACCGATAGGATAACCGCCCATCAACCAGTGCTAACTAACACCCGTATCTGCAAAGTGCGAATACCAACCAGCTCGCCAGGTCGCACCTAGACCGCTCCTACCAGATAGACCGCCAGTCCGCCAACCCGTGCAGATACTGCTTTGTATTCGCTCATTCTGCAGCCCGTGGCAAGATCAACCAATACTGTTGAACTCATCGAATAAAAGGGCAGTCCGCACTAGGCGAACTCGGCGAGTAGCCAAGCAGGCTGCACCAAGATGAACGCCAAACAACCAAGGCAAGCTCGACGAGCTGCCGATCAGTCTGCACAAGGAGAGCTCGACGAGCTAGGCAATAAGCTTGACTTGCCCTCCCCAAACCAAGTCCACAAAACCGGCGGTCACCAAATCAGACCGCGCCGCCTGATATAAAGATCACGCTCTACTGAACAACCCCGGTCCGCAACCATCCATGGGGACTGCTCCATCAGTCCGCGTGACCTCCAGACAACCTGTCCGCGCAACAAAGCTTAATCCACGATCTAACATCCAGACCACAAACTTTGATCCATGTCGAACACCTGCGAGCTCCATAGAGTCCGCACAACAAACAACGAACTATGATCCATCCCACCTCGAGAAGGCACCAGCGACCTGGTGGCAAACTGCCCCAGTCCGCTTATCCGGCTGCCCCTTAGCAAATCAGAGAACCTGTCAACCATGGCGACCTCCAACGAAGTCCGCCACAAACCGCAGATAATCTTCCTATTTTCCCGGTTACCACCAAAGAGAGCTAGCTGATCCAGACCGCCAGAAACCATAGCCAAGCCGGTTGTACGACTAGGCATCCCGCCAAAGAAATACACCCAGTCCGCGCGGTCCGCGGCCTGTGCGAAATGAACAATCAGTTCGCCCGACTTCCCCAACTTCACACTTCAATAATTTCAATAGTTTTACTAAAGCATTTGTCCATTCTGACCGACTCCATTTTCACCGCACCATTACCACAGCTCCATTTGCCACAGTCGAAACAAACGAAGCCCTCGACTTTTTTCTTCTCTCTGTACTTAAAGCTTATAACAGAGAGATGATCTGCCACCCTTCAAAGAACTCCAAATACTTGTAAACTCAAGCGAAATAGTTAATTTTGGTCCATTACAAATCCAACTAGTTGGATTTTCATCATTTCCGGATTTTTCACGTTAAAAGGACTCTTTTCATTACTGTTTTGTTTTCACTTAAATATTTGCTCGCCCGGTCTGACTCAAAGCTAGTTAGGGCGTGTTATTGTGATGCTCCACCGGACCGGTCCAGCCGGACCGGTCCGGTTCTGGTGTTTTGTTTTTGCCTTATTACATATATAAGCTTGCACAGGAGGGTAAGAATCCCGATCCAGAGTTTTTCATTCTAACCTAACGAGCGATAGCGACGACAAGAAATCGCGAACGGGAGAGGCAACATCGGGAGCGGCGATCGGGAGAAAGAAGAAGAGGCGAGCGGCGGGCTTCCTTCTCCGGCGACGGTCAGAGAATCTTGGCTCTTCTTCTCCGGCGGCAAGAAGGAAGAGGGCGCGGCGGCATCGCAGCTTCGGGACGCTCGGCTTCAGGAGGAGATCGGACGGAAGGCAGAGGTTCGGCTTTGGGAGAAGATCCGGCAGCAACATCGGGAGGGGGAAGTGGTGGCGTCGGGCATCAGACGCTTCTTCTCCGGCGACGATCGACTTCGGGTGGTTCTTCTCCGGCGACGGCCGGCGGTTCCTGGGGTTTCTTCTCCGGCGGGCATAGGGCCCAATCTTGGGCCAGCGAGCTTCTTCTCCGACGACAGCGGTGCAACGGAGATTTCGATCTAGGGCTACGTAGGTCCGGCGATCCTTGGGATCCGGCAGTGGCAAGATCGGGCAGAGCCGGCTTCTTCTCCGGCATTCTTGGGCCGGCGGTTCTTCTCAGGCAGCAGCGGCGGTAGATCTAGCAGGCGAGCGGTGGTTGACGGAGGCAGCGGAAGATTGATCGGAGTTCCGATCTAGTGCACGGCAGCGGCATCGGCTCCATCTCCGGTGAAGGAGAGGGGAGATCCACGGCAGCGGCGGGTGCAGGTTTCCATCTCCGACGGCTTCGGCGATCCAGCGGCGACGGCAACTCCGGCGGTGAAAGAGGGCATAAGGCTGCGGTTCCTTCATCTTGAAGAGGGCAGCGACTTTCTTGGCCGGAGGGCAGCGACGCGTGGCAGAGGCGAAGATCAGATTCAGATTCAGGCTCCGATTGGCCAGTTTTGCGGCCGGCATAGGGGAGTTTTCTTCCCTTTCTCTTGGTTTCTTATTGTTCTTTATTTCCTATTTTAGGTTAGTGTCGATCCGTTGAGGATCGTTGAGTGGCTTGTTAGAAAGTAGAGACAAGAAGCGAAAAGTAGAGAACAAGCGAACAAACTTTTGAATAATTGAAATTTTATTATCCAAAAAAAGATATGATTTACAAAGGTATGGCCTCCCTTATATAGAATGGAGGAGATAAGAAAGAGAGTATACAAACAATGTGGGACTAAACATTTACAGTACTGAGCGGCTAGAATAATGGAGACCGCATAGGTCGCGCGGTTAGACAGATGGGCTAACCGCTCGGCAACTCCAGCAGGATAGAACAGGCCGCAGAGGTAGACCGATAAACCGCCCGGTCTACAAACCGCTGGATCAGACCGCTAAGCCGCTCGGTCAACAAACCGCTGGATCAGACCGCTAAGCCGCCCGGTCTAATACTTCAACACTCCCCCTCAAGCTGGAGCATAGATATCAATCATGCCCAGCTTGTCACAAATGCGGAAGAAGGAAGTAGAAAGCAGCTTGGTGAAGATATCTGCCAACTCCTTGTCAGAGGTGACAAAAGGAGTACAAATCTGTTTCTTCAAAATCTCCTCCCGAATGAAGTGACAGTCAACCTCTATATGCTTCGTTCTCTCATGGAAGACCGGATTTCTGGATATGTGTATAGCGGCCTTGTTGTCACAGAACATAGGGAGAGGACAATCATATACCTCGCCCAGGTCAAGCATGAGAGCCCGCAACCACTTTAACTCACACGTAGTTGACGCCATACTCCGGTATTCTGCTTCGGCACTGGATCTGGAAACAACAGACTGTTTCTTGCTCTTCCAACTCACGAGATTACCTCCAACAAAGGTACAAAAACCTGACGTGGATTTACGATCGCCTTTGTCATCCGCGTAACTTGAGTCTGAGTAGGCCTCAACCCTCAGATGACCATTCTTCTGGAAGAGTAACCCTCTGCCCGGTGCTGCTTTGATATACTCTAAAATCTTCAGGGCGGACTGAAGATGACACTCCCTGGGAGCTTGCATAAACTGACTGACCTTTCCTACAGCATAGACGATGTCGGGTCTAGTCACCGTGAGATAGATGAGTTTCCCTACCAAACGTCTGTACCGTGTGACATCAGATAGAGGAGGCGATTCATCCGTCCACGTTTTGTCTTCTCCAACAGCCATGGGAAGATGAGCTGGTTTGGCACCTGTCAAGTCTGCTTCTCGAAGAAGATCAAGGGCATACTTCCGTTGAGAGAGAACCAAGGAGTCAGGTTTCCGAGAGATTTCTATCCCCAAAACGTATTTTGGGGAGCCCATATCCTTCGTGACCAAGTGCTGACGGAGGTGCTTCTTCGTCAAGTCCACCCCATCTCGGTCATCACTAGTAAGGAGAATATCATCCACATATACGGCCAAAACCACCAGTCCCGAGGCCGTTTTGCGAATGAATAAGGAGTGATCGGCCGAACTCCTTTGAAAGCCGATGGTTGCCACAATACCACTGAATTTTTCGAACCATGCCCGAGGGCTCTGCTTTAGGCCATAAATGGCCTTCTTCAAATGACAGACATGTGTCTCCCCCTGAGCAACATACCCAGGAGGTTGCTCCATATAGACGTCCTCCTGAAGATCGCCATAGAGAAAGACATTCTTCACATCAAGCTGGGAAATAGCCCAAGCCCGGTTAACAGCCACAGAAAAGAGAACCCGGATGGTGCTGAGGCGAGCAACCGGAGAGAAGGTATCAAAGTAATCAACGCCATAAGTCTGAGTAAAGCCCTTGGCCACCAGCCGGGCTTTGTAGCGATCCACAGTGCCGTCGGGGCGAAACTTCACAACAAAGACCCAACGACAGCCAACCACATCAGTGCCCACGGGAGGAGGAACCAGGGTCCAGGTACCCCGTTCAGTAAGAGTATCCATCTCCTCATCCATGGCAGACTTCCAATGAGGGAGAGCGAGAGCCTCCTGGTAGGTACGGGGAGTAGAAGTAGCAGAGATAGCCAAGGCAAAACACCTGCGAGAAGGAGAAAGCTGATCATAAGAAACAACAGCCGTGAGCGGGTGTTGAGTACACGCCCGCACCCCTTTGCGAAGGGCAATGGGAACATCCAGATCATCGGGAGCGTCGGCGACGGGAGCGTCAGCGACCGGAGCGTCCGTGGCGGAGAAGGCTGGCCCGGGACTAGAGAGAGACAGCAGCGGAGAGGAGGGTGGAGGGGTGGGTGGGGAGACGGACTGGGAAGGAGTGGGTGGAGGAGGAGACGAAGGTGGGAAAACGTGGAGAGGTGTGGAAGGAACGGAGATATCAGAAGGAAGAGAAGGAAGAGAAGAGGAAGGAGAGAATTAGGAAGCATTTTCGAAAAAAGTCACATCTGCGGAGACAAACTGCTTGCGGAGAAGGGGGTCAAAGCAGCAATAGCCTTTTTGAGTGGTAGAGTACCCCAAAAAGACACACTTGGTGGAACGGGGGGAAAGCTTGTCGCGGGTAGCGGAGGGAGCGTGAACAAAGGCCGTACAGCCAAAGACACGGAGAGGAAGAGGAAAAGGTTCCTGGTGGGGGTAGAGAAGGGAGAAGGGAGTCCGGCCGTGGAGAACCGTGGAGGGAATGCGATTGATGAGATAGCAAGCGAGGAGCACAGCGTAGCCCCAGTAGGAGCGAGGGACGTGCATCTGCGTCATGAGAGTACGCGCAACATCAAGCAGGTGACGGTTTTTACGCTCCGCCACCCCATTCTGTTGGGAGGTGTAAACACAAGTCGTTTGATGAATGAGGCCGTGTTGGTGAAAGAACGCGGAGAACTCATGAGACAGATATTCCTTGGCATTATCAGAACGTAAGACTTTAATAGAAATAGCAAATTGAGTCTTAATCATAAAGTAAAAAGATTGCCAAACAGAAAATAGTTCAGAGCGATCCTTTAAGAGATACACCCAGGTACATCGAGTAAAATCATCGATAAAAGTGACAAAATAGGAACTGCCCCGACCAACTGTGAGGGTAGGAGCAGGACCCCATACATCAGAATGAATAAGATCAAAAATGCGAGAGGAGCCACGACCTTGCTTCGGTGGGAAGGAGGAGCGATGATGTTTGCCAAGCTGACACGCATCACAGTTGAGCGGAGAACTGGTGGGAGGTAAGTGGGGCAGAAGCTGACGAATAAGCCGAGGAGGAGGATGTCCAAGACGAAGATGCCACTGAAGGAGATCGGTGGAGGAGGAGTAGGCAGAAAGAGCTGAAACATCGTCGAGGAAGTAGAGGCCGCCGCTCTCAGTCCCAGTAGCAATCGTCCGCTGGGTCCTCGGGTCCTGAAAAGAACAAGTAGTGGGAGTGAATAAAACAGAGCACTGAAGTTGCCGGCATAAAGTAGTAACGGATAACAAATTGCACGGGAACTTCGGGACATAGAGGGTATCCTCCAAGCAAAACGATGGAGTGAGTTGAACCATGCCCGTCCCATGAACCGGAGACGGGGAACCATCCGCCACACGAACTGGGGGTAAGCGGTCATGGGTCTCAAGACGGGAGAAGCAATGAGGGTTGCCCGTCATATGATTGGTGGCACCGGAGTCAATCAGCCATTTACCTTGGGTAACGACGTGGGAACTACCTGACGTCGTGGCCACAGAGGCAGACGACCTAGAAGAGGCAGAGGCCGAAGGAGCATCACCGGAAGGGCGAAGATGAGGATGTTTCTGCCAGCAGCGGTCAACAGTATGGCCAGTACGACTACAGTGAGAGCAGAAGAACCGGGAGGAACCCCGTCCGCCAGAGGAGCCACGGCCACTCGGGCCCCCCCGCTGAACTTGGTGAGCAAAGGAGTCCTGGGAAGGGGGGAGGCCAACAGAGGCCGCTGGAGGAGCGAAGTAACGGCGGCAATGCGAGCCGCAGTGGCATCCAAAGTAGGAGATTCCGCCTCACCCAAGATCTGCTGGCGGATCATATCATAAGAGTCGGGAAGACGAAGAAGATAACAAACAACCAGGAGTTCCTGGAAGTGTTTGTGCTGGTCGGCCAAGTCCGCGGAGAAGGGGCGATTCTGGAGGATTTCAGCCCCAAGAGCCTGAACCTGCTGATAAGCCGCAGCTGGGGACATGGAAGGGCGGGCGAAGAGGTCCGCATAGAGAGTATAGATGCGGGACGTCTGGCCCCCCTTAGAATAGAGAGCAGCGAGGTGAAGCCATGCGGCCTTGACCGTCTCATCATGGCGAATGACGGGAAGGCACTCATCAGAAAGGCTGTTGGCCAGCCAGGTGCGAACAAGAGCATCACTCGCATCCCAGTCATCAAACTCAGGAGAGGTGCGAGGAGGAGGGTCATCGGTGAGGTGATGACGCTTGCGTTGAGAACGAAGGAGAAAGGTGAAAGAGACGCTCCAATCGGGATAGTTGGAGCCCACAAGCTTGGAAAGGGTACCAAGGTTGCCCGAAGGAGGAGGAGGAGAAGGAGCAGCAGGAGTAGTGGTGAGACCGGAGGTAGTCATAGAACCCGGAAGCAGAAGAAGCCGCACGAACATGAGCGGTTAGAAAACAGAGGAAGCCGCGCGAATAGTAGCGGCTAGAAAGAGGCACTGTGGGGAAGATGTCGCGCGGACTGAAAAGGCCGAGCGAACAGAAGAGAGGAGAAGAGCAGGTGACCGCGACCAAGATGCGGGTAAGAAAGAGACAACCCGCACGGTCAGGCAGATCACAGCAGCGGCTAGAAGGCGGTCAAAGGCACGGCGGGGAAGAAGTCGCACGAACTGAGAAGCCCGAGCGAACAGAAAAGAGGAGAAGAGCTGGCGACCGCGACCAAGATGCGGGTGAGAAAGGAACAACCCGCACGGTCAGGCAGATCACAACAGCAAACCGCGAGTAGAGAGACAACACACACGCGGACAGGGACAGACCGCAACGACTAGGAAGTCGGAGAGGTAAGAAAGAACAAGGAGCGCGGCGACAACGAAACAGGTCGCTGCGACAAAGAGAATAGGAGAAGAGAACCAAGAAGGAGCAAGCCGCGCGAACAGGCTGGCGGACAAAAAACAAGCCGCGCGGATAGAAACAAGCCGCGCGGATAGAAACAAGCCGCGCGGATAGAAGAGAGGGCAAGCCGCGAATCAAGTCGCAGAGCGCGAAAAGAAGTCGTGAACACAGAGGGCGCACAGAATCAAGAGAAAATGACCGTGTCCCCTCTGATACATGTTAGAAAGTAGAGACAAGAAGTGAAAAGTAGAGAACAAGCGAACAAACTTTTGAATAATTGAAATTTTATTATCCAAAAAAAGATATGATTTACAAAGGTATGACCTCCCTTATATAGAATGGAGGAGATAAGAAAGAGAGTATACAAACAATGTGGGACTAAACATTTACAGTACTGAGCGGCTAGAATAATGGAGACCGCATAGGCCGCGCGGTTAGACAGATGGGCTAACCGCTCGGCAACTCCAGCAGGATAGAACAGGCCGCAGAGGTAGACTGATAGACCGCCCGGTCTACAAACCGCTGGATCAGACCGCTAAGCCGCTCGGTCAACAAACCGCTGGATCAAACCGCTAAGCCGCCCGGTCTAATACTTCAATATGGCTGTGTTGTAATCGGATATTTTTCGATTAGTGGATCCGGCGCGCTCTCCCCGTGGATGTAGGAGCTTAACTCTGAACCACGTATATCTCTTGTCGTCTGTGGTTTTTTCTGTGTTTTGGAAAACTCGAACTGTTGGATTGGTGCGCGCCATTATTATTGCTCAAAGTTTGT